>OW026360.1:12886172-13233967 GCA_932273835.1 Sarcophaga variegata
GCGACTTCTTCTCGGCAGATTTCTGACAAAACCTCTGAGAGCAAATAAAATTACCATGGAAAAGTTACTCAAAAATCTCCAACAAAACGAAATACGAAAAATATTTCTACGGCAACTTCCTCTCAGCAGTCTTTCGGGAAAAAGCCTGAGAGAAAATAAAATTGCCATGGAAAAGTTTCTTAGAAAGTCTGTCGTACAGAATTGACCCCCGCCACTTATGGATAAAATTTGCACACCCAACATAAGTGGTGTGAAAAGATAGGTTGTAATCCTAATTAAAGGGTTGAAGTCCGGACCAATTAAGTATGAAAGTCATGAAGCGCTTCTGATCTTAAGTATGTATTAAGTGCTGTGCATCTTGCAACAATTTTCCTATGTCCCGAAACCCATATAAAAGTTGCCTTTAAATGATACGAATCATCACTGAAAAATCTCTGAAATTCTTGGACAAGGACGGACATTAAAAACACGTTTGTTAAGTGCTTAATCGTAGAATAGCTGTCAGTGTAAGTCAACAGATTTTAAAGGAAAATCATTAGAGTCCTATTGGGAATCTCGGGATCTCTAGGCCAGAAATTCCTGGTTGGAATTCCTAAATCATATGTTCTATTCAGAAAGTTATATCCCACCATGTAATAGACCCGGATGTATACATGATTTCTGAAAATAGCAGCCTATCCTTAGTCCAGGTTGGGCCAGAATATAACTACATTGAGTCTTAGTAGCACGAGCTCAACCGTCTGCTTTAATAAAAGGTCACAGGATAGCCAAGTAAGTATAACAAATAATGGCTTGATTGGTGTGCAACAGAGCGCACTACTGATCAGAACATAAAGCAAGGTTCGTTCCACCATGGCCAGTATAAGTCAGTTGGTCTTAGACCACAAATTTTGTCTGTGTTCCTTATCACTACACCCAACATATCATGTCAAAACATTTTCACACAACTGGAACCTGCTGCAATACAGCATTCGCCTACTTAGCCCAGCAGATGGGAGAGAAAGAAGAGGAATAAAATAAAACTTAGATGCCGCTTACCTATCCATTGTAGAACATAGCACAATATAGACAGGAAAGTCTTGCGTAAATTAAGGTATCGACATACGAATAATTAATTAAAAACGTATTGTGTCTTCGACCACAATAGCTTATGAAAATAGGACATCTTTCATCAAATTTTGTACTTTCTGCACGAAATTCAAATTTTCTTCTCAAATCACATGGTAGTTAGCTATCACTGGTTGTCAAAAAACACAAACTAAGTGACCCAGCTTGTTTATTATATTATTAGAAAGGAAGCATTTCTCCTCATCACTCCTCCAGAATAGCCACAATAAAACCAAAACACTTTCGTAGTCTTAAAACTCTAGGATATATATCAAGTAGAGGCACTTGTATGGCCACAGAACAATACAAAAAACGCTTCAATTGTTGTTTTTCTCACTTCCTTGTATTGCGTATGATTTATAGTATGTGTGTGCATGTATGTATGAGTGCTTGGTTAGGAAGAGAATTTTATTTGAAATATAAAAAAGCAACACCCTCAACATATGCTTGGCTTTAGCATACAGCAAATAAAGTTTTTATCTATGTATGCGTAAGTATTTGTGTGCATGGGAGAGAGATAGGAGAGTGTGCTTTGAGCTTTTAGAGAAAATGTTGCTAAATCAGCAGAATGCGTTGTGTTGTTACAATGTAACCCACAACACAATATATGTAACATTGTGTTACAAACAACAACAACTAAAATAAATAAAAAAATAAAAAAGAGAAGAGAAAAGAGAGAACATTTTTGCAACATAATGCAAATACAAGCATTTAAACAAACATGGCGGTGGAGCATTTCAAAACAAATGAAACAAACGAAGAGAAATAAAACAAAGGAAGAACGAAAGCAAAAAAAAATAGATTCTCTTACATTTAACCACTTACAACAGCAACTCATCATCTCCAAACACTCACTCACATACACAGTGGGGTCATATTAAAATAAAATTATTTTTTTATTTAATTTTTTGGCTCGGCTTGCAAATAATGCAAAAATGTGTTTGCGTTGCTATTTACTCCTCCGTATTGCTGAAATTTCTTTTTATTTTTTTTTATTTGCTTTACTTTTTCTTTTTGTTTTTTTTTGCTCAAGTGTAAGAAAAATATTGAAAAAATTTTTTTTTAATTTAAATAAAAAACAAAAAAATTATATCTGTGTGTACGTATATATGTATGTATAAAGGCTTATTTTTTTCTTTATTATAAGCTGTATACGTATGTATGCTGCTGACGCTGATGAGTAAGAATATATTTGAATAATAAAAATGCAGGAATCAAAAAAATATTAAAAAAAAAATTCCAATTCATTTAAAACTTAAAAAATTGTTGAAGCTGATGATTTAAACCGTTTTTGTTTTTTGTTCTGTTTTTCAAGTTATTTTTCTAACAGTGTTTGCATTTTTCCTTGAATTTTATTTTGTTTGTTTTTTATTTTATTCTTGTTGTTTTCTTCTGTTAAATTATTTGCTTTTATTTGTTTTTGTTTTTGCAACTTTTTTTTTAAAACAAATTTTTTCTTTTTGTTTTTTTACGTATAAAATGTGTGTTCGGAATAATTTTAAAAATTTCTTTAGAATTTGATCTTAATTTCATTCGAAGTATTTATGGACTTTTAATGACTATAAACGAGCATAATGCCATTTATGAAGATTGTACTCATTAAAGAGAAATGTAGACTTCAATGCTCTTAGCTCTTCTTTTAGTTCATCATCAATTTAATGCGAAAGAAAAGAATTATTTGTCCCTATTGAGATTCAAAATATATTTTTTTACAACAATTCTCCTCTTCATATTTATGTATATACATACAATGAGCATGAAAAGAAACTGTACTTATATGGATAAAATTCTAACAATCACCAAACTCAACTTTCACCACTTAAGGAGAGTGCCCGAAAAAATTTGTAGCATGCGTCTGTCCATTAAGAGCATATGGTGCCCAAAAAGAAATTGAAAATCAATTCAAGGAGAAAAAAAGAATTATTTTTCCCTTTTGAGATTTTAAATATATTTTTTAGTTCACTTCCATTCAACATAGTTTTCTTTTTGTATATACATACATGCATACATATGTATGCATATATGCAGTGTAGAAAATTTATAGGAACATTTTTTTATAAAAATTCATAGAAATTTTGTTAAAAAAAGTACTGAAGTCTTAAAAATAAAACCAAAAACATAATATTTTTACATTTAGTACCACCTACAAATACATATTTTAAACCCCTTTTTATCCCTTTCAGACGGGCCACAGACCCCATAGTTTTATTGCTTTTTTCAATTTTTTTATTTATATTGCTTTTTTCAGTATTTATATTCGAGTTTCGGAATAAATTTTAGAATGATAAGGACTATCTTTTCCTGGAAACAATTTTCTCTGTGCAAAAATTTTTCCTACTGACCGTGTACAAAAGAGGACGACAAAATTGATCATTACATCGCTTCGGTCTGGATTACAACTTAGCTTTACACACCACTTATGTTGTGTCTGTTAATTTTATACATGATTGGCAGGACCTATAGTTTAAAGTCGACTACGAACGAAAGTTTTTTGATTTCAGAAAAGCTTTTCATGGCAATTCTATTTACCCCCAGAATTTGTGGCTGAAATCTGCTGAGAGGAAGTCGCCGAAGAATTATTTCTTCAAATTTCGTTTTCTGACCTGGGGTTTGAACCTTGGTCTTACATCTCTAAACCCAACACACTGCCTACTCGATTACGGTGATTTTGCGCCAGTGACATAAAGGAAAATCCTATATTCCTACGTTACACTCGGCTTCTTCGTAGAGCACATTTTCTTGTATTCGTTTGACCAGTAGATCCGAACACTGCATTACAGATAGAATTCGTTGTTTAGTCGAACTACCCGTATGTGGAACTACTTTCCTGCAGATGTCTTTCCTGACACTGACAAAAGAGATTCAAATCTAATGTACACAAACACTACTCTCTCTTTTCTTCTATTTTCCTTGTACCAACAGAATGTCCTGCAAAAGTAGGGGCCATTCCCTGAGTGTTGGTCATAAAAACAAGAAAAAAAGCTATATAGCGTGTGCTCAGCTAACCTGTGTATATAATGTTTACACGGAAAAGTTTCTCTACAGTATAGTGAGAGGGAAAATGGTTTATTTTCCTCCATCTCACTGCTACCCCTTTACAGATCTCGATGAGAAAGTTCTGTGGTTTCTGTTCAATCTTATTAACATAACGCCATCCGATCTACAGCATTTTAGCACGGAGACTAGGAAGAAAGTTATTTTCCCGACAACAAAAGCTGTTTTCGATCTTCTTTATGTACATACATATTTTACGCAGATTTTCAATTAAAATTAAACAAATGATTAATGGATTTACAGTTTATAGGGGTAAATATAAAAACATTTGTTAATTCGTTTTTGTTTATAAAACTTCTGTTTAAAATCTGTTATCAGTCAGAGTTATTTTAAATAACCTTGTCACTACCAGCATGACGCACTTTAAAACAGAATTCCGAAAAATTTACTTAAAAAAATAAATGTTAATACAATTAAAAACATTTAGAAGTTCTTATATGGAAAAATGCTGAATATATTTACACTGAAGAGAAACATTATTGAAGCAACTTTGTTGAGGCAACATGTTCCTAATGAGTTTAAACCCTTAAATGAGGCAATTATTTGTTGTATTAAAGTTTTATTTTAATTTTAAGTGCAGGAAAAATACAAATAGTAGCATTAAGATCTTTTATTACGTTTTTAATCGAGCAAAGGTACTATCATTCATTACTGAAATTAAAATATAACAACTCCAGAATAAATAGAATATGAAACATTGTGAATTGGTCTATTTTTCATTTCATTCTATTAGTTTTTAAAGACTGTACTTAATTTGAAAAAGTTTTCAAGTATGTTTAGTAACATTGTTGCCGGATTATTTGCAACATGTTGGCCTTGTTGAACTGCAACATTTGCTCTGAATTTTTATTGTATTTCTTGTAAATGCAATTGAATTGCCTTTAGCTATAGCCTATATCTGATAGAAAATTCTTATTGATCTGTCTATATAGTATAATTCAGATGTCGTTTTATTTTATTCAATTATTTTTTTTTGCATTTTTTTATTTCATTTTACTTTTACTCATTCACCAACTATGCATTGCTAAATTTAGCTAGAAATTTGCACTGATTTTCTACGATTTTTTTCTTTTTAATGAAAAAAAAATTGTCGTTTTCCGAAAATATATTGAAAAAAAAAAATAAATTAAAAAAGAAAGAAAATCAACCACAAGTAAATTAAAACTTAAGGTGTGTAACAAGTATTCACAAATAACTCATGGCAAGCAGGCAGGCACCCTGACTATTTCAATTTATTTTGGTCTGGTTTTTGTTTTTTTTTACTTTTTCTTCTTTTTCTTATAAAATTAACTTGATTTCGATATACATACGTATTTATTTTATTTATTTTTTTTTCTTTTTTCTGTAATCATTTAAATGCAAACAGCTGTTCGTTAAGTACCCTACCGAAATGAATGAATAAATCAATTAAGAAATGGCCTCACTCAAGTGAACAATATTTGTTATCAAAAATATTACTTTGAAAACCAAGTGTGACTCATTTTAGGAATTTTTATAGTTATTTTCGTTTTGTTTTTAATTTTTGAATCATGTTCGATTACCCTTAAGTTCGATTATTATTGAAAAAAAAAAAACAAAATGATCATTCCGGTTTATCATCTTCAGTTACAACTTCGTTTGAAGTGAAAAATTTCCGTAGGGCTTAACAACAATCGTTCAATTGTTTTGATCTCATGTATACCACTACCAGGTTTACTCATTTACTTCTCAACGTTGTGTATGCGAAGAATAAGCAACGATCGTTGCTCGTTGGCAACATGTATGAAAGCGTTAATGTGTGATCGAGCGAGCGTTGCAATCGTACTTAATGTTGCCATTCGTTTAATGCCAGCATTTAGTGTGATTTCTTAGTTTCTTTATAGTTAACGTCCATACGGTCCGCTCGCTTTGTAATCGCGTTCAGACAAAGAAACGATATTTAAATTTATTTTTCTTTTAATTTTTCAAACTTTTTTTATTTGAAAACGAATTTTTTTTTTAAACACGAGTTATTGAACATATTTTTTTCGAATCTCCAAACTTCAAAATCAAGTGGTGTTGCTAAGCTTACGGTTTAAGAAAAGAAAATTTATTTGTTTTTAACAAAAAAGTAAATTCTAACACAAAAACAATATCCTTAAACATCCATTACATAATTCATCAAAGTCATTAAAATAATCAAAAAGAAAAAAAATATCCTTGATTTGCTAACGAAACCCTTTAAATTTATTGGAATACTCTTCGTTTAAAAGGTACTTATAATTAGAAAAGTTGTGCCAAAAATAAATTCTTGAAATCTGATACAAATTTACAGCAATTTTCGGTAAATGACCTTGACCTATTACTAAAATTAAATCGTTAAAGTAAAATAAAAAAATTTAAAAAAAAATTGTGAAGAAAATTGTGCAACATGTTGTGAACGTAATACAAGGAAATCAATGCATTTTTTTTATAGGAAATGAAGATTAAATTTATAAAATTAATTCCTATTAAAAATAAATTATCAAAAGCAAAAAAAAAAAATTATTATGTGTATGTGAAATTGTTTATAAACAATGATGCTAGAAGCATTAACAACATTTTTGGAAGTGTATATAAAATTGGAATTTTTGGGTTTTTTTTGTGAAAATCTTTAGAAGAAAAAAATTAAAAGAAGATTTAAATCAATCCCTGCGAAGAGTTAAGGGTTATCCATTTTTTAGTTTCAAAATTTAATTTAAATAAGACTCACACAAGGCCATGGTTTCGGTGAAACCTTGATTTCATTATAATGCTTGGGCTTGTTTATTATACCAAAAATATAGTGTCATTTGTATTGGCCTGCAGCTGATAACTTTGGGAAAATTTTTATCTGAAGATTTGGAGCAATATCTCGAAGATAATTTGATAATTACTCGTTTTCAAAAGCTTTAAGGTTCGCGGCTTATCAGCATAGACACGGTATTTAACGTAGGAAAGCCTTAAAGAACACAAAAGAAAAAACCTTAAGGGCCTCAAGTTCAATGTATTTCCTGACCATTTTGTGATGACACCAACACATGAAATTATGTTTTCTGGCCACATACTATCCAGTTTATTATCTCAAATTACAGGCCATTGTCAGGGCCATGTCTTTTCCATATTCACGTGTGGGATTCTCTAAGGCCGATTTGTTGCAATTTTATTTGTTCATAAAGGCATCCAGTGAGAAATGAACAACGCTTGGGAATCATCACTGAAAGCCTACTGCAGTAGCACTCAAACATGTATACATTACAACCCTTCAGTCAGAATTACAACCTAGCTTCTCACACCACCCATGTTGCATGAGCTTATTTTATCCATATGTCGATTTCGAACGACAGATTTTCGAGAAGCTTTTCGCTGGAGAAATATTTTATCATATTTCGGTTTTGTTGGAGATCTCTGGCGTAGGGTTTGAAGCATGGCCTCACGTCTAATAAGCCAACGTACGTACTAGATTTTAAATTTCTTTATAATCTTGTATGCACTGAAGGGCGATAATTATAATCAAACAGCAATATTGGTAAAGTAGCCACTTTCGTATTTGCTACTTAGTTTTAATTGAATAATTAACACTTCAGTTAAAAGATTTTTAACAGCTGACAATCTTGCTAGGTTGGTAGATTTGAAACCTCAAATGGATAACCCACACTAAATAGCAAACATTAACATTCCATAAGATTTTGTAACCTTAGCTTCTTGTATTGCTGAAAAGTTCTTTCAAGTTTAAAGGCATTTCATATGGAAGAAATAATAGGGACACTTTCAGTAGAATAAAACCCGTGATTGTGTAGATGTAGTGGTAAATAAAAATCTAATAAAATGTCCCCAATTCTCTCTTTCAAGTGTAGATTATAATGTTTATAAACATTTTTAGTAAACATTTTTATGAATATGTATTGTACTAATGTTGCACGCAACATGTTGCTAGAAAAAAATGATTTAAATAGGAATTTTGGGATCATTTTAAAGAATTTTTTTACATATTTTTTTATTAATTTTTTCTTATTTTGTTTTTTTTTTTGATGAAACACATTTTATCTTAAAGAAAAACCATATTTTTGTCGTATTTTTATAATTTTTTTTAATATTTTATTTTTATTTTTAATGCTTTTTTATGTGATCATAATTTTCTACAACTTGCTTAATTGCTTGCTTGGCACTGCTAACAAATTAAACGCAACTGCTAAAAATAAATTCGTATACAAAAAAACCGAAAATATTTGTTAAAAAAAATCAAAAGCAAGAGGAAAATATGAACGATTTGCCATTACCGCCGCCACCCTCACCCACACAATTGCAACAGTTTGAAATTTACAACAATTGCGACAACAACAATACCAATACCAATACCAATACCATTACTCATAATAATATTAATAATGACAACAACAATCAACATACACGTACATTAAGTAGCTTGTCATCAATGTCGACGGGTTCCAATACCACACATTCCTCAACACAGTCCCTGTCACCAATACCCTACAATTATCAACACAATAATACTATAATGCAACACCAACATCATCAACAACAACAGCAGGATCTCTATGGTAATACTCATTCACCTTTACACTCAAGACAGGCATCATCCTCGTCATCATCACTAAACTATGGCTGTAATGCAAGTGATAATTGTGGCCCTGTGGCAATGCCAATACCACCACCACCGCCACCACCATTACCAGGGCATAGTAATGAGGAGCCTGTCTATATAAATACGATGAAACAGCAACACAATACGAACAATAGAAAATTGATGAGTAAACAGTTTGAAAATGACACAAATACGTACAACAACAACAACAAAACAAATGTTGCACAATTAACAAATGTGGGCAATACAATGGCCACGGCGACAATACCCTCAACACAAAAGGTTTATAATAAATTCCTGAAAGAGTATTCCAATAAGTTGTTGACCCAAGGTAATCATAATACCAATACACTTAAACATTCCGATAATAATATGAGCCATAACAATACCAACAACACCAGTAACAACACCACCGGCAACAACATTTTAAATTATAATAATACATCATATACAATAAATAATGGTTCACCAAAACCCTTCATTGCTTCAGCCTGCACTGTCATATCAAGTCCAAGTCCAATTTCTAAACAAACACAACAACAACATAATCATTATCTACAACAACAACAGCAACAACATCAATCCAATAATAATATTAACAACAATAATTTACCGAGTGTTGCTGCCATAACAGCAACACTTAATAATCAATTGAAATTTGATTCATGTCAGGTTGCACCACCAACACCACAACCACCTCAACCTCAATCTCAGCCACCAGCAACACCCAGTAGTAGCATTACCAACAACACCTCGACCTCGAACGCCAACGATATGGCATCGATAATGGCCACGGGCCTGACTGTAAGTGAACAAACGTCTTCGACGGGTAGTGGTAGTGGTGATAAACCATTCGAATATGTTACGCTAACGGGTAATGTTATACGTAGTGTTATACCACCCGGTAAGGGTAATGTCAGTTATAAGGTAAGTTATGGTTAAAGCCATTTACCAACCAACCAAACAAACCAACAACTCCAAAAAAAAACACCAACATTAGCTGCAACATTATCAACAAGCAACAAAAAAAATGGCCACCAATAATTGTCTTTCTTTCCTTAATTCTTTCTTTTGAAAAATCTAGAAATTTTGTTTCGTATGCATGATAATATTAATTGCTAAAGCATGTTATAAAACTAGTTGGCATTGGTTTAACAATGTTGCTAAACACTGGCACAAATGTTTAGAAACATGTAGCTGAATTAGAAATAAGCTTAAATTGATTGAAAAAAATTTAAAAAAAAAACAAGAAACAAAATGAGTAATTTGATGAAGAGTTTTAAGAGGATTCACAGAAAATGTTTATAAACATTTAGGCAGAAACATAGATACCTTGTAAGATACTTTGTATAGATACATTGTAGAGCAACATTTACTTAAAAAAGAAAAATGCTTTGAAATCAATAATTTTCCGTGGATGTTAGGAAATCTTTCTTGAAGTTTTATAAAATCTAAGATTGGATACAACCTTTTCAGTATTTTGAAGCCATAGTTTAGTCTTTTAAATGCCGACCTACTGAAGACTATTAAAAGCCAAGAAGTGTGGCATTCCTCTGCTTAATAATGTACCCTAAAACAAGGGTGCAAGTATCATAATTATACACAAAAAGTTGGTCGTATACACGTTCACCGAAAATATTCTATACCTGCGATACTCTGTTTATAAACTCTGCTAGTCTAGTTTCCTAAAATAGCCACCACACAGATGGATTTGTTGGTAAATATTTAACTTCCAGGCTTTCACGGTATTTGTTCTGGCACCACATTATAATTACTGTTGTGTGGAGCTGCCAGAGTATACTGACCATACGATCCATTATATTGTCATCAATCTGTACATAGAATCCTTGTCAATTCTTTTGCTGTAACAAACTTCAGACTTCTGTCTCGATGTCAGCAAGGACAACTGCCTACCTTGTAGTTGGGAGGCACCACAGTTGCCAATTATGGGGTCTGGTAATTGATTATTTACATCACAGAATCTTTATATTGGCCCCTATGCGGTCCCAATACTGAATAAGTACTCTTGAAGTTTAAAGGGTTCGATCAGGAGGCCTGTTACAATCTTCTGGATACTTCCGGATAATCTGATACAGAACACAAGTCTCTTCTTATTGCAATTACTCAACAGATGTTTAGCTTGCTTGAAACTGAATAGGCTTGACAAGAATAGATCAGCGAAGGTTAACTTTCTTCCAAGCAATCTCTGGATCTCACCTGAGATGTAGCAGACAGCGACTCTATTTCCTCATGACATACATAATTGGTCATTACAACCTTTCAGCAACGATGACGACCTAGCTTCTCACACCACTTATGTTGTGTGTGTTAATTTTATACATGAGTGGCGAGAGCTGTCGATTCCGAACGACAGACTTTGAGAAATTTTTCATGTTTATGTGGCTCTCAGAGTTTTTACCAGAAATCTGTTGAGATGAAGTCACCGAAGCAATATTATCTCATATTTCGTTTTGTTGGAGGTGTCTGACCTGGGTATGAACCCTGGCTTTACGTCCAATAAGGCGGCACACTACTTACTAGACTCCGGCGACTTCACTCCCTCTATCTATCTAATTTCGGTTTCCAGACAAGTCTCATGAGATTTTACGAATTAAGCCCTTATGAGCCATTATTTTCTTAAAAATTATTTTAAGGAAAATTATTTTTAAAAGCAAAACTTCATCAAATTACTCGGATTTATTTATTTTATTTACAATTTATTTTCCATTTTTTATAAATAATTTTCAACAAAAAAATATATTTTAAAACTTTTGCCTTTCTTGCGTATTTTAGGTTAATCAAGGTGGCTATGCTCGTCCCTATGGTGCCCCACCAGCAGCTGCACCCAAGTCGCCTGTTTCATATCCACCACAGCAACAATGGAATCAACCACCACCAACTCAACCCAAGCCAGCTGGCGGTAGTGCTTATGCCACATTGCCACGCAGCAATGTTGGCCAACAAGGTAAGATAAATGAACTGCTTAGCAAAGATGTTTTAGATTATTTACAAAATCAAGGAGATTGGGTTTGAAACTTAGATAAAAAAAAATGAAAATGAAAATTAAATTAAAAAATTAAGTGGAGTTAATATATCGATATATAACCTACCTATCTATCTAACTATCTACCTATCTACTATAAATGATTTATTGTTTAATAATGAATACGATTTTATAAAAAAAACCCAATTTTTTGCTTCAATAAAATTTTCAAAATTATTCCAATGCCTTTTTAACCTTTTGCCAAGAAAAAAAATTAAAAAAAAAATGCGCCACAAAACCAACAAACTGCCTACAAAATTCATTAACTCCTTACAACTCTAACACAAAAAAAAAATTAAGAAAAATAATCACAAACCTATCCATCCTTACATTTGGCCCTGCTTTACGTTGTTAAAACAATTTCGAGTTCCAAACTAAAAACGCAAAAAGAATTCTCAATTACTTGACAATACTTTATTAAATTTTAAATATTTTTTTATACATTTTTTATACCAAAAAAAAAAATATTTGCAAACCCTACTTTTAAACACTCTTTGAAAACAAAATCGTTGCACAAAACAAAAAAAAGGTCGTAAAACCCAGTCAATGTACAACAATTATAGCAGCAATTATACATCAACACAACAACAACAATACAATAAAAAATATCCCAGTGTTGTTGGATCCAATAGGTACTCAACTATGCCATCTTCCTTAAATACAACCTCCTATAACAACTACAATAATTACTACAACAATCAAGGTAAACGATAAGTTACGTTACGTTGAAGCCACTCAAATAAAGTTCTAGCAATTCTTAATACACTGAACGAAATTTTATTTGATTTGAATTATTTTTTTTCTTTAATATTCTTGAGCTTTTCTTTCATATTTATCACTATCATATCGTTATCGTTATCGACACTATCATCTGAGGTTTGGTTTTAAATTAAATTAATATTCTGGAAATTCTTTGGAAATAATACAAAGCAACTCTGTTAAGTAAAGAAATTATTGATATATTGGTATATAAAAAAAGCTTTTAAAAGCTTTTGAGAAGCTTTCAAAAATAACAAGCTTAAATTAAAATTATTTGGAACACTTTATTATACAATGAATGACACCTTTAAAGCTTTTATAACATTCGATTGAAAAGAACTTTCAGACCGCAATATAAGTTTTGTAAGAAATTTTGAGATTTATTTAAACAAAATCTGTCGAAATCGATTCATTATTTTTCTTGAGATAGCTTATATTACTATGCATAGCTATGGTTAGGTTAGTTTAAATTGGCAAGGATTTCAAAAAGCATGGATTACCTGGGATCCTTTCAAGCCTATTCTATTCCATTATACAAATATATCTCCTTGCTGGCATTTCCCAACCATCACCATAGTTTTATGGTAGATTCTATCAAAATACCCTTACAATACACAAGTTCTGTCAATTAATTCTGAAGCTCCTAATCCTAAGTAACGAACATTGAGAGAGAAAATGTTCTGTGGTATCCTTTTCTACATCGCCATTGCAGTTTCAGCCTAAGTCGTTGTGAGGTATTCCCTGCCGCCGGTTGTGTGCCCTCAGAGGCCAGTGCCCCATTATTCCTAATATATGGTTCCTACGTACTGGGACTCTGATATTTCACAGACATTTTGCTCTGCAGACATCCTAAACTGGCAAGATTTTTGTTGTCCTACCAGAGTAGGTTCACTATATGTAACTTGCCCGGAAGAATGCTAATCTCGCATATGAAATTCATTGCAATTTTCTATTCTACTTGTCTTTTGCATTGCCTGGGTTATTACATTCAATGGCTCCGTTTCCAGGAAACCATATAGTCACGCTTGCGTATCTTTTCAATGAACGCACTTCCGAATACAAAGCTTCTGTTTGAGAAAACTAGGATCTCAGCAATTGAGGCTATGTGTTATCACTCATATATCAAGTCGTATTCAGGTAACAATTAAAGCTGGCTAGCCATTCACAACACCAGGCTTTCAGGTTTGATTTCTCGAACAAAGTACTATTCAGTGGGAATCTCATTTCTCACTCGTCGATTACAACAACAAGCTAATTTAGTCGAATATGGTCTCATAGATATCAGAAGTGATTGTGGAAAAGCCTTTGCACACGGACAAAGTGACTGTTTGGTGTGCAAATGGTCGGGAGATTACAATGGGCGTCATTTATTTAAAATGATGTTACCATTAATTAATAGCACTATACCCACATAACTGACTTCATTTTGGCTAGCAATTGAAGGTTATGAACGGGTCAGAATGTGATTTCAACATGACAATGCCATGAACCATACAACACAAACGATTTGTTATTATGGCAACTGTTTCAACAAGTTTCCTGAAAGAGTAATTTTTCTTTTTGGTGAAATAATTGGCCATTAAAATCATGCGATTCGATGGTGTTCGTCTTTTTTTTTTTTGTGACTGCATTGGCGGCTGTATCTGTTTGGATAGCCCTCTTACGTTGCAGCATTAGAAAACTAACAATAGTCAAGTTATCCCCGATATCGTGTGCGAAAGGGTTCGAAGCTAACTCAAAAGGATTGACAGCTAAAACTAATCAAGTAAGAGTTAAGTAGAATAAATACATAAATGAAATAAAAGTTTCATTGAACTATTAGCATCTCCCAATAAGGTTTTTCTAGCTAACTAGATTATTAGATATTTTGTAGCATGTTCTAGAATGATAGGGTTGCCACCTTTCATTTTCAAAAAAATAAATGCCGTTTGTGAAAATGTATTGAGTATAGTAATGAAAGTCTTTGGCTGACTTTTTACTATTAAAGCCTATACATAGCCTTTGTTTTAAACAAAAAACCCCTTCAAATAATTGCTTAATTTTGTTTCATGCATTGAAAATGGCCTGGTCTTCCATCTTCACATCAGTCATGGAATATTTGTTTTAAAAAAATATTTTCAACCAAAACGAACAAAAACAAAAAAGAAAAACAAGAGAGAAACAATTCTTCTGTTAAACAAATATTACACACACACTGTTTACACATACATTTATTACTTTATTTATTGTTGGTATTGATCTGACTCATATACTATATGTACATATGTATATGTTGATATATACACTGTAATATGGATGTGTACGTATGTATGGCCATATAGGAAACATAATTTATATGTTCTGTTTTCGCATACAGACAGGAATATCTTATGAAAATATTTTATATGACTACAACAACAATAACAATAATGTTGTAGTAATTGTACGAACATATACTCTTTTATTTAAATATACGTACAACATGTATGTACACACACATATCAATCGTATGTGAATATGGATGGTTATGGACAATTGGTCATAAAAAAATTGGTTATGAAAGGAAAATCAAACAAACAAAAAAGAAGAAGAAAAAATTTTTTCCTGCCAGACAGCAACGGAAACTGGCAACAGCAAAATGTTAAACACTTTATGTACGAGTACAATACAATTGTAAATTCTTATACAAATAACAACAAATATCATATAAATGTTCATATGTATACATACATAAGTAATATATTGCTTATATTTATGTACATATATATACATACATACAATATATAGACATAAATATATACAAAGTATGGCTATTTGTATATACATACATAGGCAATAATATTTTATGTTATGTTATTACAATTGTTGTTATTGTATTCTGTATTTATTTATTTATTTGTTTATTAACATATTCTTTGTAAGAAGAAGAAGAAACTTTGGTTATTTCAATCATAAATAATAACAACGAAAACATGTTTTACAAGGCAACTTCGAGAATAGTCTCACAGTAAAGGGATTCTGTGTAAAATCTCTACCTTCCGGTCACTGTTTTAAATAAACCACACTTCTCTAGGTGCTTCCTTTATACATCATTTTCTCTTTCTTAAGAAATTATTAATCTCAGGCATAATCCTTAACGCATATGGAAACACCAGTCTTCATTTTTTGTTATTTATTTTCCTTCCTTATTTATTAAAAAAAACTGTTTTATTTCATACGGGTAACCTTATATCCTCAACTGTATGGGTGTATAAGTGTGGTGGAATAAAAACGGAAGTTCCTCTTCGTAGCTGTCTGTGTAGTGTACATGTAGTCAGGCACACTATGTTGAAAAGTACGGAAGTCGTGCAATAGTATATGAATACAATATTTTTTAAATACATATTCTGATAATGAAATGGAAAATAACAGACTTTTTATTTTGCACAGACTTACTTCAACTACTTTAGGGCGAAAAAGAAAAGCAGGAATGGGAAGTAATCCGCTTAAACGATATTTAAAATAAAAAATATATAAGAAATCATTATGTTTGACCATCGATTGATTTGTTTTAAACCTGCCAACTGGAGACAGTTTCATTTGGAACACATCTAGTCCTCTATCACACACATACTCGTATATAACACATCTTCAGCTCCTTATATTTGCCTTTTCCAAAAGCCTGAAAGCTGCGAAATAAATTTCCACTTGCAAAATTTAACGTTACATCTGACCAAAGTCAGGCAATTGCATAAATTGAACACTTTAAAAGCCTCCTTTTGTATCCTTGAGAAGTCTTTACTGTGAAGTAATTTCAATCACACTTCCTTGCAACACATGGATAAAAAATTTTCGAGTATAAAATGCAGCTCCATTTTCTGGCTTCAAATGGCTTTCAATCCTCTAAAGAACATTAGAATCCGAAGACTGTAGATGTATGTACATGGCTATCGGCATTCTAAATGCAAAAGATCGGCTATCACATACACATACATACATACATAATTGGTCTTTACAACCCTTCAGTCAGTATAACGGCCTAGCTTCACACACCACTTAGGTTGTGGGTATTAATCTCTAACATGTGAGTGGCAGGATATACAGTTTAAAGTCGAACTCCGAACAACAGATTTTTGAGAAACTTTTCATGGCAAATTTTATTTACTCTCAGAGTTTTTGGTAGAAATCTGTTGAGAGGAAGTCACCGTAGAAATATTTTTTGTATTTTGTTTTGACGTCTGGCTTGAGGCACGAACCCTGGCTTTACGTCTAATAACAATAAAAACACACTACCTACTATACTACGGCGACTTCGACTGCACTGAGTATCTACAAATTGTACAGACTACTACCTTAGATAACCCAATCCAATCAACTTGAGCTGAAAGTGGTAGGGAAAGTGTGAAGTATAATCACATACATGTTTCGTCATTATAATCCTAGTTTCTTACACCACTTATGTTCCGTGTGTTAATATCTTACATGTGAGTGGCAGGATCTACAGTTCAAAGTCGAACTCTGAACATCAGATTTTTGAGAAATTTTTCATGGCAATTTTTATTTACTCTCCGAGATTTGGCCAAAAATCTGTTGAGAGGAAGGCACTGAAGAATAATTTGATATTGTTGGATTTGGTTGTCCTGGGGTTTAAACCGTAGCCTCACGTCTAAGAAGCCAACACCCTGCCTAGTAGACTACGGCGAAACAACGCCAATTCTAAATAAAATACTCAGATAACTGTGGAGATTTGGGAAAAAATTCAGCTATCAACCTCAGGTAATTTCTTGATAGTTTGATGCATGACTCAGATCTCGTGTTACCGTAAATTTCCAACAAAAGTCTTGATTGCCTCAAATCCACTTGATTTGAGAAGAGTATTTCTTTGAACATCCCGTTTTAAACATCCGTTCCCACTTCACAGTATGTTTCTGGCTCCATCAACGGCGTAGGGCCGTTGCTCAATGCCTAGAATTCCCACATTCACTGGGATCCAACCGAGAGTAACTTTATTCTGTCTACGAAACTGATTTATCTTCTCCAGACTGCTCCGTACTATCTTCAATTTAACCTTGTAAAAGCCGATTGCTCGAATGGCGGCTTGACTGTCAGATAGTCTTGTTATATCCTGTTTTTTGTAGCTCAGCTCCATCCATAGTTTTGATTTCATTTGAAAGGAAAATACATAAAATACATTTGTTTTCGCTTGATAACTTTAAGTAAAAATCATAACAAAGCTGTTGTAGTTATAAACTACCACAAGCCTTGAATAAAATATGACCGTATTAGCAAGTATACGTAGCTACAGACCTATGACTTTGAGTCCCAGAGCCTCTATGCGGTAACGATCATAGTGAAAATTCTTTTATGGTCCTAAATATGTTTCCGATAGACTTCCTTACCAATTGTTTTGCTCTTCAATGTAACAGTTGTATATAATTTCTGTTTTTTATCCCCAAAATTATTATTAAAAAGAAAAGATGTTTTTCAATTTCAATCATTTTCACTGGATTTTCTCCAAAATGAAAAGAGGGTAGGAGGAGCACGAGTGCATATGGATTTCATTTATGAGTACGTAACAGGAATAATAAAAACTTATTACCATAAACAAATTATTGAAATAACATACACACACACATACGCGCACGCAAACATATCCGACGCCGTATATTATCCTGTTGAAATCACATGGAGAGGAGGACATGTTATTATTGGCGAAACTTTGTCTCCAATTTTATTTCCTTCAAAGCATATATGAATTCAATATGTGCCACCCAACCAGCCAGTCAACCAGCCAACCAGTTAGCATTGAAATTAAATGACAATTTATATTTGTATGGAAAAAGTAAAATTTTCAAGCTTCTGCTTGAAAATATTTGCTGGGTTATGTCAGAAAATATTTTGCTTTGTATGACTTAAACAGCAATTTGTAGGCACACGTTGTTGGGCTCCTGTCGTGCCTATGACAAGTTCAGTAAAGAGAAAAAAAATTGTTTTCATGTTAATAAGTATTCGTGGTGGCAGTGGCACTGCCATAGAGGTAGCTGAGCGATGTTGTTTTTCAATAAAATTATTGAAAGACAGTCTCGTTGTCGTTTATGAATTCAATGATTGTTTTCCTTTCTCTTTAATTTTCCTTAATGTTGGCTTTGTAGGAAGGAAATCCTTGTTAAAATCTTAAAATGCTGCACAGGATATTATGAGTTCAAGTGTATTTCATAGGTTCCAACTCATGTTTGAAATGCGATCCATTGTTTTATCCTTATCCTCACAAAGTATGAATCTCGGACTTAAAAGACCCTTTAAAAGACGAATAGTGCCAGTAAGCAAAATCTACAATAAATTTCAATAAAGTTTTCTTTTATGATATCCTTGTTACTATTTATTAAAGAAAAAAAGTTTTAAAATTGAAAAAATGATTGAAGTCTCTTCATTACATTCCTGGAATGAAATGCAATCTTTGCAATTTGAAAAATTATTTAAAATATCCCCTCCCCCCTTTAAAGTTTTATTATAACAATTCCCTGTAACACGTTGCTTTCTAGCTCTTTAACTAACTTTTAAAAACAAAATACATTTTTATACTACCCTTCTCACACATACCTCGGTTTTAAAATAAGATTCCTATTTTCCTTTTTTTAGGTTACTATCGCTACTAAAAGTTAAACGAACACCCTTATAATGACTACTCCTGATTATAATATACTGGCCCTTTATTAAGTATGCCCCCTCAAGGGTCCTTGCCATGTTCTTGAGGATGTTCACATTATAAATTAAAAAAATTTAGCAAAAATTTATTTCAATTAATTATTCGTAAAATAAAATGATTTAAACAAAGAAATGTAAATTTTTAAAATTAATTCTAGAACAAGTTTTTTGTTCTAACAGCAGAGTTTGTATACAAATTTTTTTCTTTTTTTATCTCATGATACTTTTTTTCTTTTTTGATGATTTTTTATAATTTAACCCCCGTGTTTCTATCTGCTCTCTACTCTTTCTCATACACATCCCAATATCGGATGATGAAAATAAAATTTCTTTCGTTTTTAATACTAATTTTTTAATTTTTTAAAATTTTTTTTAATAATTATTTACACATGAATGTTTTTGTTCTCTAAGTGTTCTAGTCTAGTGCATGTTTTGTGGTTGTTAACGAATATGGTTCAAGACTTTGCTAAAATTAAATTTCAATTGAAAGTTGGTTAATTGAAAAACAGGGATGTATGTCTTAATGTACTTGTTAAAAGAAAGTAAGCTAGGCTGCCTTCCAAAATGTCTCAATACAAAGTTTGTATGCAGTTCTACTACAGTATATAAACTATGTAGATATGCAAAGTAACCAAACAATGCATCAACTATAAATCCGATGCCTGATTGATTTTTGACTGCGTTAAAAATACACATTGACGACGTTTTGAAATAGAATACATTGGAATATATTTTGAACAGCGGCATTATGAAACACGATACTCTGTTCAAACACAAAGGAACTAACATTTTGAAAGGCAGCCCTATTGATTTAAATGAATTTTTAAAGTTTTAGCAGAATTTGTGGTATAAATCAGTGGAACTAGAAGATGTTTTTTTTTGTTTAAGTCTTGGCTTAAATTAATCTGGTAGTCCTGTAAATTGTAAATCTTGATTTCAGATTCCAGATATATACACACTTTGTAAAAGGGTTCTTTTCCCCAAATTTATAATTAAAAACTTAAGCTTACCCTCATTATCCACACTTTTATGGATCGATTATGTAAGGCAACCAAGTTTCGGTAGCGTTTTCATCTGGCAACTGAAATTTAAGTTCCTAAAAACAGTGTTTGTCGGACGTAAAAAAGACCAGACACTTTTTTGTAACTTGTTTATGGGTGTTCTTGAAAGCATATGTACTTTATATTGTGATACTTTTTCATTTCAGCAACATGAAAATCTGTACGTATAGTGCTGGATAAAGGAAAGAAGGGACAATGATTGTGTGTATTTGGTAGCAACCACCCTATCCTCTAGTTATTCTATTGGTTTTTTTCTTACTGACTTACTTCATTGGTAATTACAATCATTGTTTTTTAGTCAGGACTACAATCTAATCTTCTCACGCCCCGCATGTTTGCTTACATTGTAAGTGATAGTGCAAAAGATTGATCAGATAACGGTGAGTTCATTTCAGAAGTGAATTTTATAATTATACCTTATCATCGAATTTTGTTAGGAAAACTCCTGGTGGACATAATAGCACACTTAATCCTAGACATACACTACCACTGTCCGAAAACATGTTCCAGACTACAAAAATTAGGCTGTATAACGTTAATAATTCTAAAACCTGAAACTGCAAACCATTGCCAGCTCAATCTCAGGAAGCACTGCAATACGGCAAAATATCGCGATATGATCAACTTCCAGACTTCTAGCCAGAGAACTGCTAAGAGGAATTCACCAAAGTAATATTTATTTATTTTTCGTTTTATTAGAGATGTCTGAGCTGGGGTTTGAACCATGAACTCACATTTTATATGTCAACACACTACCTACTAGTCTACGGCGAATTCGGTTAGTTTTCATCAGTTTCATTAGAGAAGTTTTTCAAGATAAGTGTGTGATTGAGCTATTGTAACAAGGTCTAGGACCGGTTTGCTCTATTTAAGTTCAATAGAGAAATATGTATATGGCAACCGGGGAGGGTGGTATTGTTCATGACTAAGTGTTGGTTGATTGTTACTTACAATATAAATAAATGTACGTGAAAGTGTAGACTTTTGTCGAAAGATTGTTCAGATAAAGGGGAAATTCATTTCAGAAATGAAGAGAATCTTTTGAGAGAACCTCCTGGTAAGTGTCTAGGGACCAGCACCCTAGACATACACCATCAAAGTCCGAAAATATGTTCCAGCCATTTTTTGGAACTTATAATAATGAAGCAGATAGGGAGACCACTCAACATCTTCATTACAAATTTTCGAAACCACCAACCGTTGCCAGTACAATATTCGAAAGAAGTGCAATGCGACCTCCAGGCTGCTTTTCCACAACTTGCCCACAGGCTATATTACCGTAAGGGCTGTTTATACTGCTTTATTGACTACTTGAATGAAATGTTTTACTAAGTCGGAGTTCTTTATGAGCATTTGGCATCGTGAATTTAATTTCCTTTCTATTATCGCCAAATGCCAGACACTTAAACACAACATCTTAGGTATACTCGTGTTCATGCGAGCATTAAAAGTATCTGGTACAACCGCTATAACTAGCACGACGTTTTAGGATCTGCGTTTGGTAATAGTTGGTCACTCTATCGCTGGCATTAAGGCCTTGTGAGATAACAGAGTGCTTTAGTACTTTCGCATGACGTTTTAGGATCTGCGTTTGGTAATAGTTGGTCGCTCTATCGCTGACATTAATGCCTTGTGAGACAACACAGTGCTTTAGTACTCATGAAATCAAAACTGTTAAGTCTTTAAAAAGAAAATCCCTTAAAATGAGGGGGGGGGGGAGGGTGGTTCTGATATTGGTTCAGGATTTTTTTTTTTTTTAACACCGCTATATTGAATTTCTTATTGCGTCTCACGATATAGATAACAAAGAATTTCTATAAACTAATGTGTTAAGAGTTGTGTGTACAGCTTATGATGTCATTTTATTTTAAAATTAATTCACTATAGAAATAATTTGTTTAAAATAAAATATTGTTCAGCTACTTTACTATACCATGACACTATTTTTACTTCAAAGGTTCTTATCTTAGATAAGTGATTGACTGATTTGTTAAGCAAATAAAAAAAATTTAAAAAAAATAAATAATTCAGAACAATTTTTACTAAATTTTTGAATAAAATTTTAGATCTTTAATTACCAAAAAATTCAACTTCCAACTATTTAATAAGGCAACATATGCGTTTTAGAGTTGCCAAAGTATTCTTTTTTTACCATTTCAACAAGAGTTGCTTAAATTATTTCCAAAAATTTCTAGAAAACTTTTCTATTCTACTCATCAGTTCACAAAAATTAAAAATTCTCATGGCAAAAACGACGGGTCCATTTGTGTTTTTCTTTTTTTTACACTAAAACTTTACATACATCAATAATTCAAGCACTTCTTACACAATCACATCACAATATAACGAACGGCCAAAACTACCTTTCAAAAAGCTTTAGCTTTAGCTGTATAGAGATAGAAACAAAAAAATATATCTGCCTTGCTGCTTGGCTACCAATCTAACATGTCTCAACATTTCTTATTTTTTTCTTTTTCTTAAACAACATTTACACATGAAAACAATTTTCCAAAAAATTTTTTTGTTTGTTTGTCCGAATGGAAAAACATTTTTCGATTTTCATAAAAAAAAAAAAAAAAAATTAAAAAAATTAAAAAAATTTTAACCACTAACCCTGATAACCTAATCTCAAAACTATACCGCACTATATACTCTGACGCAAAACGTACACTTGCCCATAACAATGACAACGACAACAACTACAATAAACACTCAAATCATTTACAAACACACGTAAATCCATTGTCATCCTCTACGAAATGAACCTGTTGTTGTAACTGTAAATCACCAATGTTGCTGTATATGTGTGCGTACGTGTGTGTGTGTGTGTCTCTGTAACAAATTCCCGATTATGTGGTTGGAATAACGGCTTTGATAGAAGAAGCCAACGAGGAAAGCTTGCAACCGCAATATGCCGAATGTTACTTTGAGGAGGATTATGAAGTAGAGGAGGCCAATCGTCAACAACGTCAACATTTTTGTTGGCCACCTGCTGAAGAGGATTGTCATCGTACTCCTACAGCAGCTCCTCTATATATTGCTCCTCCTGAAACGCAACATGTAGCGGTGAAACCGTTAGAAAATCCACCGCCTCCGCCACCAGGTAGTACGACGACTTGTGAGTCATGCCAGTGTACTGATAAAACTGAGGAACAACAACAACAACAGCAGCAGCAACAGCAACAACAACAATCTCAATGGCAAAGTCGTTCAGCTCCTCAGTTGACCAGTGGTGTGGCACAACATCAGCAAGAATGTGAATCCGGTTCGGATTCGTATACCTCGACTAGCACAACTACCACCACCACCTCGGAAGAATATCAGCGCATGTATGCTGCCCAGGTGCAGGCCTATCAGATGCAACAGGCTTACGAACAGTCAGGTTCCGAGTTTGACTATCACATGGACATGGAAGTGGCCGCAATGCAGCAACAGGGCCAACTGCAACTCTCCTCTTCACATTATTCCGAAAGTGGTCGTCGCAGCGCTCAAGAGTGCATAGAAACGTTGGTGCCTCCCTTAAGCACGTACAGACTAGTGGACATGGTAAGGGAGGTAACGCCCAGTCCTGTGCCACCAGAAACTTCGCAGGGATCGCGTCATGTGGTCTTCTTAGAGGATCCCGTTATGAGAGAAGTCGAATCGAAGATCATGGAAGAGCATCACCATCAGCATGAGCTGGAAGAAGAAGGTAAACAAGTTGAAGAACAAAGTTACACAGAAACACAAGAAACCTGCTCGCACATTGAAGAAGAATGCGAGGAGAAGGGTTTCGTGAAAGACGATCGTTCTCATATTTTGGAAAGTCAACGTATTTTCCAACCCACACCCGAAATAAAAATCGAAATCGCCCCTGTTAGGCATATACCTCCCACCAAGATTCCCAATCCCGTTCCCAAAGAATGGATAAACCCCATGGTACGGGTTTTAACCACTGCTCCCGAGACTCCTTTCCACATGGTAGGTTGTTTGTGTCCCAAACCCTGTGAATGTTCTTGTCAAGGTGAAGCTGAAGAGGAAATAGCCAAGGTAATCACTGAGGATACTCCTAAGGAACCCATACCAGAACCCTATGAAAGACCACCTTCGCCAGAACCTGAACCAGAGCCCGTACATATAAATACCATATGGGATCAGCCTACGCTAACCAAAGCCATGACCATAGCACCGGAATTTCAATTGAAATTTGCTCCACCCGCTTCCGAGGGCATACCTTTGCCAGACGAAACTGAACCCTATATGCCTCCACCAATTGAAGTGAAGCCTTATGTAAGAGAAGACTATCGTCCGAAGACGCCTTTACTAAGAGCTTTAACTACAGCTCCGGAAAAACCTTTCGAGGGTCAATTTGAGAGAGACGTGCCCATACATATATTGGATCTACCCACGCCCAAAGAGCATCTCAGCATGAAAGATGCTTTGCGCACAGCGCCCGAACGTCCATACACTCCTCTGAATCCCGAAAATGCCACTCATATGTTCGAAGAACAACAAAAGGAAGAGGAAAAGAAAAAAACAGAATTTCAGGTTTTGGACAAAGAAGAAGAATTGGGCCTATGCAAGGAGGCATTGGAACAGGTGGAGTATTATACGACGGAGAAGCGTAAATCATCAACAGCAGCATTTGCGGCTATGCAAGCATTCCAATCATCCTCACAACCTTTATCCTCCACAACGACTCCACGTCACTCCATATCCTACACAAAAGAAGCCAATGATCTTGAGTACAAGAAATATTATGATGCGCACGAGCGTTATCAGAAACGACGCAGTTATTTCTCACAAAAGGAGCAAGAGCTCCTACAACAACATCAACAACAACAACAAACCAACACTACCTCACAACTACAACAACAAGAACAACAACAACAACAACAACAGACTAATACACGTGAAGAGTCCTCATTGTATTCCTCTACCAAAGCTAGCTCTTCCTCTAACTCCTCTTCCGCAGTCCAACATCAACAACAACAACAACAGCAAACTACCTCATCATCAACATATGCTTCGAACCTAACACAAGCTTCCAAAACGACATCATCATATGCGACCGCAGCTTCTGCTTCTACTTCCGCTAAGACCTCCACTAAAATCGATGTTCACGAAGTCATCGAAGAGGTAACCGATGAGCTCGAACACTCTGAGGTTATCTTTCCACCACCCTCACCCATTAGTCACTTGAAATCGAAATCCCCTTCGGGTCTTCATCGACCAGAGACCATACCCAAGTATCAGCGCAACTGGACAGTGCTGCCTACCCAAAGCCCCATACGCACACCAGAACCACAGGAATTACGTGAAAACATACCCCTGGCTTTTGTTGACACTCCCAAAGCACCCACCTCCTCAAATGGCTCTAACGGCACAACTGTGCACAAGCCAGTGGCCCAAATGTCAACATGTACTGTAAGCCAACAGCAACAGCAACAATCTCAACATCAACAACAGTTGACAACTGCTTCCGCCTATAGCAAGAGTACCAAATGCGAACAACGGCAGCAGCAGTTGTCTTCGACAGTCACTTCCTCCTCAACCTCTGCCTGTGCTACTGGCACTTGCGAATCAAGCAAACACCAATTACAGTTGACTAATCCCACTATACCCATTATAATTGAAGATCGCTCGGGTCCAGTTACCATGGCTTTTCAGGCTTTAGACGAACACATGGTGAGAGATCAGTCACAGACACCCTCGCGGCCTTACACGCCCTCCATGATCAA
This sequence comes from Sarcophaga variegata, assembly GCA_932273835.1. NCBI lineage: Eukaryota > Metazoa > Arthropoda > Insecta > Diptera > Sarcophagidae > Sarcophaga > Sarcophaga variegata. The sequence goes on from OW026360.1 coordinate 12,912,162, forward strand.
TAAACCAGCCCCCATTACGCCATACTATCAGACGCCCGAAAAGCTTTGCTTTGACGAATGCCCAGCTACCCATGCTCGTGATTACGATCGTCGCTCAGCTTCTCCATTTCCAGATCGCGCCAAGTCACCAGCTCCAGGACCACCACCAAATCCCTTGGCTGCCATACGCGCGCCACGCCTCAAAGAATCTGAAGTCTCTAGTCGTGTACTACAAGCCGGTTCCATTACCACAGGTCAAAGTTATTTAGGCGCCCAACAGCAGGCTCAGGCTCAGGAAAGGCTCATCTCGCATGCTGCCACTGGCAGTCAGTCGGCTATGCAAACCTTTACCGTACAACCGGAAAAGCGAGAACAAATGCAAATTGGCAACACAACTGTGCAGAGAAGTGAGAAGGCCTCTCGTCTGGAAGAACAGAAACAAAGTCAAATGCAATCACACACTACCACCCAAGTGGGCAACACACAAATCGAACGTAGACGCAAAGTTACAGAGGAATTCGAGCACACTTCCTCGGCCAAAACCATTGAAATACGCACAGGTTCACAGTCGTCAACCACGGAGAGACGACAGTCGTATGGTAAAACTGGCTTTGTAGCCAATCAGGCCAGACGTTTGTCTGGGCTGGAGCAGGAGATTACCAATTTGACTAGTCAGTCGCAGGCTATTAGTGCTCGTGCGGCCACCTTGACCGAGACGAGGTTTCCCGAACTGCATAGTCCAGGCGGTACGACAAAATTTCCCACAAAGCCGGTGTTTCCTCCTCACGATGAACCTCAGGCCCCGGACTTTTATGTTTCTGCAGCCGCTAGTAAAAGCTTGTCTGAAAAGGCTGCCACAAGTTTCCCACCACCGTCAGGCGCCCAACAGCAACAGAAATCAGTATCAAATATGTGTGCAACATCATTGGCTGTTTCTAAACAGGAACAACAATTGCAACAACAACAACAGCAACAGAAATCATTAACTACATTTTCGTCAACATCATCATCATGTTCACAACAACAACAACAACAATTATTACAACAACAACAACAACAACAATATAGCTGTAGTCTAACCAAAGCTTCCGCTACTACTTGTACTAATAATCAAGCTTATCAATCGATCACAGCTGGCTCTAACCATAATGCTACTTCTATTACTTGTACTGCTACTGCTACTGCTCCATCATCATCATCGTCATCTGCTACTGGCAGTGCACCATCGCACAGTGTATGCCCAGTAACGGGTACATTCTGTCGCCCCGGTCATACGTGTTGCAAACAGCAACAACTTGAACAGCAGCAAAGCAATAACCAAACCAATAATAATAACGGCTCACGGCCAACCGCTTCTTTAGGTCCAGCTGGCTTTAAGCCAACACAATCTGCAGCAGCAAACGCTTCTTCTAATATCACAGCTAATGCACAAGCACAAGCGCAAGCGCAAAGTTCTGTCACAGCAGCAGCGGCAGCAGCACAAGCTTCAGCTGCGAAACGTGCAAGTGTTTCGTCTGCGTCTGCATCTGCTACCATGTCTAGTAATACCAACAACAATAATAATAAATCTGATGATTCTGCTGCAGGTGGTATGGCTCCTAAAGGCGGTGCCTACAGTGCTACTTCGACACCCAAACGTGGTCGCGGTATCTTGAACAAGGCCGTCACAACCGGTGTACGTGTGCCATTGTGCAATAGCTGCGGCACCCACATCAGGTTAGCTATGATGCAGGACAACCATTGTTGTTGCAACGAATTATCTTCGTTTTTTTTTTTGTTAAATTATTATTAACCTTTGACCTTCTGAAACCTGGTACTCATAGAGGACTAGAGGCAAAGAAGTTCTTGTTTTTTATGGAGTTTCTTGGCATGAGTTTTGTTTGTGTGTGTGTTTCGTTTTCAAGCATGAGGAATTTAATATCCTCTCCCCCCTTTTGTTATTTTTATTTTGTTTTGAACTAACCTGCTCTGTTTTTTTTTAAATTTTGCTTTTGTTTTTGTTGTTTTTTTATGTGCTAATCTTGCCTGCAGAATCCCTTGTAAAGCCATCGATGTTAAGTGATACCTTGCCTCGCAAAACTAACGCTAAGCCAAAAACCAATGCTTCCTATGCCGCCGCTAACGCCTCCTTACAGCAAACGACTGACTTAGCCAGCGATGATCCCACCGCCATGCTTAACGAATCAATTGGCAAAATAAACATGGGCCATAAAATGGACAATTTCATGGCCGAAGCCGGTAAAGTGATCTCAAATATGCTAGAGGCACGTTTGGCCAACAACGGCAACGGCAACGGCAATGCCAACGATATGCCTTCGCCCCATAGCAGTAGCTCTCTTAGTTTGCTTAGCAATAGCAGTTCAAATCTCTCGAGAAGCCCTATGGTAGTGCGTAAACGTTTAGATTTGGACGATTTTAAAGATATAAATCCCGCTGAACCGGCTGCCTTAAAACCGGTTATAACTGTTTTGCCAAATGCAGAGCCTAAACTTGAAGTGAAACTGCCTACTGCCGCAGCGCCTAAGGCAAATGTGTATGCCATGGATATGCCTGTGAATCATCCCATGGGTAAGGTTTTGGAATTGTGTGATAATAAAACAAAACCCGTATCACCTTTGTTAACACGGGCAGCCAAAACCGAGCATAATCCTAGCTTGCCACCTTCGGAAACTGTGATATATCGTAACAATGATCGTTCCAATCGTAGAGCCAGTCATGCCACCGATAGACGCTCTTACATTGAGACGAACGCACAAACTGAACAACAACCCAAAGATGGGCCAGTATTTAGCATAAGTGTGAAAGCCTTAGGCAAGCCGGGTGATGATCCCAATAAGCCCATGTCACCAGAAAATGAAGAGGTTGTAAGTCAGTTGCTTAAGGAGGGTAAGAAACCGATTTGTTGTCAATGCAATAATGAAATAACCTCGTAAGTGTGTTTTTTTTCTAACAAAGCTTAGCTAATCTAACCTAACTTTTTCAAATTGCAACAACAACAAAAACTAATTTTTTTTCTTTTCTAACGTTTAGGGGTCCCTTCATTACCGCTTTGGGCAAGATCTGGTGCCCTGAACACTTCCACTGTGTCAATGGCAATTGCCGTCGCCCCTTGCAAGACATTGGCTTCGTTGAGGAGAAGGGCGAACTTTACTGTGAATATTGCTTTGAGAAATACTTGGCTCCCTCTTGCAGCAAGTGTGCTGGTAAAATCAAGGTAAGCTTGCAACATAATTGAGCTGCCTTTTGTTATACAATATCATGCGTTATCTATTCCAGGGTGATTGTTTGAATGCCATTGGCAAACATTTCCATCCTGAATGCTTTGCCTGTGGCCATTGCGGCAAATTGTTCGGCAATACACCATTCTTCCTAGAGGATGGTATGCCTTACTGTGAAGCCGATTGGAATGAATTGTTCACCACGAAATGTTACGCTTGCGGTTTCCCCGTTGAAGCCGGTGATAGATGGGTTGAGGCTTTGAATCACAACTATCACAGCCAATGCTTCAATTGCACTGTAAGTATTTCAATCGATTGTAAGAGGTTTTAAGTTTTGAAAATTTTAGATTTGCTAAGAGTGTGGAGAGATCTTACGAGTTTTCCGCGTTAACTTTACGTTTAATTTACTTTAGGCTTTAATATTCCTGAACTAAGAACTGTAAGAAACTGACTCTCGTTAGTTAGAATTTTAATTCCCACTGAATAATTTGTACTCATCTCGTAGAGCACTTACAATCGTGATCGACATAGAAAGAATTCACTTTTTAGCTGCAAAATGTGAAACCCTATTCCTGCAAAAGTTTATTCACGCTTGAAACTCTCAGCAGCCTTCTGGCAGAAAAAATTTTCAAAAATCTATCGTTCGGATTCGACTTTTAACTGTAGGGCCCGCCACTCACGGTTAAAATTAACACATACAATGTGGGTGGTGTGACAAGCTCATTTTTATCATGACTAAACGGTTGTAATGAGCAATTTGGTACGTAAATCTAGGGGCTATTTACTATACATGATAACTTTTTTGATAGTTTCTAAGCTGAGGACCCTGTAATCAATATTATGTAAACCCGTCTCATTCAAAGAGCAAACTTGCTTTCAAATCATTTTAAGATTCAGTGAAAACCAGAGAACTTAAGTAGATACCAGATCGTCAATTTCACTATTTGTCGATAGTACAGTTTAATGGTAGATGGATCATGGTTTCATCGTTCCAAGCTCATTGCAGCTTTTGCGAAAATTGTGTTACGACAGACCTAGTCTCTTTGCCTCACCACACCAACTGTGTCTATATTGTTTAAGCAATCGGACTTAAGGTGCAGTCTATTACAACTTTATATGATGATAGGGTAGAATACCAATCATATGATGAAGGTTCGTGACTGGAGGCAAAACAAGCTATCCGTCATACCTCAAAAGACAATACATCCAGTAAAGGGTATCCAATAAGTTATACGGCCTCTTATTTAGAAATGATCAGCATAGTCTAGTCAGGGTGGATGCTGTCGTAGAGACTGCATATCAAAGTCTTTTGCATGCGTTTGACTATTTGCAAGAATCCCAATAAAGTGTTCGTATACAAGTCGCCGTGGTCTAGTGGGTAGTGTGTTGGCTTATTAGACGTGAGGCCTCGGTTCAAACCCCAGGTCAGGCATGTCCAACTGAACGAAATATGGAAAAATATTTCTTCGTCGACTTCCTCTCAGCAGATTTCTGGCAAAAATTCTGGGAATAAAGTAAATAAAATAGCTATGAAAAGTTTCTCAAAAATTTGTCGTTCTGAGTCGACCTTAAACTGTAGGTGCCGCCACTCATGTATAAAATAATGCACACAACATAAGTAGTGTGAGAAACTAGGTCGTAATCCTGACTAAAAGGTTGAAATGACCAATTTTGTATGTCTATGTTACAAGTTCCTCGGATCTATATATCCAAGCCCCATTATTCTATACAGAAAATTTTAGAAAGATCAGGCAAAGTCACCCTCTCCCCTTAGCAAAGAGTAGATTTCAATTAGTGACGAAATTTCGAGGCAGCGACAGACATCTTCACTATATCAATGAGGTGCTTAGCTAGAAGAACTTATTTAATAAAACTGAAAGAAAGCAGAGAAATAACAAGAAGATAGGGGAGATCTTTTGAGATAGCCACTGTAAACCTTAAAGGAACGAAAAGGAAGGTTATTCACCCAAAAGTTCTTCTCAAGTTTACTGGACACTGTAGAATTGGGCGCATGTTTAAGCACATGTGTTATCGTAATTATGACTCATTTAGAAGCTGTTGTGGATGAGAAAGAAGAAGAACCATTATAGCACTTTATGTGTAAATGGAATACTAGACTAAGGGATCTCGGTAGAGATAGTTTTCTGCAACATAGCTGAGTCTAAATTGTGTGAGCGTTAAATCTGATACGATTTGTTAGGAATACTTGAATATGCTTGACTCTGGATTAGGGAGATTAAGGGAGAATTTCAAGGGTATATTAATGGATCTACAAACAAACGCACAAAAATTTGGGAATATCCCGTGCGACTTAACCTAACTTAAATTTTCTATTTATGATTTCAAATACTTTTACAATTATAAGTGTTTGAAGTCACTGAAGTTTAGTAGGTAGTGTGTGGGCTTATTGAACGTGGGGCCATGGTTCAAACACAGATCAGATATTTTCAAAACAAAACGAAGAATGAAAAAAAAGCTGCAGATTTCTAAAACAAATTCTCAAACATATGTAAGTATGTTATTCGGAATCAACTTAAAACTGTAGGTTCCATATTTATGGACAAAAATTAACACACACAACATAAGAGAGAAGTCACCGTAGTCTAGTAGTAGCTAGTGTGTTGGCTTATTAGATGTAAGGCCACGGTTCAAACCTCAGGTCTGACATCAAAAAATATTTCTTCGGCGACTTCCACTCATCAGATTTGTGGCAAGATTTCTGGAAGTAAAATAAAATAGCCTTGAAAAGTTTCTCAAAAATCCGTCGTCCGGAGTCGACTTTAAGCTGTAGCTCACGGCACTCATGTATAAAATTAACACACACAACATAAGTGGTATGAGAAGCTAGGCCATAATCCTGACTGAAGGGTTGTAATGGCCAATTAAGTAAGAAGTGTTTACAGTAGAAAACCTAGAGCACAGATTAGGAACCACTGTCTTTTGTTTAAGTTATTAAATTGAAAATTAATTTACTTTCCTTCCATTCTTTTTTTCCAGTACTGCAAACAAAACTTGGAAGGACAAAGCTTCTACAACAAGGGTGGACGTCCCTTCTGCAAAAATCATGCTCGCTAAGGGCTGAAATGATTTAAAAACTGCAAAATTCAACAAATATTAATAACAACAACAAGAATGTTTGTTAAATTATATAAAAAACAACAACAATAACAAAAAAAAATGAAACAAAAAACAATAACGCTAAACCACGCACCTTTTCATCAGGGATCATTTAATGCATAAAAACATTTGATTTTTAATTAAAAAAAAAAAAGAAAATAAAAAAAATAAAAAAAAAATTAAAAAAACTATAATAATTAAATAACATTATATTATTATTATTATCATATTATATATTTCTTTTAATTATTAATATTAATTTAATTGATAACAACAATTAAAAAAAAGAGAAGAACAACACCAGGCTTAGATTATAATCACCATCACGATAATGAAAATTTTTTCCTTCTTTTTTCCCGGGTTTCTTTTTATGAAAAACCTTTCAATTGAAATTTATTTGGCATTCATTAATTCAATGAATTTGTTTTTTTTTTAATTTTTTATTTCAATTTATTAACATTAAAAAATCCCTGCTGTTTGAAAAAAAAATTCAATTTTTTTAAACGAAATCCAACGATAAACGATCCTTTTAAAGTAACTTTCACCACAATCAAGGCAAATTAGTTTTGAAAACCTAACATAGATTCCTACGAGTTTTAAAGGAATTTGTTTTGTATATGTAATCCTCTAAGGAATTTCATAAGAAATGAATTTCCATGTAAATCTCTTGGAAGTTAGAAAGTTTTCAAAAAAATCTAGCCTGAACGCCTAAATTTACTTCTATTAACCCCTCCGGTTACCACTACTGTTTGCTTTACTTTATCATTTTCGTTTTTGGCTTTAAATATTTTTTATTCTATTTTCTTTTCTTTATTTTCTATTTATTAATCTTTTTATTCTTCTTATTATTAAAATATTATTATTAATTATTAAATGTTATATTAAAAGAATTTTAATTGTATGTATAAAAAAAAAAACAAAAAATGAAAGAAACAAAATGTTAAATTTTTTTTCAAATTTTATTGCAATTTACAACATTTAAATGACAAGATCTACAACAACAACAACAAAAAACAAAAATTTTTAAATTCATTGTGTAATATTTTCAAAAAATTTTCAATATTTTTTCAATTTCTTTCTTCTGGTATCAAATAAAAATTTAAAGAAATCTTTTTTGCGTTAAATTCTTGTTATTTGTATCGAAGATAATCGCTGTATGTAAGTATGGAAATAATTAATACGATTGGGGTGCCCTGGTAGTCTAGTGGGTAGTGTGCTAAACTATTAGCGTGAGACTCTGGTCTGTGACACTACACCGAGCATATGGTATCCGTTACTCCGCTAGAATATAATTTGTAATTGTATTGTAATTAATAAAACAAATAAATTTAATGCTACTCGCTTAAGATGTACAATATTCAGAGTTCTAGGGACAGGCATAGCTGAGATCACATAAGTCTATTATTGATAAAAAAGAAAAGAAAAAGAAAAGAATTAATACGACCCCATAACTCATTTTGTCCCCAGTTGCCACACAAGAAAAAAAAGAAATACTTTTTGTATTTTGTTTTGATGTCTGACCTGGGATACGAACCCGGGCTTTACGTCTAATAAGCCAACACACTACCTACTAGACTACGGCGACTTTGCAGACCATAACTTGGCGAATTTTGTGTCGTGACTTGTGTATGCAATCTTACAAGATACAATTGAACCAAGAACTGAAGCATTAAGGATCCGTTTTCACTGAATGGCCTTTGGAGCAGTTGAAAACAAGTGATACAAGAGAGCCTAATGTATACCGAAAAAGTTACACTCTATTCCATATTTCTTTCGCCAAGTCATCACTGTCAACTCATAACATTATAATTTAAAACTTAGTAACTTCTTTTGGCCTTAATTCGATGACTCCTCGTTCGCTCTTCGTACTTTACCAATTCATAAAAATTAGTTTGAAATCATAGCAAGCCAAGGCTCTTTGACATTTGAAAAAAAACGAATGACGATTTTAAGTTTTGAATGAACATTTTTCATATTTTTTAGCTTGGAATGGTGATTTTTTAAGAATGAAAAGAAAAAGAAGCTCCTGCTAGACTACTTGCCTTGAAAAAAGATATGCTCAGCGAAGATGAAACCTGGAGAGACGAAATCATACAATAATCTTATTGGTGACAGTGGAAATGGCGACAATAAACTCCACAAGAGGCTTTGAGCTCAGAATTCATAGCGCGACCATGGCTCAATAAAATGGAAGAAAACCCGAATGACAATTCAAATTTTTAAATGATCAATTTGAGTATTTTTTAGCTCGAAATGATGGTGAATTTCCTCGAAATTTGATTTTTTTAAGGACAAGTAGGAAAAACTAATGAAGGCTCATTGATATAGAAACCTTAAGAGGCAATATCAGTCAATAATCTTACTGGTAGCATAAGGTATGTAAACAATAAACTCCACAAGAGGCTTAGAGCTCACAATTCATAGCAAGACCAAATCATGGCCTTGAAATGAAAGAAAAACCAGAAAACAATTCAAATTTTTAAATGATCCATTTTCGTATCGTATATTTATCTCGAAATGGTTGTGAAATTCCTTGAAATTTGGAAATAAGTATAAGTGCTTATCAAATAAAAAATGGATTTCTTTCATTTGTGCAAATATTTTCAACGAATCTCTCGTTACATTGATTCCTTCCAATTTTCTCTGTGATTATAAGTATGTGAGGTACCCCGTATAATGTAAAAAAATTTAATCAAATTTCAATCACATTTCCTCTGCTTAAGTGACCAAATCCGAATTGCTAAATCACCACATCATTTGAATACGAGTATCGATTTAAGTTTAAATGAATATGAAAAGAAAAGACTTTTGAATCAAATTTTGTGTTGGTCAAAAGTGTAAATGTATTTCAAGTGATTTCATGCTCAACTAAATTTTTCCTTCATTCCTTCATTCCGATTTGAATTTGGCTTTAAAAACAAATTTTGTTTTGGTCACTTGGTAGTTGAATGTGTAATTCGATACATTTTTGGAAATAAAAAATAAATACTTTGCATCATATTATGGGAGTTGAAACGAATTTAAAGTTCACCGTATTATTATGCAAATTCTTTGCAATGGGGTTACATAAAATGTATGCGACTCACTAGAGAACAAGATGAGGACTGGACTCTACTCAGATTTTATGTCCTTTCATTATTTAAGGCAAACACATTGCTGAACATAAAACACCAATCGTAGGTAAAGCTATCATAAAAGAAAATTGAAAGCATACCGCATGCCTATAATCCTTTAGCCAACAGCATTAGTGTTAATCGATTTAAAAAAAATTTTTCCATTTAACCAAATCACCAAATAAAGAAAAAATAAAAAAGTGGTCAATCCCATTTATGTGAATACCCTACAATAGGTGGGTAATATAGAACACAAGCCTCGTTATTGGGTTGGATTTGTTTAGGTTTGATATATGCCCAGGCATTAGCAGGTTCATGTGGAAGTCATTTAAACCCATTTAAATACTGATTAAGAGTTTAACCCTGCTTCATATGTACTTAATTTACACTCTACGAGTTAATAAAAATTAATTTGAAATCATAGCAAGCCTTGGCTTTTTGGCATTCGAAAAAAAGCCAAAAGAATTCACATTTTTGAACGAACATTTTTCACATTTTTTAGCTCCGAATGGTAGTGAAGTTCCTTCAAAATTTGTTTTTGTTTAAGAATGAAAGGAAAAAATGAATTTAAAAAAGAGGCTCCTGCAAGACTCTTGCAAGGCTTAACGAAGATGACAACCGGAGAGACAAAATTCGACAATAATTTCTTAGACTGCTAAACACTACTATTACTGGCTTAAAGAACTATGAAAGCAATCCTTGATACTCCTAAGATGTGAAAGAATTTTGCAACAGAACTTGGATGGGGAAAGGCTTTATTACATGCCCTTAAATGTTCCCATTTTTAAATTCCGGATGTTTTTCAAAACTGAGTAGAATAGATCCAAGGAACGGGCTTTGCTTAATGCCACTATAATGTGTTACGAAAACATAAACCACGGGCACCTATTCGTCAACTACCAGTATCATACATATTTGAATTCTTGTCGGACCAAGACTTGCATGCAGATTGGAGTATGCATACATGTACTCATATGATAAATTCATCTTCTGGTATCAAGGTTTTTTCACAGGATTTTGAGCTCACATTCCTTAAGTTAGCAGTAAAATTATTGCCTGATTTTGCCTCTTTAGGTTCCAATTTCGATGAGCTTTCATTATTTTGCTACTCGCCCTTAAGAAAAATTAAATTTTGAGGAAGTTTCATAACCATTCCGAGCTAAAAAATATGAATAATATTCGTTAAAAAATTTGAATTGCCATTCAGTTTTTTTTAGATTTCATGGAGCCATGGTCTTGCTGTGAATTGTGAGCTCAAATTCCCTTGTGGTGTTTATTGTTCACATACCATATGCTACCAGTAAGATTATTGTCTGATATTGCCTCTTCAGGTTTCTATTTCAATGAATCTTCATTATCTTCATCATTTCCTTAAAAAAATTTTTTTTTTGTAGATTTCTTCAAAGCTGGTATGGATTTTTTTTATAAATGTGAGTGCGATTTAAGTGCGGATACCCAGCAAGGACCACTCCATCCGGAGAGCCACAGCCCGGCATACGCGAGCATACCAGCGACGATGGTTATCTGGACCACACTGGCTTTGGCAGTCTAAGAGTTTTTGTGCTTGCAGTTCCAGCATAAAAGGGGTCATAAACGTTTTAATACCAACACGCACATGGTGAGCCACCACATATTATAAAATGGCGCCCGAGCAGGGACCAGAGAAAGCGCACGCAGCATTCACATATTATAAAATGGCATTAAAAATGTCAAATTTTGAGGAAGTTTCACAACCATTACGAGCTAAAAAATACGAAAATTGATCATTTAAAAATTTGAACTGTCATTCGGGTTTTCTCCAATTGCGGAGAGACATGGCCTGCTATGAATTTTGAGCTCAAAGTCTCTTGTGTTGGCATTTCCATTGTCGCCATTAAGATTTGTGATTGGTGCTGCTTCTCCAGGCTTTGTTATCGCGAGCTTGTCATTTTCTCCATGGCAGCTAGTCTAGCAGGAGCTCCTTTCAAATATTTTTTATTCTTAAAAAAAATAATTTTCAGGAAGTTTCACAAGCATTCCGAGCTAAAAAATATGAAAAATATTCGTTCAAAAATTCTGATTTTCGGCTTTTCTACAATTTCAGAGCACCATGGTCTGCTTTGAATTTTAAACTTCAAAGTCTCTCGTAGAGTTTATTGTTAACATTTCAACTGCCACTAACAATATTATTTCCTGGTGTTGCTTCTCCATGCTTCATTTTCGCTGAGCATACCCTTTTTAGACAGCTAATCTAGCAGGAGCTCCTTTTAAATGTTTTTTTTTTATTCTTAAAAAATCTAATTTTCAGGAAATTTTACAACCATTCCGAGCTAAAAAATGTGAAAAATGTTCGTTCAAAAATTTGAATTGTCATTCGAATTTTTTGAAATTTCAAACAGCCCATGGCTTGCTTTGATTTCAAATTAATTTTTATTAATTTGTTAAATATGAAAAGCGAATAAAAAGTAGAAAAATTTTAATTTTTACCAAAATTTCTGTTTAAAAAAGATTATGTAACTATTTTATAGCATGAGATATTTTTTTAATAAGTAGGGTATTAATAAGACTAAATCGTATGCACTAGTTCCCTTTTTTTAATTCCAGCAAACAAAATTTAAGTAAAAAAAATTCCAAAAAAAAATTGGTTAAGGTTTCCACTAGATTAGGCAAACGAACATAAAAAAGTGGTTTAAACCCTCTCTCTACAAACATACACTATCACGCTACAAAAAAAGGATATTGAATTACCACAAGGAAAATGAAAAATGAAAAAAACCAAACGAATTATTTTAAATGAGGAAATCAAATCACTCGACACTATCACAAGGCTTTAAAACTTAATAGAATGAAGCAGAAGAATGCCCTAAAAAAATTGGGTTTTTTTAGATTTGGGTCTCAATTTTTAAAAATTACATAATTTAACAACAAACAAAAAAAACTAAAAAAATAAAAGGAAGTAATTTGTTGTTCTGTGATAAGAGTGTGGAAGACCTTAGCAATTTATGGTAATGATTGGATGGGGAGAAATAAATTTTAATTGAAAATTGAAATGGAAATAGAAATGACTCCAATGGGTAAATAACCCCATAGAAGTATCGTTTTTTTCCAATCTGTGCTAGAATTTTTAATACCTTTGTTAGTCTAGCGTCTAGATCCACACCTATTTCTCCTCTTTGAGCAATACTTGTTTGACGAAATGCAAGCATATATACGATAGCCACCGCTTTGAGGGAGATTTATGGATATTTGATGTTGTCATAGGGATACATACATCAGAATTTTGCAAATGCTTTTGAAGCCACCATAGTCTAGTAAGCAGCAGATTTCTGGCAGAAACTCAGAGTAAATAAAATGGCGCGGAAAAGTTTCTCAAAAATCTGCCGTTCGGAGTCGACTTTAATCTGTAGGTATCAAATTAACACACACAACATAAGTGGTATGAGGAGCTAGGCCGTAATCCTAACTGAAGGGTTGTAATGGCCAATTATGTATGTATTTTTGTTGACAACCACAACAAACGGTCGACTTCATTGCCTTGTAGCGACATCACTTCTTTTATTGTCACGTTTTCAACAGACTGGATTACTTCCATAAGAGAAGCTTTATGAGTGGTCAATGTGATCTGTTACGGAACTCCTATTAACTGTAACGCTCTAGCCTCTACATTTAGCCATGAATGATTAATTACATATGTAGTCAGAATTAATTCTGTTCCTCCTGGTTGACGGCAAAGCACAGCGTTGCGAGGCTCATTGTAGAGACTTTCTATGCCGCGAGTAGAATTATTATTCCATGATTTGTGCCTTTTGCATTCAAAAATGTAATATTTCTTCAAGATTTGATAACGCTCTTTGAACATTCAAATTTTATAGAAATTTCACAACCATTCCGAGTTAAAAAATGTGAAAAATGTTCATTCAAAAATTTGAATTGTCATTCGTTTTTTTTAAATATCAAACAGCCATGGGTTGCTATGATTCAAAATTAATTTTTATGAATTCGTAAAGTATGAAAAATATCTAAAAAATTAAAATAATTTCATTTATTCGTATACTTATGTACGTGGCGTATGGAAACCCTACTAGAAGAGGTGTAGTGAGATCAAATCGCACGATCATGGTGGTCTGTTTACATCACCTCTACATGGGATGACTGTGCTTTCAAATTCAATGTGCAGAATACCTAATATAGCTTGAGCTATGTGGCACATAACCCCGTCTTGTTGAAACCACATGTTGTGGATGTCCAGCTCATCAAATTTAGGCCAAAAGATGTTGGCTATCAAAGATCTATAGTGCTCGCCGTTAACAGAAATATGAATCGGTAAGCCCGCCTGACCAAAGTCTACGTTAAACAGTGACTTTTTCTCAATGCATTGGATATTCTTGAATCTCATGAAGATTTGTCTTCTTCTTATTCTTAATGTGTTATTTTAACCCTTTAGTCACGATTACGACCTAGCTTCTCACATCATCCATGTTGTATATGTTAATTTAATTCATAAGTCGCTTGGACTACAGCTTAGAGTCGATTCTGAACAACAGATCTTTAAGAAATTTTTAATGGCAATTTTATTTTACTTCTATTACCAGTCCAAAGCCAATACATTTCTACTTTATTACAGTAACTTCATGGATTGGGTATTGTAGGATTGAACATACTCTGCAAAATTCTGTTGGCGATATTACGCTGATATAGAGTCACCGTAGTCTAGTAGGTGTATTGTCTTATTAGACATGAGGCTTCGGTGGAAACTCCAGGTCAGACATCTTCATCATATGAAAAAAAATATTTCTTCGGCGACTTCCTCTCAGCAGATTTCTAACAAAAATTCTGAGAATAAATAAAATTAACATGGAAAAGTTTCTCAAAAAGTCTGTCGTTCGGAGTCGACTGTAGGTCCCGGCATTTCCATTGTCACCAATAAGATTCTTGTATGATTTCGTCTCTCCAGGTTTTATCTTCGCTGAGCATATCTTTTTTCTAGGCAAGTAGTCTAGCAGGTGCTCCTTTTTCTTTTTTAATTTTTTCAATCTTAAAAAAAATCTAATTTTCAGGACGTTTCACAACCATTCCGAGCTAAAAAATATGAAAAATGTTCGGTCAAAAATTTGAATTGTCATTCGGATTTTTTGAAATTTCAAACAGCCCATGGCTTGCTTTGATTTCAAATTAATTTTTATTAACTCGTTAAATATGAAAAGCGAATGAAAAATTACGAAATTTTCATGTTTGCAAAAATTTCTGTTTAAAAAGGATTATGTAACTATTTTATAGCACTAATATGTATATAAAACTAGCTGTACCCTGCGCGTGTTGCTGCGCCAATAACTAAAATAAATTTGAAGGAAAGACATTACACAAATGTCCAATTCATTTTGAATCATTTTATTGATTTTGTTTCCCGTTATCCTGATGATTCAGATGAACGGGCCTAAGTAGTACGCATTCGATCAGTTTCCAATCTCACTTCTCGTTGTTCAAGTGGTTCAAGCGGTTCAAGCGAACGGGTCTCAGCGGCATATACTCGAAGATTTTCCAGTCTCGTCTGATTCTGAAGTTTGAAATGCTCTTTTCTTCCGTGCTTGAGATGTAGGTCGACCAATTGCTTGTCATTCATTTTGAATAATTTTCAGTGACGCCATCCATCGGAAATTAATCGCACCAACCTCCGTCGACTCATGCGTAACAACTTTGTTGAAGAATGCACAGTTTACGATTTATTTAATTTTAAGTAGTTTTCAGTGGCGCCACCTATCGGATATTGGTCACACCAACTTCGCTAAAGATCTTAACACGATCAAATGCATAATTTACGATTCTATAAGGTGCATACAAACAATCATTAATTTTTATATGGGTATGTGGGCGTGGCATTGAAATTTTTAAATAAAAAGTAGCTTATAGTTCCTTCCAGACATACAGAAAATCGGTCCAGCCGTTTAGCCGTCTAACAAACAAACAAACCCGCAAACAAATTAACACACACAACATAAGTGATGTGTGAAACCAGGTCGTAATCCTGACTGTAGGTTCTAATAAACAATTAAGTAAGTGATGTTTAGTTCATCCACCTCAGCCCGAAAGAAGTTGTTAGTCATCGACCGATGAAATTAATACCAAACAGTTACTTTTCCGGAATGTATTTGACACTCTCATATGACTGTCTATGTTTGCTCAGTTACCAAATGCTCTAAAGCCCATTCTGCGTACACATAACGTTTTCTGTGGTCGTCCATGGTGATTTCGCAAAACAAACTGAACAAATGTTAACTAATTTCACAGATATAGCTTCAGCAAGGTGGCCGTTATGTACTGCCAAAGTTTCGAAGTGCTTGTAGGATGTTCTGATGCAATTGTATTACCTAAGGCTTGATACTTACTTTCTTTATGAATTTTCCTTTGTTAAACGAATAAGAACGCATTTAAATTTTTTTTAATTTTTCTTTTTCTAACAATTTGTTGTTTTTTACATTTATTTTAAATGTTGATTTCTTCCATACGATAATAATAATAATAATAATAATGATTTTTTGTTTTTATTTATTATTTTTAATTTTCTTTTGTTAATATTATGTTTTGTTTGTTTATTTTATTAAATAATTTCTATATACAATACAACATACAATTTGACTTATAAATTACATAAAAACATTTAATAATTATTTAATTAATCATTTTTTAAACATTTTTTTTCTTTTTTCAGATTTTATTTTCTTTTTTTTTTAATTGTAAATTTAATTGATTAAATAATGATTTTTAATAATAAATTTTAATTTTCCATTTTCTTTTGGAATATTTACAAAACGTTAAAAAAATTTTACTTCACGAAATATTTTACGATATAAATTCTTAACAAATAATAATAAAAAATTAACAATTTTTGTTTTATTTTGTTTTTGTTTTTGTATTTAATTTTTTATAATATTTTGTTTGTTTGTTTTAATATATAAATAAATACCTTTGGATTAATAATGAGAAGGAATATATTTGTTTGTATGTATTTAAATATTATTTTAGTATACGATATAATATTGAACAAATTTTTCTTCTTCCTTTTATTTATTTTTTTATTGTTTTTATAATAAAAACTACATCATAATTAATTATGTTTGAAAAAAGGAAAACATGATTAATTTTGTTAAATTATAGCAAAATGAGGCCATTTTTTTTATTTTTTTAAGAAATAGTGGTACGATGGTAACAGCATTTAATTCCTTTTTATTTAAAATTTAATTTTAAAAAATTAAACAACTTCTCTCTTTCCTTATTCTAACACTAATATGTAGAAAAGATCAGGGAAGAAGCAATTTGAAGCTTCAAAGCCTTTAACAAAATCAGAATTGTCACCAAGCAACACTGGTTTAAACTGCTCACGCACGTCTTGTGTTTTGTTTCATCATGAATCGTCTGACAAACGAACAACGCTTGCAAATCATTGAATTTTATTATCAAAATGCGTGCTCTGTTAAGAAAGTTCATTGCGCGCTTCTTCCATTTTATGGTCAGTTTAATCGACCCACTGAAGCGGCTATTCGGGCTGTTGTGACTAAATTTCGCGCCAAATTTACATTGTTGGACATTAAACCACCAACACAGTTACGTAGAGTGCGAACTGAAGAAAATATCACAGCTGTATCGCCCAGCGTTAATGGTGACCATCAATTATCGATTCGTCGCTTTTCGCAGCAATTGGGCCTGTGTTAGTCAACAACGTGGAAAATTTTGCGGAAGGATTTAGGTGTGAAGCCTTTCAAAATTAAGCTGGTGCAAGAATTGAAGCTGAACGACCTACCGCAATGCAGAATTTTTAGTGAATGGGCTCTTGGAAAGTTGGCCGAAGATCCAATTCTTTATCGACAAATTTGCGTTCAGCGACGAAGCTCATTTTTGGCTCAATGGATACGTAAATAAGCAGAATTGTCGATTTTGGAGTGAAGATCAACTAGAAGTAAAAGCCACCAATGCATACAGAAAAAGTCACAGTTTGGTTCAGTTTATGGGCTGGTGGCATCATTGGGCCGTACTTTTTCAAAGATGCTGCGAATCGTAAAGTAACTGTGAATGGTGAGCGCTACCGTGAGATGATATCCAACTTTTTTTTGCCCAAAATGCAAGAGCTTGATTTGCATGACATGAGGTTTCAACAAGACGGTGCCACAAACCACACAGCACGCGTAACAATGGACTTATTGAGAAGCAAGTTCGGTGAACATTGTATTTCACGTTCGGGATTGGTCAATTGGTCACCTAGATCGTGCGATTTAACGCCTTTAGACTGTTTTTTGTGAAGCTATGTTAAAGCTCATGTCTATACAGACAAGCCCGCTTCAATTGACGCATTGGAAGACAACATTGAAGCATTTATTCGTGAGATACCGGCCGAAATGTTGGAAAGAGTATGCCAAAATTGGACTAAGCGGTCAACATTTGCATGAAACAATCTTCAAACATTAAATTATATGGACCGTACTCTCGATTCAAATAAAGATTTCATGCATTTTTCTGAATTTTATGTGTTTTTTTTCTGTAAAATTTTCCTATAGCTCTTAAAAAATCACGCATTATATAGCGACGGTGTATACGGTGTACACTCTGTACCGCTACGGATACATATATTCAAGACCATGTGGGGACTAATTTAGGAAAGTCTTGAAACGTCAAACACCAGAAGGTTTAGGATTTTATAAGAAATTTTAAAAGTCCATCATACCACCACTTTTTATTTGCCAAAAAACATGTTAAAAAAAATATTTACAAATGAGCCAAGATTTCTATTTGTTCTCTGGACTCACTACGTCTGCCCATATCTTCATTACCATTACCCTCACCATTACTAATGTTATTACGATTTTCATGCACCTCCATTATATCATTACTATTAGGCGTAATGGTAACAATGGTTACCAAATCATTTTTCTTATCACTATTCAAGTGATTTAGATTGACCTCCGATTTTGTTACCAAATCTGGAGAATCCATTTGTATGGAATTTCTTTTTTGTTCTGATTTCTGGCTGTTAACATTGGAGGTATTCAATGTGCGCTGTTGCAATGAATTATATTCCGATAACTGGTCAACACTTAAGGGTTCGGGTATGTCTTCATTGGCTAATAGACGTCCTGAGGGTTCAGTTTCAATGCTACGCTCACTGCTAATGGTACCAGGGGTAGTATGGCGCGAACGATAACTGGGTGGAAAACTGTACTCAGAACCGCCAATACTGCTTTCACAGCGACCACCGCTAAGGCCTTGTGTGCCGCGTATTGTTGTTGTTAAGGGTGCTCTGTAAAGAGAAAGATAAAAAGAAAAATGTTGAGTTTTGTTTGTAATTTTCTTCATTTTTCTTTGTTTTATTTTCATTTCAATCCATCAATTTAATTTATTCCTTTAACTATACTTTCTTGTTTTGTTTTCACTTTTATTTTTAATTCCCATACTGCCTGATGGATTGATTGATTGATTGATAATATTTACTTAGGGCCAACCCCATAAGGTTAGAAATTTCCATAAGATTCTCTTATTTTCATCAAGAAGTGTTCTCATCATTTTCTCTCTCTCTTATCTGTTTGAGGTTATGTGTGCCTAAGTTATTTTCCCCAATGTGTCAAAAAGTTTGTTCGTGACATGTTCTTAATATCCATTTTAAAAACGCTGCATTGAAGCAGATAAAGTTTCAATAAGACAAACTCAAATTTGCATATGTTTGTTAAGGTGAAATTCATTTGCAAAGCGGTCTATATGAAGGCATCAAACAGCATGACAACGACAGGCGTTGAATGATATTCAATTATCTTTTATTTTTTCAAATTTGTTTTGCTGGTTACGTATTCAAAATTTTTTAATACCCTTTTTACCATCAAACAGTCTAGTCAAAATGGATAGAAAAATATTCTCTACAAAACGATTCAAACGATAGTCAACATAAAACAACACCAATAGGTATCATTGAATCCCTATATCGAGGATACATGGTGGACATTTAGTATAGAAACTACAGTTTGTTTCTATAGCCGCCTTCGTCAGCTGTATATAATACTGGAAGTTTTGGTCATCCTCATTTCGAGAGACGCTAGCCAAACTTAGTTGGTCACAACAACCCTTTAGTCAGGATTACAACCTAGCTTTTCACATAACCCATGTTGTGTGCTTTAATTTCTATACATGAGTGGCAATAACTGCAGCTTAAAGTAGAGTCCGAATCACAGATTTCTGAGAAACTTCAGTTCAGTTTTATTTATTCTCAGAGTTTTTGTCTGCATTCTTTTCATATTTCGTTATGTTTGAGATGCCTTAGCTGGGTTTTGAACCACGGGTTCTTGTCTAATAAGCTAACACACTATTTGCTATCGTTTGGAATGAGTATTTGCTTTTGTCTATCTTCCATTTCATCAAGAATACCTTTCCAAACTTTTTCTTTTTACTCTTCAATAGGTCCCGACTCGATCAGGAGTTAAGAAGTTTCCATTGTGTAAAGTTCATACCACTCCTGGGATCCCACATACATACATACACAATTGGTCATTACAACCATTTAGTCAGGATTACAACCTAATTTCTCACACCACCTATGTTTTGTGTATTAATTTTATACATGAGTGGCGGCACCTACAGTTTAAAGTTGATTCCAAACGACAGATTTTTGAGAAACTTTTCATGGATATTTTTTTACTCTCAGAGTTTTTTAGTTTACTAGACTATGGTCGTTTACTTTCATTCCTGAGTCAGTTGTACTATACCAAGTCATGTTACAAAATTTGTCAAGTTGTGGTCTCTGAAAGGCCAAGTTCAAGTTCTTTTGAGTGCTGGAGCACTAGACTTAATTTTCTCTAAAATTCTCTTGCCTACGATTTCAAGAGGAGTAAATATCCTTTACGTCTAATGTTTTCCTAGTATTTATAATAATTTTGATTGTAACATGGCAGTAGGCATTGATTTTCACAAGATTACTACGCTATTTGAATAACAGCATCCAAGAGATAATTAAGCAGTTGTAAGCAAAAGCTTTGGTATGAGATATTTTGTTTAACACTGTAACCGTAAAAACCTAGAATATTGCATCTGGATAACGGCTAGTTTCTCATTAAAGGGAATTATATGCCGTTGAGCTTCAGCAGCGATGGAATGTTGGATATTCCTTTTAGGATTCTAAGTATTGTTACGAAAATTATATACTGGGGTTTTGCTTTTACATCGTTGAACATTAAAATTATAAACAAAAGCTACAAAAACAAAACAATGAACTGGTTTACAAATTATCGCACTGTGTAATATAACAACAAACACCAGCATAAAAAATGGTAAACAAAAATGCAACAACAAACACTACAAGAATAAATGTAAACAAAATACACAAACAACAATAATGAAACAACAATGTTGACATTTATAGATATCTTGAGGAGGCGAAGCCATGAACATTCGCCTTCAAGAACATTCATCATACTGTGTACTTTGCCATATAAAAGGCAAGGCAAAGCAGGCAACTTATTTAGCAAAAGTTCAGTCAGTTTTGTGTGAAGACCCGGTGTGTTTTTGAAGAGAGTAATTGTGGTTTGAAGATCTCCGTTACAAAGATTTGTCGAATAATTGCCTAGTAATTGTTATTGTTTATGCAAAGGGTATAACAAACAAAGCAATTGCTGTTGTTTACATAAAGTTGTAAATAGTGGCACACAGAATTGTGAGAATAATAAAGAATTTTAATTAAAACTAAACATAAATTTATTTTTATTTTATTTGCAATCTCCGAGCTCATATTTTAAACGTCTTTAAAAGGTAAAAACACTACTATAAAACACTGTTAGGATTTGTGTTTTTAGTAAAGATTTTAACAAAATAAAACAGACACAGATCCTTTTATATAAATTGTCTATTTTTGATTACATATTGCATCCAATAAAATATTAAATAAGGCTTTAAAGTAAAACCTTACAACTTAAGTTTCTCTCTTTTATTCTGCTCAGGCATCAATTTTCTGCTTCAAACCAAAAAAACTTTGTTCCAAAAACAGTCTTAAATTTTATGCTGACATATTTCCACTCAAAAAAAAGTGAAAAAAAGTTAAAGACTTTTGAAAAGTAAAGTTTTCGTATCATTATTATTAGTATTGTTCTTGGTCCTTCTCATTTACCAAAAACCAGCAACAACAACAATCAACATATTTTAGCCTGTCTGAGGAAAAAGAATTTATGGATGAAATAAGCACCCAAAGACTAGAGATAAAGTTAAAGGGATTTTGGTTTTCGTTTTAACTTTTTTTTAATTACTGTTCATTATTGCTTGGAGATCAAAGTGGCAATTATGAGTTAAATGACCCTAAACTTAATCATATTAAAAGGACTCAAAACACTTTCTATCTATGTTAACCAAAGCAACCGAGAAAGAAAAGACAAAAAATAAAAAATGTGTTTAAAAAGGAAAGAATGAAAGAAAGTTTGAAATTACATTTCAAATATCAAATGTAACGTAGTACGTACATATTTGAAATGCAATGGTTTGTTAAATCTAAAGCTTATGGAGTAAGAAGTACTCAAACACCCAAAGATACTCTCTCCTTCTCTTACTCTCAGTAATTATCATAAGCTTAGTTAAACAGAAAGTCAGTTGGCTGGAAAAGTATACGAAAGATAAAGTTTAACAGGAGGAGTATGGGCTACAAAGAAAAAGGGTTTCATTTTAACCATAATCGGATTCGGATACTCTTAACACTTTCATTTCAAAAACCAGTATGCAATTAAGACTCAAATTCTCTTTTTTTTGGGACTCCTACAATTGCTTCAAATAATTGTGCGAGAGTGAACGTTGAAAATAAAAATCGAAAAAAAGAATTTTATTGAGATAGCCGAAGCTCATTAGATGCGGCACCATTTGGCCTTTCAATTTAAATGTAATGAAAATAATTTTTATTGTTGAGCATGTTATAGCACAGACAATTGTTTACGTTATAGAATGAATATCTTAAAAGACTGTTTGATTTTAGTGCTACAACTTAAAAGACAGGATGTCCCCTCTTTAATTGGGACGTTGTATTTTTTGTTAACATATTCATCAAGTACCAGGATTCAACACCATGCAATTATGATCGGACTTAGGCCTTAGGCTTTAGATACATACATACATAATGGGCCATTACAACCCTTCAGTCCGGATTACGGCCTAGCTTCTCAACACCACTCATGTTGTGTGTGTCAATTTTATACATGAGTGGCGGAACCTACAGCTTAAAGTCGACTCCGAACGGCAAATTTTTGAGAAACTTTTCATGGCACTTTTATTTACGCACAGTTTTTGCCAGAAATCTGTTGAGAGGAAGTCGCCGAAGAAATATTTTTTCATATTTGGTTTTGATGTCCGACCGGGGATTGAACAGCGTCTAATAAGCCAACAAACTACCTACTAGACTATGGCGACTTCAAGGGCCTTAGATAAACCTTCAGTAATTTTCTAGAAATTTTAAACTGCATTGTGTTCACATTTTCTCTGTGTAAACTTCTGTGTAGGACTCCTATGAAGAGCATTTCAAGAAGGACCAAACGTAGCTTAATGATATGTAGAAGGCTGTGCGGAAAAAGTTGATGGTGAAACACTACAATTGGACAATTGTTATGTATGGGAACAATAATGTGTTCACATTTTCTCTATGTAAACTCATGTAGGCGACTCCTATGAAAAGCACTTCAAGAAGGACCAATCAAGGCTTGCAGAAACTGTTGATGGTGAAGCACTACAATTGGACGATTGTTATGTATGCGAACATTAACTGTTCAGGCAGACTGAATTTAAAAAAAGTTCAGGTGAAGGCAGGCATTAATAATGAGTATCTGTCTTATGGCGGCCCTCTATACTCGTACTATGTTCGATTTAAGCCTGTTAGTTAGCCTATAGTGAAGATCATAGCGATTAGGGGACCCCAAGACCTAATAAATCCAATAGTTGGCAGTTCCCATAGTATCTTAAACAGGAGGCTCTATGCTTTTGGAAACAACAAAGCCAGATAATGTCATGTGTCCTCATGATCTGATAAGTCCAGTAGTTGCCATGATCCCTCCCTACTATACATACATACATAATTGGCCATTAAAACCCTTCAATCAGGATTACAACCTAGCTTCTCATACCACTTATGTTGTGTGTGTTAATTTTATATATGAGTGGCGGGACCTACAGTTTAAAGTCGCCTCTGAATGGCAGATTTTTGAGAAACATTTCATGGTAATTTTATTCCAACACTCAGAGTTTTTGCCAGAGGACTGCTTATTCTTTGCAGTCGTTGTTCTGATAGGTAGTGTGAATGCTAAGTATATGCGAACCCAGGGTTTAAACCATGGAACGACGAATTTTTGAGAAACTTTTCATGGCAATTTTATTTTACTCCCAGAGTTTTTGCCTGAACAGGCCAGCCGAAAGAAAACATTTTTTTTCTTAGTTTTGTTCGACATGTCTTAGCTGAGACTTGAACCATTATACCATTTCTACTACTAGGCTAATGAAAGCCTGGATATTTGCCAAAAATTCTTAAATTCCAAAGCCCCGATTTAAAAACTTAAATTCTCTTTAAAATATAACATAAAACTGACACTGAAACCCGAACAACAACAACAACAGTGACTTTTTCCACTCCCATAAATTAGAAAATGGAAGGAAAAAATTTAAAAAATTTTTCAAAAAATTTTAATTGTTTTTTTTTTTTGGAAAACATGTAAAATTTTTTAAACCTTTACACATGCTTTGTAAATGAATGCATGTATATATGTGCGTGCAGGTTTAGGATTTCCCATACATAGACAGTTCCTTGTAACCGTGGTTATGAGTGAGAGCAAGTGTGATTTAAAAAACCAGCCTCCTCTTGCCCCAAAAAAACAAAAACGCTTGTATAACATAAAAAGAAAATTATTGTGGTTATTGTATGGCCATGTTGTTGTTATTTTTAGTTGGTTGGTTTTGGTTATATGGTTACATGGTGTTGTTGTTGTTGCTGTTATTATTGTTTAGTCTAAAATGTAAATTTATAGCCAGTTTTTCTTCTCCTTTTTTTGTGCTATTGCTGTGGTACGTACTTAAATGTGTTTGCCAACCCATATATTGAACTGAAATAGCAAAAAACCCCGAGTCTACAAAGTTCAACGACAAAGTTTTTCAATGTATTTAATGTGTTTTTGCCTTACACTGCCTGTCTAACTGTCTGAGTACATACATACCCCTTACACCCCTTACACAGCTCTCCGGTATAAGTAGTAGAATTGGCTTTAAAGCAAGTGTAAGTGTAAGAGTTTTTGGGGTGAGCATTGCCTTGATTATGTTTTTGTCTTTAGGATTTGGGTGTTTTTTCGTCCTTTTTTGGCTCAAAAAGTTTTAAAAGTTTTTAAAAATCCGTTTTTGCAGCGATTTCAGCGACTTTATTTCGTTTTTTTTCGCATTGTTTTGTGGTCTTTTAAAAGGGCAAAGTTGTCAATTGTAACACCATAAAAGCCCGCCAACCCCTTCTCCCTATGCCTTTGGTTTTATTCTTACGAACAGGGCTCTCTCTATTAAGCATTGAGTTTAATTGTGTGGCTGCTGATTTTAGGGTAATAAAACGTGCATATTGCCCGGGTTGCTTCCCTTAGTTTATGGGGTGTCTGTCTTGCCATTTAATTTCTATGCAAATTTCGTTGATTTTTTAAAAAAATTTTTTTTTAATTTTTTTTTGATTGTTTACAATTTTACTTTACCTTAGCAAACTTCCGGCATGTGAACGATAAGTTGGTGGCGGTGAACTGCCTCTGACTACACCATTTTGGCGGTCTCTATCCAATAATAGTAGTCTGTTGAATAGAAAAACAAAAAGAAACATGAGACTGAAATTAATTGTTGAAAAAAAAACTGAATTTTTTTTTATTTTATAAATGACATTAGAACATGCAATCCTTTAATTTATAGACTTTCAATTATTTTACCAAAGTTACTGTTCCCTAAACATAGGATTATTTCGCATGTCTTGTAGCTTTACATTACAGGAAACAATTCTTGTTTCCTTTTTCGTTTAAAATCCTTTAAACATTTATTTACTTCAAACCCCTGTAAATCTTGCTTAGCTAGTTTATAAATTCTTTTTTTTTCTTGCTTACATTTTGTGGTTTTAACAACAACAAAAAGTGTAAAAAACAGAAAAAAACTGACAGAAACTACATGTTACTGACCTTAAACGATATTCCTGCATACTGGCTTGATATGATGGCGGTGGTGGCCTGTGTTGAAATTCGGGATATAAAAGACCTTGCGGTGCACCACCTCCTCTACTGCAAGGTCTGCGACCACATCTGCCCAAATCCACACTAGAGCCCAGACCCAGGCAGGGTGGACCACCAGGTGCTGTCATACGCCATGCAGCACCACTAACCGTAACCAAAACAACACCAACACCTGCAATGAAATTGGAAGAAAGAGAAACAAAGTTTTTTTTTTATAAATTTAAACATTAAATTTAAAGCCAAGCGTTTATTTTTTACAGAATATTCTGAATTTCTTTTAAATTTTCTTATTAGACGAGAAGCCAAGTTTCAAACCTTAGCTCAGACATCTGCAACAAAACGAAAAATGAGCAGAAAAATATTCCTTTTGGCAACTTACTCTCAGCACTCTTTTGCCAAAAACTCTGAGAGTCAATAAAAAATTGTCATGAAAAGTTTCTCAAAAATCTATCGTTCGGAGTTGAAGTTAAGCTGTGGGTCTCGCCACTCTTGAATTAAAAAACAAAACAAATGGATGGTGTAAGAAGCTAGGTTGTAAACCTGACTAAAGCCATTGTAAAGCAATTTGGAGTAAGTACAACTTATGTCAGTTTCATTTAATTGTTACATTTGCTCGTTATTATGAATCCGATTCCCCAAAATCATTAACTGTACCGGGGACTAATTACGGAAAATGATTTTGATCACGATTGTACGAAAAACTTCTACAAACGAAATAAATTTGTACGAAATTTGATCGAAATTATTCCAATTGCGTGTAGAAGGCATTTAAAGAGCGAGCTATTAATACACAATTTTTTAGGTCACGTTGCCACCTAATAAATTGCGCATTATACTTGTCTCCCATAACGCCATAGATACCACATCTAAAATTGCAAGTACCAAGAATTGCAATGGCCTTTGGAGGAGGTATCTACATACATGGGTCTTTGGACACGGAATTATTGAAGCTGTTAACGAAGCTGAAACAAATCTATCGTTCGGAGTCGACATTAAATTATTGGTTACGCCTCTCATGGATAAAAATTATCGCTCACAACTTGAGTGCTGTGATAGGTTAGGTTGTAAACCCGCCGACTAAAGGGTTGTAATCAATAATTAAGTAAGTATTAACGAAGCTGACTCATTGACAAAGTGTGATGCAACAGAAAATTCAAATGATTTCAGATGGCAGATAGGCTGTCCTTCATACCCAGAGGGACAAATAGACAATCAAACTCAAAAGTAAAATTCACACTCTGAAAGTAAATAAAAATTGCCATGAAAAGTTTCTCAAAAATCTGTCTGTCGGATACGACTTTAAACTGTAGGTCCCGCCACACATGTATAAAAAATTAACGCATACAACTTAAGGGGTATGAGAAACTAGGTCGTAATCCGGACAATTATATTATGTTAGGTACTAACGACATTACAATGGTATCTTATGGCATCCAAGTAAGCTATACTTTTTAAGGCAGTTGCCAATATAACCTAACATAAGAGAAGTCTTAGTTGAAGTTGCCGTCAACTAGTAGATAGTGCGTTTTCTTATTATGTATGAGGCCAAGGTTCAAACCGTAGGTCAGATATCTCCAGCAAAATGAAATGAAATATTTCTTCGGCATCTCCCTCTCAGCAGATTTGTGGTAAAAACTCTGAGAGCAAACAAAAAATTGCCATGAAAATGTTTCTTAAAAATCTGTCACTGAAGTCGACTATAAACTGCAGGTACACATGTATAAAAATTAACGCACACATCATAAGTGGTGTGAAAAGCTAGGTTGTAATCCTGACTGAAAGATTTAATTGGCCAATTATGTATGTACGCATGTATGTATGTATATATGTGTGTATGTATGTTTGTATTTATGTATGTATGTATGTAGATGCAGCCCTGTGTTGCTTTATTTAATATTTAATGCAGTGGTTAACAGCTTGTTAGAAAGTGTAGCGTAGTAGTTAGTCGGTTTGTTTAGCTTAACATGACTTACGGCTCATCATCGTTTTAGTTATTGTTTTAGATTTCAGCTTTGAATTTTAGTTTCTTTTTTTTGCTTTGAGTTTCAATTCGTCGGAGAATATTTAATAGAATTCAGTTGATTGTTTAAAAAACCACTAATGAAGTCTAATTATTTTATAAATTGGTGTTCCGTCATTCATTTATCTTCTTTTTTTTCGTCTTCTGTTTTCTATCATTTGCTAATAACAATCGTGTCTTTTGTTTAAAAAATTTTTTTGCTTATTTTGTGCCTCAACCACTCTCGGTATTTGATGTTAAAAACTGTTGCTTTGATTTGCTTTTTTCAGTGACTGTAGCTACTATTTCTGTAATGTCATGTTGTTAAAGTGTTTTAATTATTATTTTTTGTTGTTGCTGCTGCTGTTGCTTCTTTTTACCAGCGTCATTGCGTTAATAATAATGGAATGAAATGAAACAACTTCATAAATTGTAATTGAAAATTAACCCACTTAGTGGGCGTACAAAAAAAAAAAAAAAACGGAAAATAGAGAAGAAAAAAATGTTAACGCTTGAGGACGTTTTCTTTGTAATCGTCTCTTCAGTTGTAATCTGGTGCGTACTTTTCATAAGATTTCGTAAAAAAATTACAGTTTTTTTGACTGGCTGGTTGGTAACCCATTAGCTTGTTTGTGATGGACTTTCTCTTTCATACTCTTCAAATTGTTTCGAGTATTTCTTAAATAAATTTCTTTAAATACACTTTAAATGTTTTAATTGTTTCTTGAATTTTTCACTGATTTATTATGGTTTAAATTCAATTGTATCAGTCATTGTGTCACTTTTTTTTCTTTCTTCATAACGCGCGTACGTATACCAAACACACTTGTATTGTGAAGTGCTTGGAAGATAATCTCTTTTGTTTGAATTTCATCATCATAACAGGAGTTTACTTTTCTTAATTTTTTTCTTTTTTGTAACAATTGTTTCCATTATTTTGTTTTATAAGTTTGTTAATCGTTTAATTAGTTTTTAATGAGTTCGCTGCCCACAAAAAGTATTTAAAAAATTATAACCCAAAGGCTGCTTTTTTGGTGTTCTAACAAAAAAGCAAATGAATAATGGAAAGAAAGCTCATTTCTTTCCATATTCCAATATAAATTAAAAAAAGATAAAAAAACGAAACAAAGGCATTCATTCACTTTTACTTGAAATCAGACAAGGCGAACTATCGCTTTATCATTGTACGATGATATATGGAAGCTAATTTAAATAATTGAACAACTAAAGCAGCTAAAGTGGGTCAATAAACCAATACCAGCTAAACAATGAAGCTTTAAATAAACAGAGAGTAAGACTACTCTTAAATACTCTATATATACATACATACATAACTGTGCATTACAACCCTTCAGTCAGTATTACAACCCAGCTTCTCAGACCACTTATGTTGTCTGCCTTAATTTTATTCTTGAGTGTCGAAACCTACACTTCAAAGTCGACCTTGGAAGACAAATTTTTGAGAAAGTTTTCATTGACAATTTTATTTAAACTCTCAGAGTTTTTGCCAGAAATCTGCTGAGAGGAAGTCGCCGAAGAAATATTTCATTTCATATTTCGGTTTTGTTTGAGAGACCTGATCTGGGTTTTAAATCGAGGCCTCATGACATGTAAGCCAACGCACTATCTACTAGATTACGATGAATTAAACTAAGATTTCTCTTATGTTAGGTTATATTGGCAGCTGTCTTAAAAACCATTGCTTACTTGGATGCCATACGATACCATTGTAATATCGTTAGTACCGACTCCGCGTTATTCAACTATAACTCTTGACTGATATTCTCCAATCAAGCTAATAATCTTATAAATAATTCCTCGTTCCTTAAGTGCCAGTCAACGACAATAAAGATATTCCATCCTTTCTTCCACTTTCTCATCATTACAGCTTCTGCAGAAGTCATTGTGGGGCATTCTCTGCCCCCGGATATGAGTATACATTGGCCAGAATTCAGTTCTTTGATGGTTTAATGCAAACTTTGTAGTGCTCGTATGCATAGCGAACCATAGTTTTCAGGCCTCTATACATGAGGGTTCATTATCCCATCTTGTCATTGTAAATGAGTAAAATGGCGTGAGATTATCTATTTGCCACTCAGCTCAGGAAAGCCAATCTGTCGTTTTATAGACATACATACATAACTGGTCATTACAAACCTTCAGTCACGATCACGTCCTTGTTTCTCACACCACTTATGTTGTTTACAGAAATATTTTTTCATTTTTCGGTTTTGTTGAAAAGGTCTGATCTGAGTTTTGAATCGTGGCCTCATATCTAATAAGCCAATGCACTAAATGCTAGACTACGGCGGCTATATGTACACATGAGTTAATATTCGCTAACGTTAAGCGTGGCGCACCCTGTTATAATCAGAGGTCAGGAATGAGTATTCAAAAAGATGAGTAGATTCGAATCATACTCATAAATTCTGATGCGCATTCATACTTATTCTAATATCATACTCATACTACTCATATTCAAAGTTTGAAATACTCATGGTACTCATACTTAACAATATGTATAATGTTGTTGATTTCGACTCTCCATGACTCATCGTATATAAGAATCACAAAATAAGTATGAATCGGGTACGAACACTACAATGCTCACTAGAAGGTTGTGTGTTTGCTTGCTGTCTTTGTCTTTTTTGTTTATGTGTCTTTATTCTTCCTCTGTAAATGCAACAACAACAAAGACTGTAAATTTTGATGAATGGTTCGAAGCACTCGAATCATTTATGAGTACATATTATAAGTATTTTTCTAAATTTATGAATCTGAATGAGTATGAGGCGTATGAATCAAATATATTTCGAATGTTATGTTGATGTCAACGTTGTACTCATACTCATTGCAACCTGTTCTTATAAATCAATGTTGTAGTGAGTACGTATGAATCAGAGTAGTTGGATTTCAATACTGTTGACTTACTTATACTCAAAATTTCATGAGTACTTATGAGTAGCGAAAAAGCGATTTAAAATATAATATTAAAACAAATTTTAATCCATTGTTTCCTCCAACCTAACAGTAAAACAGTTGAAAAATTTCTTTGAAATCGATGTACTGGAGCAGGCAATTACAGCCTTTAAATGAACTTACATACAAATAAATGTAAAAACTACGACTGAGGATAGCAATTGCCCTCAAGTACCATTGTCTATGAAATTTCTTAAATAGCATGCGTACTTACAGTGGAGGTTATACAATATTTTAAACATTTAAAGGCCTTTTGTTAAGATCTTTTTTGTTTGATAAAAAGTTTACTTTGTTTTATGTTTTTAAGACACATTAAAATTAAATGTTACATCACTTTTTTAATGGTGTTTTGCTTTTGTTTTGTTTTTGTAGATAAAAATTATTTAAGTTTTGTTTTTAAATTTCTTTTAAATTTTACCGTTTACCTAGACAACCGTTATATTTTATTGTTATTATTTTATAGTTGTAATTGTAATTAAAAATAAAGATTTTCACTTCATAGGCGGCATGTTTTTGGCCACTTAAATGGCGGCATACTGTAAATAGTATCTGTATCTGTAACTGTTAAATTTTATCTATGCAACGTACAACTGAAACATTAATTGTATGAATAAAGCGAAAGCATTCTGTGTATACGCCCGTATTTATTTGTTTGTATCTGGAGTAGCATATGCTTGTGAGGTAATAAATATTTTTAAAAAACAAAATTTAAATTTATTTCTTTACCTGCTGTTTGTGTGTATTTACTACATTTAAATGTCCACTTAATTATGATTTTTTTCTCTCTCTCCCTCTCTGTATGTGTGTATGTAAGTGCTGTTGTTTTATTTAAACAAATTACATTTACATGCTGCATGAATAGCATCTCAGTAAACGAAAGCTTTTTTACATGCCGACCACTACCATACCATGTTGAGATGGTTGGGCATGATTGCTCATACATTTGGCATGAACATGAAAAACATTTTGTCATATTGTAACACACAGAATGTCAATTTAAACTGGCCTGGCCCATCGTCAACGAAATCATCGTCATCATCATCAGCATGGTCATCATCATCATCATTCTTTGGCTAAATGACGCATAAAACAATATTTAAATATTCCTTTATAACACTCAAATATTTGTATGCATACATGCATACATACACACCTATGTACATGTATGCATATATGCATTATATATGCCTTCTCTATAAAAGCATATTGTGTTGCATGTAATGCACAGGAGATGAAAACTCTCACTAAAGGCATGTACAGTAGGCAACGGTGTTGCAATTTTCAAAATATTTTGTTAAGGAGTACATAAACTATAGTTTAGTTGGACTCATTACAGTTACAAAAACTTTTCAGAACATGTCTACTAAGTACAGCACATAGACTACATTTCTGTCGAATAGAAAGACTAACCAAGGGATTTGGAAAATACCATCAAACGCCAGCAGAAGGAAGACTTCATCAAAATTCTACCACAGCACTATGCACATTTGTTTCTGAGGAAGAATGAGGCCCTCTCTACATAAGGAATCATACACTGAAATGATAACAGAAGTGATAGCAAATAAACTGATACCATGATTCAGACTAGAGATCAGCAATGAATCGCTTTTTGGCTACTCATATGTACTCATGAAATTTTGAGTATGAGTAAGTCAACAGTATTTGAAATTCAACTACTCTGATTCATTCGTACTCACTACAACATTGATTTATTAGTACAGGTTGCAATAAGTATGAGTACAACGTTGACATCAAACTCATAACATTCGAAATATGTTTGATTCATACGCATCATACTCATTCAGATTCATAAATTTAGAAAAATACTCATAAATGATTCAAGTGATTCGAATCATTCTTCAAAATTTACCGTCTTAGTTGTTGTTGCATTTACAAAAAAAGAAAAAAGAAGAAGACAAAGACAGCAAGCAAAGCAAACTCATAACCTTCTAGTGAGTATTGCAGTGTTCGTACGCGAAACATACTTATTTTGTGAGTCGTGTATACGATGAGTCATGGAGAGTCGAAATCAATAACATCATGCGTGTTGTTAAGTATGAGTACCATGAGTATTTCAAACTTTGAATATGAGTAGTATGAGTATGATATTAAAATAAGTATGAATGCGTATAAGTATCAGAAATTATAAGTATGATTCGAATCTACTCATCGTTTTGAATACTCATTGCTGATCTTTGATTCGGAGATAACTTAAGGAAATCTTAGAAGTTTCTTCTATCAAATACGACTGAAAGAGTTAAAGTGGTGCAGTGGTCAAAGAGCTTGACTGTAAATGCATTTTTCCAGGCTCGAATAAAGGAGATGGGAAGTAGTTATCGTCAGGATTCTTTGCAAATTTTCATAATTTTAAAATAGCTCTCCATATAAGTCATGCAGAAAGCCTGCTGAGTCCCTCTAGAGAAGAAAACCAGGAATTTGAAATTCCCATTGAGAGAAAAAGTCAAAAATTACCGGGTGAGCGAGCACTAGTTGTGCACAACTATCTTCTTCCCTGCCACTACTATAAACTGTATTGCTTACTTAACTGGCCTTTACAAACTTTTAGTAAGGATTACATCCCTACTTCTCACACCACCAATTGTGTGTGTTAATTTTATTCTTGAGTGGTGGGTCCTACAGTTTAAAGTAGACTCCGAAGAACAGAGTTTTTGAGGAACTTTTCTCAGCAATTTTATTTATTTTCAGAGTTTTTGCCAGAACACTACTGAGAGTAAGTCGCCGAAAGATATATTTCGTTTCGAGATGTCTGAGCTGAGGTTTAAACCAAGGGTTCGCATCTAATAAGCCATCACACTATCTACTAGACCACGACTGAAGAGAGAAGATAGTGCCTGGGCAAAAACTCTAAGAGTAAAATAAAATTGCCATGAAAAGCCACTCAAAAATCTGTCGTTCGGAGTCGTCTTTAAACTGCAGGTCCTGCCACTTATGTTTTAAACTGTTACATGCAACATGGGTGGTGTGAGATATTACTGACTAAAGGGTTGTAATGACGAGGTCAGTAAAATATCATCATGTTTGTCCCCTTCACAGAGGATTTTTAATCTCACCTTTGAGTTCATTTGAATAAACTGTTGTATCAGCCTTTGAAACTGTGTCAGTTTTGTTTCTGAGTCCAGAAACTCATATGAGTGAAACCATTCAATGTCTAGCTATCTGCTACAGAAAAAGCCCAGCCTTCTCCGACAATCTTAAATGTGGTGTACAAAATCTCTGCGGCCGTAAGGTTATCTCTACTCCTCAAACTCTCATACCGAATTCGTAAATCGCCAGTCTACGTAGCTATACATCAGCATGATTAGTACTGTGGAAGTTGCCATAGTTTAGTACGTTGTGCGTTGGCTTATTAGACGTGGGGCCACGGTTCAAACCCCAGGTTGGCCATCAAAACGAAAAATGAAAAAATATTTCTTCCGTGACTTTCTCTCAGCAAATTTCTGGCAAAAACTCTGAGTGTCAAATGGAATTGCCATGAAAAGTTTCTCAAAAATTTGTCGTTTGAAATCGACTTTAAATCGTAGGCCTCGCCACTTATGGATACAATTAACACACTCAGCATAAGTGGTATGTGAAGCTATGTCGTAATTTTAACTAAATGGTTAGGTATGTACATACATATGTAATTGGGTAGAGCAACGGCCAATCTGTGTTTGTACATCCGACTTCATAGTGTGATCTGAATCTCTCAATGAAAGCGGGAATAACATTCTCTGGGTGTTGTAAAAGTATCCCCAATGAAAGCCTATGGTTAATGTCCTTCTAGGAGCCTTTAAGCAAAGCAATCGTAAATGTGTAGATTAGCCGTAACCTCAGAAAACCGCAGATTAATATCGTTCGAACATCAGCCGACTTGAGCCAACAACAAAATTGTGGAACAGGAAGTACGGAAAAAAATAGAAGTCGCCGTGGTCTAGTAGGTAGTGTGTTGGCTTATTAGACGTAAAGCCAGGGTTCGAGCCCCAGGCCAACATAAGTGGTGTGAGAAACTAGGACGTTGTACAATGGGTCAATTCGACCTCCGGGTACTGTACTTGTCTTAATTGACAAGTACACGTCCTCTAACCTAACCTAAGTATAGAAATATATGGAGATGTCGGGTAGATGCATAGGTTGCAGGGACCTTTTAAAAAATAATTTTGAAAGCCTGCTACAATACGAACGAAAGTAGTGGAATGCAACTGAAGTATTACATTTCACAGCTTCCACTTATAGCTCCTACAGTAGGAGATCCTTCCCTTAAATGGTATGAATATCAATTTGTTGCCCGTTTTGTTGCACAGTGTCTGAACGAATCTGCATATAAAAGCAGACATTAATTATGGATTTTGTTATTGCATAGCTTTGTAGCTATTGCTGTTGCTGCTACTGTTCTGAACGTTAAACCCAAACGTAGGCAAGTGGCTGGTGGTGAGGCAAGGCAGAAAGAACAGAAAATAAATGAAATTTTTTTACTTTTGTCATCTTTTTCTTCTTCTGTTTTTATTTTTAAATAAAATGTTGTAAACAAATTAAGCGAATGCACAATATTCACACGCTATTTTTCATGTCACAAAATACTTCAAATAAAACGACGACTATTTTTGAACAATTTTTTCTAAAAAATATTTCGTAGCTGCTTAAAACAAAAACAAAAAGCGAATACAAAAATAGAAAAACGTTTAACCATACGCCCTTGTTTGTAATGCCAAATCATCCATTTAAATGCCTTTAGTTTGCATAGAATGAGGTGGCATGAGTTTAATTTTTCTATTGCCAAGCTAGGGTACCCTTGTACTACAGCGTTTACATTGTATTGCGATTTTGTACCGTTGGGTGTGTGTTTGTTGGTTCAGTCTTAGCAGATGTTATGGGAAATCTAGAAAAAGTATTTGTATTATAGACCTTCTGTTCTGTATTTTTAAAATATTCGTTCATGTGTTTTTGAATATTTTAAAAAAAAAGTCGGGTGGCCTTTGTTGAATGTTTGTTTGCAAAATGACACATTTTCGTGCTGCTTTGACAGCATTTTACTATTTTCGTTTGCTTAAAATTAGGCAGGAAATTGCCTACAATAGAAAATTGCAAATTTCCGCTGCAGGTTTCGTATTTTTTCTTCTGCTTTGGTTGTCAAACAAAGTAAAGGGTTGTGGGAACACTCAATGATATGCTTCAGCAAGAAAAAAAATTCTGGAATTAAATGGGTTTTTGAAAAATAAAAAGTGGTTGTTTTCCAAATAATATTGCCAGGAGTTGAAATAAGCAATACGTGTACTTTAAAAATAATCAGAAATTTTTTATATTGATTAAGCGATCGATGAATAAAAGCGAACAAATTTTTCTTGTTAAGGTTAGATTAGGTTAGAGGACGTGTACTTGTCAATTAAGACAAGTACAGTACCCGGAGGTCGAATTGACACATTGTACAATGTCCTAGTTTCTCACACCACTTATGTTGTGTGTGTTAATTTTATACATGAGTGATGGGACCTACAGTTTAAAGGCGACTCCGAACGACAGATTTTTGAGAAACTTTTTGCATGGCAATTTTTTATTTACTCTCAGAGTTTTTGCCAGAAATCTGCTGAGAGTAAGTCGCCGAAGAAATACTTTTTGTATTTATTTTGATGGCTGGCCTGCGGCTCGAACCCTGGCTTTTACGTCTAATAAGCCAACACATTACCTACTAGACTACGGCGACTTTCTTGGTAATATTTCGCATGAAGATGCCGTAGTCTAGTAGGTAGTGTAGGTACTGTGTTTGTATGTCAAAATGGAAAAAGTTCATCTATGTGTGTACTTTTGTGGTCCAATACTGCTCTTTTATTATACGATTTCAAATTATCACAACGAATCGAACATATTGCTCAACAACAGAGAGTTTGAGTTTGAGGGCAGTCCACTAATAAATTTATCAAATTTATGGCTATTTATTCTCATCATCTTCCTTTAGATCGATACTTTTATCAAAGATGGGATAACTGCTACGGAGTCATAGCAATCTAGGCTCCAATTTGAAAGAAAGCGAAAAAAATTTTTGGAATTTCGAATAAAAATATTATGAAGATGTATCCCCTCCAAATTATCCATCCCATTATGTCCTTTAACGAATACCATTTGAAGATCAGGACGTGTGGTCGCCGTAGCCTAGTGGTAGCATATGTAATCATCAGGCCTCGCTTTAAACGCCAGATCAGACATCTCCAATAGACCGAAATAAGAAATGAAATCTTTCTTCGGCGACTTCCTCTCAGTAGATTCTGGCAAAAACTCTGAGAGTAAAAGAAAATATTGCCACGAAAAAGTTCCTCAAAAATAAGTCGTTAAACTGTAGGTAGGCCAGTCATGTGTAAGCTAGTTTGTAATCCTGACTGAAAGGATGTAATGACCAATTATGTATGTATGTAAGTATGCATCACTCTGCTCTGATAGTCAGGCTGCCATAAGACATCTGTCGAAAGTTGTGAATAACTCCACGATCGTCAGGGAATGTCGCCGCTTTCTCGACCTTCTTTCTGGGTCCACGGGCACAGTAATATTCCGGGAAACTGCAGAGCCAACGAGCTCGCCAGGCCTGGTGCACTACTTCTGGAATCCTCTTCAATCGACTTGGGGATGCCGCTTATCTCGGTCAAGTTGGCCATCGTACGGAAATTC
Source organism: Sarcophaga variegata (assembly GCA_932273835.1). NCBI lineage: Eukaryota > Metazoa > Arthropoda > Insecta > Diptera > Sarcophagidae > Sarcophaga > Sarcophaga variegata. The sequence continues at coordinate 12,949,432 of OW026360.1, forward strand.
TTTCCTACTCCACCGCTAGGTTCACTTGGCCCTCGATAGATAGAAAGCGCATCCATCTAATAACTTCTACCGTCGGTGCAGATCCGCTGAGAAAGAGGAGACTGTTATCCACTTTCTTTGTCAATGTCCATCTCTTGCAAGGTGCAGATATAGGTTATTTGGCTCTGCAATCCTTAAGGCAGCTATCGTCCATTGATGTCAAAGATATAGCTTCGTTTATATCACTTTCGGGCTGGTTTTCCAGCTTGGGGTAGTCGTGCTTTAAATATGCAGCCCTTGCGCCGATTAACTTTTTCTTCACTGGTTTGGAGGAACTTGGTCAGTACAGAGAGTGCGTTCTCAAGTGAGCTTTTGGTATCAAAGCTACCACTCCAACCTAACCTAACCTAAAGAATGTATCACCCCAGCCAGACTGTCACCAAGCATCCATCTTATCTTCTAATCATTTTAATGCTTTGCTAAGCAGCCGGTGAATGATCTACTGGAGCAGATACTGCTACAACAAACAGTTTCTTTTGTTGTTACCTACAAACAGGACACTCTGCGAACATCTGTATTGGATGTAGTGTTGAACTCCTTTGTATGAGAAGGTGCTGCATGATCTTATTATGATGTTCATTGTTAATGTAATTCCCTCTAGGGAATTAAGGGAACAGGTGGCTTCTCGAATGCTTTGTTTATAGGGAGATTAAATGGCCTCTATTGCTAGAAGCACCCCAGGCAGGGTGACATCTCTAGGGAGCCTAAAATCCGTCTCCATTTTTCTATAATCTGCCATATAAACAGCTTGACTGTTATCAAGGCATAGTTGACGTTCAGCAATATTTATGAAATATATGTTTCTAGAGATCGTGGATTCAATATCCACGGGTACCACGATCTACCGTAATAATCTGTGGCTTAACGTTCAGCAATGTATTTATGTTTCATAGGCTTTGAAAAATTCTTCAACAAACTGTATTACTGCGTCATCTTTCATGTAAGAAAACCCCTTGTAAACTCGTGTGTACGCCTTACACACACAAAGTACGCATCTCTCTTGCCCTTTACAATGTATAGGTCATCGTCATCATTATTTATTTTGTAGTGGTCATGACCTATTGTGTAAATGGTTTTTCCATTTAAATTATTTCCATTTATTGTTAACAAAAACAAAAAACCCCAACAACAAAAATACTTTTAAAAGACTTTTGCTGTTTTACACAGCCGAACCCAACCCAAGTACAAGCATGTACATCCTAGCACTACAAAGGCATGTAAAACGAAAACATTTGTTTTCATTACCTGCTTAACTAATTTCACACCTTTAAGATGATTAAAAGTAATAACAACAGCAACAACAACAACCATTTGAAAAGCCATTTAAACAATATTTTCAACAACATGGATACGTACATGATTAACAACTTAAATTACAAGGGGAACTCAAAATGACAATATCAGACGAGCTCATAAGTTCCCATAACAAAAAATTAAAATGAAAAACAACGAAATGATGTGTGAATAAATAGAGAAAAAAAGTACTTTTTCTATTTTGGTTTTCAAAAGTACTTTAATTGGTTCGCAGCAAATAAGTGTGTAAATGAGCTCAAGAATGACTAATGAGTGGACAACATTGTTGGCCATTGTTATTAACGTCAATATTTAATGTGGGTCAACAACAATAACAAATAATTTTTTTTATAAGTTTAAATAGGTTTATTTTTTATTTACATTTGTTTATATTTTTTATTGTTGTTGTTGTTATTTTATTGCAAATTATTTTGTAATAAAAATAAAATTGAAAAAAAAATTAAAAAAAAATTATTCGCTTACAATTGATGTGATGCGATACGATACGATGCGTCAACATATTGAGTGAAAATTATACACAATAAAAATAAATATACTGGCAACAATGAAAATAAAACAACAACAAAAAAGTACTCATGGAAAATTAAATAAGCATTTAAAGTTGTAGTGAAACATTCATTGCGAATGACAGCACTTTAAAAAGCAGGGCTAATAGGCCTTACGTTGCACTACACACAGGCAATGTATTTAACCAAATTGTTTTTGGAACACAATTGGTGAATTCACACAAGTCGTTGTATCTTTGTATCGTTGTATTCATTGTATTGTTGGAAGAACATACAACAGTGTATGATTGTTTTTGATATTTTTCATATAAAATTCCGATACACTTATACACATTTTTTCCATATGTTTTTAAAAAGTTGTGTTGGTTTCGGGCTATCAAATTGTTTGAATGCCACGAGATACACAATACAGCATAGCATTGAGCGTTCACAAACAAACAAATGTATTCAATACAACATACACGATACAAAGTGGTGTGAATTGCCCAAATGTTTTCATTCACTCTATGGAACTCACTATTTCCTACATGTTACGGTACGTAGTTGTATTGGTTCATTCGATTATGGGGTTAATATTGATGGGACAATCAACAATGCCAGTTTCTACTGACTGATGCGTATAAGAATATCCGGTAACCAATTATAATCTTCCATTAAAAACACATGACCATCACAACTATTACGCTATCGGAAGGCATGACGATGGACTTTACATACCCTTCAACGACATCTGTGGAAGCAGAGGATCTAAGGAGTAGCAAGAGACAATGTGCACTTTTGTGCTTTTTTATTATACGAGTGAAAATTATCACAACGAATCGAAAATATTGCTCAAAAACAGTAGGTTTCGAGTTTGAGGGCAGTCCACTAACAAATTTGGATAAGTTATGGTTATTTGTTCTCATCATCTTCTTTCAGATCAGCGATATTTAATAGCAATCTAGGCTCCAATTTGAGAGAAAGCGAAAAAATGTTTGAAATTTCAAAGTCCATTCCATAATATCCTTAACAAATATCACTTGAAGATCAGGAAGTGTTGGTGCCATAGCCTAGGGAGATTTTATATTACAAAATAAGTTTGAGGACAGTCCACTAAAAAATTTGGTTAAGTTATGGCTATTTTTCTCATCATCTTTCTTCGTTCAATACTTTTTCCAGTGATTAGAGAATTGCTATGGAGGCATGGCAATCTAGGCATCTATTTGAAGGAGAGCGAAAAAATATTTGGAATTTCGAATAAAAATATTACGAAGATGGAGGCTACATCAGCTCCAAATTGTCCATCCCATTATGTCCTTTAACGAATATCATTTGAAGATCAGAAAGTATAGTCGCCGTAGTGTAGTAGGTAGTGCAAAATAAATAATAATGATGACCTTTCCATAGAATACTTTATAGGTTCCAAAAAACGCGTACGAGTTTATAAGGGGTTTTCTTACATGAAAGATGACACAGTGATGATTCACTTTGTCAAAGAAACATAAATGAATTGTTGAGCGCCATTCTACAGACAGTCCCATGATAACAAGCAATTTGTTTATTTGGTAGATGGTAGACCCATGAAGAATAAATCCACGATCTCTAGAAGTCTTATCCTGCCTGATATCCTCTTAGCAAAAATAATCCATTTGCATCCCTAAATCCCCAGAGGGAATTACATTAACAACGAACATCATAATAAGATCATGCAGCATCTTCTCATAAAAAGTGTTCAACACTACATCCAATACAGTTGTTCACGTGAGGCCTCGCAGCAGATTTCTGGCAAAAACTCTGAGTGTAAAATGAAAAGTTTCTCAAAAATCTGTCGTTCGGAATCGACTTTTAGCTGTAGTTAAAAACGCATTTATAAAATTAACACTCACAACATGGGTCGTGTGAGAAGCTTGGTTATAATCCTGACTAAATTATTGTAATGACCAACTAAGTGAGTAAGAGAATACTGGCTATATCCTCGCCAAATTGATCGTTGAAGAGGCCACCTGCCGGTTGTGATGTCCAATTATGTATGTATGTATGTAGAGGCCACCTGACCCCCAGAAAAATTAATGTCTTTAACGAATACCATTGGTCAGATAGTGCCGCCAGTGGAGAAATAGTAGGATCCAATGAGCAAAGTTCCTTATAATTACATCCACTACAACAATCCAATGCCTATACACAGATAATGTTGCACTACACATGGCAATCCTCATTTCCTAGAACCTATTACAGTTGATCTATCAACTGTTTATCATGAAAAGTTATGATTAATGACACTGAAAAAAGGAAAAGAAATTATTGGAAGATATGGGAGATGCTTTATGACAGAGCTCTTGTTTCTTAAATAAAGTTAAACCTGTTAAATACTATGGCAACTCTGCATCATCCAATTAAATGCTAACAAATAACATTGTTGCCGTATAAAAACGAATGATTCCGTCATGCTGAACATTTGCCCGTAAAACAATTGAAAAATGGTGTGATGGCTTATGAAAACCATAGGCACTCACATGGCTTAGTGGTTTCAACTTTGAATCGCTTGGGTATGAGCAAATTTTACCCAAAAGGAGTACCCAATTTCAACAAAATCGCCTACAAGAGCAATTGTAAGATGCAATTACAGATGTATGTTGTATTTTCCAATCTTAATATGGAAGATTTTTTACGTTGTCCTATAAGCAGACACTAGTGAATAAAGAGCAGACAGAACAGTGGGTTTCACGCGGTATACCGGTGTCATAGGAGGCTAGAGTGCTGGTGTCGGTTAATTTTGGATGAACGCGACATAATATTTATTGACTGAATTGAAAACCCAAGGATAAAAATATGCCACCTTAGTGAGTCTTCTTTTGCCAGGCCAGGACAGAAAACTGGGATATAAATTGTTTCCTAATCCAGTGAAAGGCTACGCAAAAAGAGATTTGATGAAATCAACGCACAAACAAATTGATTTTGTGAAATCTTACTTTTTGGAAGAAAGAATAAATTCTGAAAAGACTTGCTAAAGCTCAAAGGAGACGCAATATGTTGCCTAAACGTAGCTATCGATGAGCTTAGAAAGCCACACCCTTTAGTGAATAATGTAGTCGCTTTAAACAATCAGAATGTTTATCGGAAATAGTTTGGTGAGTGGCCTTAGCCTTTTACACAGTGTTCTCATAAGAGAATTTATGCGTTAGGGAGAAGCCCATCATGTAGCGTTTCCATTTTCAGAACGGAACAGAGTATATTGAAGTTTCAAGTTCATTACCTTCGATTTTAATAAATTGTCATGCCTTTGGGTCAGAAGCCTTGTTATTTTTAAGTCGCAGAATCATTGCCCGGCAGTAGGGTTGACAACCTCAACACACTTTGGGAATCTATAACCGGGTTACCGCTTTCACCCTAGAAAGAAGACGCTTCTGGTTTGAATCCTTCCTTCCGATGCACAACCATTTCCTTCAAAATTTTGAAAGTTATCCATACTTCGTCTTTCCTGCTCTTTATTCTTGCATCAGGGGAAAAAAGGTATTTCCTTTCTTCTCCTGTGTATCTGTTGCCTCCTGCAATAACTTAAGTAGCCAGGGATTGCATAATATTCCTAATAAGTCGGTTATTAGCTGCAGTTGCCTCTTATGCTGAGGTTACGTATACTGTGGTTACGTTTATTTTGAAGAGGCTTTCAAAATGAAATTTAAAGCCCTAAATAAACATTTTAAATTTGAAAATAAATTCCTTAAAATACCAACAAATAATCACAAAAAAATTCGTCATAAACAGGTGTAGGGAACGTAATGAAACGAAACAAATTTGTTTAAAGGTAAACACCAAAAAAAAAAAATAAACATTTACGACCCCAAAAAACAACTTGTTGCCAAACTAACAAAAGTAACAATGGAAACAAAGAAGCCAAAGAAAAAAAAAACACGGGAAATATTTGTGTCACACTACATATAATTATGATGGTTGTAATGCTTAATAATAACAAAACTTATGAGGTAATCTTAGTATTTAATTTAACAAAAATAAGTCGATGATGTAATAAAAAAACCGCTTCACTTTCACCTGAAAAAAGCAGCAACAAATTGAATGCCACCTATTCATTCGTTCATTCCTTTGTTCATTCATTCATTCATTTATTTTCCAACTTACCAATCATTAATAAAGCAGCGGTAAAATGTGAACTGGGAGGTCCTGCCAGACCGGTAGCACCCAATGCAGCACCACCCAAAGCACAGGCAACACCACCCAGAGCCACAACAGCGATTAAGGCACGTAGAGGAGGACCAGCAAACCATTGACCGCAACAACCTTTGCCAGAACGTTCAGAAGGTGATCTGTAATGAAAGAAACGCATGAAAAAAACAATGAAATTAAATTAAAAAGAAGAAGATATGAACGTAAAAAGCATTTTAAGCAATAGAAATACCAACTGAAAGGACATTTGTTTTCTTTAACAAACACAATGGAATTATAATTTACAATACATACGAGCACAGCGGGTGGAGAGAGAGAAAATTTGTTTGAATTTTTATTTAAAATTTGCTCACAAATCGTGTACAGTTTTTGAATTTTTTTCTTTTATTTTAATCCCCTAAAACTAGGAGATGAAAGGCAGATGTATACACCTGTGTCTGTACTATTGTTTGCTAAATTGTATGCCATGTTTTATACTTTTACCAATTCACACCTTTTGTTAACCACGAAAAGGCTGCACGGGCCTACAATGGCTTTGCTATTTCAAATGGTTTTTAAGTGGACTCTCCTTAAAGAGTAAGGTTCCACTTAGGCCACATGGTTAGGCCCATTGTGATATACAAATTACAATTCAATATACAAATCTGAGATCAAAAATATAGGAGACCTTTTCGATGCCACAATATAGTCAAGAACCTAGTCTCCCTTCATAGAAAGAGCCGGATACTGGCCATTACGATGCCACATTATAGTCAAAAACCTAAACCTTTTTTATAGAAAGAGCCGAATACTGGCATATGAAGTAAAATATAGTCTCCTCCTCCTCCTCCTCCTCATATCCACAGCTTCTAAAGAAGTCGTTGGACGGCATGTGTAGTCTATCGTCAGGCCTTCCTATAGCACAGTAGTTTGTGAGAAGGGGAAAAGGGCGATTGAAGTCGCCATAGTCTAATAGGTAGTGTATTGGCTTATTAGACGTAAGGCCACGGTTCAAAACCCAGGTCACACATCTTCAACAAAACGAAATATGAAAAAATATTTCTTCATCGACTTCCTCTCAGCAGATATATGGCAAAAACTCTGATAGTCAATTAAAATTGCCATGAAAAGTTTCTCAAAAATCTATCGTTCGGAGTCGACTTTAAACTGTAGGTCCTGCCACTCATGTATAAAATGAACACCCACTCAACATAAGTGGTGTGCGCAGCTAGGTTGTAATACTGATTGAATGGTTGTAATGATCAATTATGTATGTATGTAGGGAATAGTGTGATTGATAGCCATGCAATGTATGAGGGATGATTATCGGTTGCCGATATTCTTATCCGCATCACAGATCAGCAATGAATCGGTTTTTCGCTACTCATAAGTACTCATGAAATTTTGAGTATGAGTGAGTCAGCCGTATTGAAATTCAACTACTCAGATTCATTCGTACTCAGTACAACATTGATTTATAATTACAGATTGCAATGAGTATGAGTACAACATTAACATCAAACTCATAACATTCGAAATATGTTTGATTCATACGCCTCATACTCATTCAAATTCATAAATTTAGAAAAATACTTATAATACTCATAAATGATTCGAGTGATTCGAATCATTCATCAAAATTTACACTCTTAGTTGTTGTTGCATTTACAAAAACGAAGAAAGAAGAAGACAAAGACAGCAAGCACAGCAAACACACAACCTTCTAGTGAGTATTGTAATGTTCGTACGCGAATCATACTTATTTTGTGAGTCATGGAGAGTCGAAATCCATAACATCATGCGTATTGTTATGTATGAGTATCATGTGTATTTCAAACTTTGAATATGAGTAGTATGAGTATGACATTAAAATAAGTATGAATGCGTATAAATATCAGACATTATGAGTATGATTCGATTCTACTCATCGTTTTGAACACTCAATGCTGACCTCTGATCCGCAGCAGTCAGTAGAGCCTGGCAATATTGTTTATCCTATCAATATGAACTATATAAACGAATGAACCATTACAACTACGTCCCGTAATATGTAGGAAACAAAGTGCTCTTTATTTGCTCTGACCAGTCATTGAGAAATAAAATTTCCTCATGACCTGGAACCCATATAAGAATTATTTTTAAATGATCCATAATTTCTCTGACAAATACTCGGCAATCATTAATGATTGCAGACTTCGAAATATCGTTAGAGAGAGAGAGACATGAACGTGGCCTGGCAATTTGTAAAGATGTACGGAATGTGAGGGAAAATTCTATCACTCAAAAAAACATTGCGCCACTCTCAATAAGATTATGAGCCTCGTCTGGAAAACACTGGAGTGAACCTTTAATTTATATATCCGACAGCCTACTCTAGTCATGAGCTTGAAGCCAGAACTTTATTGTTTAAGGGTGCCACCGGTAGCCTTCGGATCATCAGACTAGAAGTTTCTAGTGGGAATTCTAAAATCAAAACCCCTTTTATACATTGGGTCATTTCGATCTCCGGGTACTGTATTTGTCTTAATTGACAAGTACACGTCCTCTAACCTAAGCTCCTATCGAAAAAAAATTTAAGGAACCATGTAGGTGACCGTATTCTTAAGCAGCAGACCAGAAGTTCCTAGTTTGAACCCTTAAATCAAATCTCCTATCGAGAAAATTATAAGGAATCACGTAGTCGACCCGATGCTTCTGCAGCAAGTCCTTAATATACGTTGGATCAGGTTTATTCTGCACCAAAGTTAAGGTATTTCTGGATGGATTATTTTGTAGGGGAAACGAACTCTTTTACAGTTGTTGGGGCTGCCCTCTGGGGCTGTAGTCAGGCACTGTAAAAACTACATCACACTACACCAGCACTTACTTAACCAAAAACCCTGACAAAAAAACTGTTTTATTCAATGAATTCATTTATCATAAGTTACCGATTTCTAAAGCCAGCTGTCTATCTATCGATATTCGTATAAAACTAGGAATCGTGAAGTGCCTCACTTTAATATAAGCAACGAGAGCCAAGGCACGAAACCAGTGAAATACCAGTTTAACGAGAAGTCACCTCCTGGAAATGACTGTGTAATGGGCAATATGTCTCAAGGCCCAATTGTAAAATCCCAAGCAACATGAGCGCATGGAACCCATAAAGAAATCTAGGCAATGACTGTATGAGCAATCTGTCTTACGGCCCAGCTATAAAATTACAAGAAACATGATTGCCAAGAACCCACAAAGAACACATGGAGGTAACAACTTGACACAAAAGCCTCTAAGCATTGTAACACGTTCAACAGGCTGGTTCCTATGTTCCAGGATTTCTTTTTACTACACCTGTTAATACTTACACATCCGCCCATAAGGGTTAAATTTTTAAAAATATCACAAAAATTATGTTGCATTCTCAGACAGCCCATGGCAAAAAATGTTTTACGTGCAATTTTTGTTTTGTTTGTGTTGTTGCTGTCGTATGAGAATAGTTTCAATGTGTTTATTTTAGGTGTGAATTCATTCAGAAAGAATAGCAAACTACAACAACAACAACAGGAATAATCCAAACAATCAACAGTAATAGCAACAAAGTCGACAACAACAACAACAACTACAACAACTAGAATAATAATAACAACAAAAAAGCCATTGTAAACAATAAACTTAAAATAGAAAAAACAAGGTTTTTTGTTGTTGTTGTATTTATGCACCGTTAGTTTTCCTGTCAAGGATAAATACAAAACTACACCCGCACAACATGCTTGCTTGCTCACTGTGTTTGTTCTTTTACCACGCCGACGACAATGTCTCACGCAAATTTACACCTACATCTGCACTAACACCGTTACAGAAATTATTAGACGACTGCCTCTGTGTATATATGCATGTCTGTGTGTGTGTGTGTGTGTGTTAAAATTGTTATTTTGTCTGAGAACCCAAAACTATAGGAATCTTTATGGGATGCTTTACTTGTTCTTCTAGAAACACTGTTGTTGTTGCAGTTGTTGCCATTGTTGCTGGTGCTGGTGTTTGTGTTGGTGTTATTGTCTGTCTATCCACCTGCAAAAATTAAACATCTGTGACAATGATTCTAATGTTTTAAGATTATTTTTTTTTCTCTTCTTTTTCTTCTTATTTTTTGGATTTCTTGTTTTGTATTCACAAAAGTCTGGCAAATATTTTGTAGAAAAAGTTTGAGACAAAAAACAAACAAAAAAAAAAAACGTCTTGCATTAGATACACTTGACAACACCAACAAAAACAAGCTAGACAGTCTGTAGTTTCAGATGAAGAAGAAGACCAAAAAACTTTTCAAATAAACATGCTTTCTTTCCTTTGCCATCCTTAACAGAAATTATTGTTAAAAAAAAAGAATATTTTTGTTGGTGTTGTTCTCATTTTTCTTCTTTATGTTTTTGTTTTTGTTTTTGTGTTTTTTTTTTTGCCTTTGTCTATTCATAAATTATTTGAAGATGTTGAACGGTGCCAAATAAGGCACGGCAAGAGAGCAATAAATTATTGATTACTACACCCTATGCCAGCACATTAAGAAATGGTGGCATTGTCCTTTCATCTATTCAGGAATCTTTGCATTAAAGATAGTCAAAATTTACCAAGATTTATTGTAGAAGGACGGTTATAATAGGTGTGGTTGGCTCAGATGAAAGAGAAGATCATATTTTCATTAACAGCTTGTCTACAATGAAAATGCATTTACAATGCTTAAATTAAAATTGAATGGTAACGTATGTAGAGGTGGCTGTCCACCCAAAGAAGTTGGAAAATTGTACAAGCAACTCTCTCTCTCTCTCTCTCATTTGATACAATTGATACATTACCAGTGGCCTTAACAAAAGAAGACAGTGTAAACGTTGGGCTTGGCACTGTGGACAAGGCAGTATCAGCACATAATATTATGGCAGCATCACTGACTAATGACATCAAAAGACGACTAACTCAAGTATCTCAGTATCAGGCAGGTCTTTTTAAAATTTGGAGCTAATAGATCGAAGTTAAGGATGATTTTAATAGGGGTACCTTACAGTGATGATCTCACGCCAAGCACTGGTTTACTTCACACTACTGCTACAACTTCGCAAAGAGTATCATACGCTGACGTTATCACAGTATTCGTCTGAGAAGAGAGAAGATATAACACCTATGATTACCAACTACGTAGAAACATTGTTGATTTTCGTGAAGCCAGCAATTTTAAACTGTTACCGTCAAACTCTACAGTTTCTTTCTTCACTACCTCGTTGAAAGCACTACAACTGATTCTGTATATCGCTATGGCCAATCTCAATGCTCCGACATTCCAGTAATTTTGGTAGTAGAAGGTAAGTTTATTAATATACAAGGCACTTGAACAATCACGTAAAAATTATAATCCTGTACGGACTAGTTTTGAAGCTGCTGTAGTGTAGTAAGTAGACTATTGACTTATTGGACGAGAGATCGTGGTTCATAACTCAGGTCACCCATCTTAAACAAAACAAAATATTAGAAAAATATATTTCTTTAGGCGACTTCTGAGGCGACTCTCAGCAGATTTCTGGCAAAGTTTCTGAAAAGTTTCTCAAAAATCTGTTGTTCGGCGCCGACTTTAAACTGTAGGTTGTGCCACTCCAGTATAAAATTAATACACACAACATAAGTAATGTGAGAAGCTAAGTCGTAATCCTAACTGAAGGTTTATAATGACTAATTATATATGCATGTTTGGATCCTTGGCCTTGAGTTCACTCAAAGAAGTTAGGAACGGACAACTCTCTCTCTAATTTGATACAATTGCACATTACCAGTGGCTTTAACAAAAGAAGTCCTTGGTAAACGAAACACCACCACACTCTTAGAGTTATCAGAAGCTACATAATGGATATCCAACATTTCATTTTCATTTTGAACGCTATGGCAATAGCTAATGCACAAAGAGAATAACGACAGCTTGCCATGGAAAACCAAAACGAGTTCTGAATGTGTATCCGCCAGACAATGCGAACAATGAGAGACAACTTACGAAGTAAACATGGGCAATTCACTCTTAGTTACGATCTGAATTGAGTGCAATGCTGAATGCTTAACATTCCAGAATTATACCAGTGTTTACGTATCAACATCCAATTTGCCAGTAATGATCACATGGCACGACACACCTTTTCAGCTGCTCAAGGAGGCTTAACAACTTCACACCTCTGGACCACTGGATGATATCAATTAAGGCAACTCACTTCCGGCAACTGCCTGCATTCTTACACTGACACACAATCCAACAACGTTTTAATCTGAAGAATAATTGATTAACTGCCGGTATTTTTTTTTAACTTGTATTTAGTTTGGATCCAGCCAAGTTGTTACAATAGCAATAATTACGACAAGTGCACGAAATAGCATTTGAACACCCAAAACAATGCAAGTTCATTATTGCTTCGAAAGATAAGACCATGTTGAGAGCCGTAGTATGTTGGCTTATTAAACGTGATGCCTCGGTTCAAACCCCAGGTCAGATATCCCCAACAGAACGAAAATACGAAAGGAATATTTCTTCGGCGACTTCCTCTAAACAGATTTCTGGCAAAAACTCTGATAGAAAATCAAATTGCCAAAAAATCTGTCGTCCGGAGTCGACTTTAATTTGCAGGACCCGCCATTCATGTTACTAGCTGTTATAACAACAATAATAATAACAACTTCACAAAGTGGTATCAGATCATAGATAGATCATCATCGGAAATTTGTTGTTTGTTTTTTTGTTTTGGAGTTCGTCATCATACCGAATTATAGGACAATGTTGAGAGCCACATTAATAGAGCCAAGTAAGCCTACGGCCAGCTACACTTACTGTGGAACTATCTGAGCGCCCTGTACCTACTAATAATAGCTGTGTGAACACAGTTGTCTTGCTGGGAATGCAATTCATCGCACTCTATAATTCAAATCTTTGTCAACTGATGTCTCAGTCAAATCCAACGCATTCTCTGGTCAAGCACTATAAGCGGCCAAGCACTATAAAAGATACTTAACTCTAGGCACAAACCGGATAGATTTCAATTGGGGTAGGGATTTGTAGACGAAAATTTAGTTGAATTGGTTATATTCCGAGCAGAAGGGCCATTGCACGCTCAAAACACACCTTGTGCCGTCCTGAAAACATGAAGACAGCTGCTGTTGATTGAAGGAAATGTTGTAGCTCGATTGTTGAAGCCCTATGCTCGCCATAGAAGCGAAAGGAAAAGAGTTGGAAAAAATTTTTTTGATTGTTTGAGATCAGTCCTCAGATAATGGCTGACACTTATGCAATGCATTCCAAAGTAGGTTGTACGAGAACTGTAGGACAAACTGATTGTTAAGTTTCCTCATCACTAGCTTCAATATCATTTCGTTTTTCAATAATTTATAAATTTTAGCACAAATGTGAAGGAATGAACGCTCAAATCCTGCACACACACACACTACTACACCACTGTAATCAATACTTTATTGGGGCACCTTTAAATTTAAAATTAACGCCCAACAACTCGGCTCAATGTAGGGTAAACAGCGAACTTTTGTTTCAAATTGTTCAATTTTTTTTGCATGTATTTCCCTGTTTTTTGTTTGAATTTCAAAAGTACAAAAAAAAATATTAAAAAACAATATGGCTACCGGAAATGAATTTTCAACAAACAACAACAACTTTAAATGTAAAACAAAACGGAGAAAAAAATGAAGGAAAAAATTATGATTGTATTCGTGGAAAAATATAAATTCTATGATGATTAATGCAAATAAAAACACTTTTCATTTCATATTTTCACGATTTTCAGCAATATTTCATACAGAAATCATAAATTTTCGCCTTCAAATTATGATTTCAACTCGTTATCCACAGCTCCTAGCCAGTAGCATTATATCTACGGCAAGAGAACACCAGCATAATCAGAAATGAAAACAATTAGACACACGGTTTTTGTTGTTTTCATCAAGAACAACAAAGGAAAAGTTTGAAGAAAATTTCCATTCACAGACGATTTTTCATTCTTAAATCATAATTTTTCTTTTTATTTTTTGTTTTCTTTATTTTATTTGTTGTTTTTAATGGAATGGAATTGTTTTTGTTCCCTGTAACTGCAGAAGCAATATAAGACGCTATTGTTTCCTTGTGATCATCATTTATCATGTTCAAGGAGAGGAGCGAGAGGTTTTTCCCCTTTGGCTTTTATGGTTTTTCCTTTTGCTTTGTATGTGACTGAATACTGCCATTTGTATTCCCGTTTTGTTTGCATTTCTTTTGTTGTTTTTCCCGGCCAATGTTGACACTTTGGGGAACAAATGTCAACACAAAGTCCAAACTGTGTGACACACACACACACATACAAAGTGTGACAAATGAATTATTGAAATAACAGAAGACGTTTCTTCTTTAGAATACTCGAATAAGAAATGAAATTGAAATTAAAATCGTCTTTTCAATGTAGTGCGTTGATGAGAAATAATTTTTCAAGGATTTCTCAGAACTTTGACAACTTGAACCGAGCAAATGTGTCCCCTTGTGAATATACAGAGTATAAGATTTGCATTAAATCCACCTAAAACTCATCTCAGGAACTTAATCAATGCCGTAATGAGCCATTTGCCTCCAAGGTATACACGCCTAAACACAAAATCCTGTAGATTGGAAAAAGAGGAGAAAAACTACGCTCACTTCTCTGTCACCGCCAGACAGTTGAAGTCATTTGGGAATTTAAAATTTCTGGAAAGAATATGTCTATACAAGCCGGTACGCATCCAAGTGGTAATTAACATTTTAGCAGAGTAGGCAAATTCAACTGGATCCACCCATTAAATGTGGTATTGAGGCAGAACTACCAATAAATAATCTTTAGATCCGAACTATAAATAACGTTGACTTGACCTCTCTGTATTCATTATTATAGTGAGTATCAAATACTGCCACACTGTCATTTCTAACGCCTTTGAAAATCCTATTGTCCTATCAAACGTCAGAATGCTGTTCGCTGTCAATGAGGAAGCCGGTTAATATCCTCACGCTACGTTTTGGATAGTCTGATGCATGTAGGTAGGTTGGAGTGATAGCTCTGATACCAAAAGCTCACTTGAGCCCGCATAGCGACCGGTTGTGACGCCACATGGACGCACGTTGTGATGCATGTCTCAAATCTCTTTTTATTATTCAGATTGTATCCAACCCTTTTGGCTAAAGAAGACACCCTGTGCCTATTCTCATCTCTTCATTCGCTGAGCATAATCAATCAAATTGTTCTTTGTATTCCACAGAAAGGTTTTGGTCCTATCATCGGCGTAAAGGCTCCATTCTCGAAAGCTCATCTTCCTACTCAATGCCTTGAACTCTCATACGATCACCCAGATCCAACAGAGACTCTCTCTGTAGCCTTATTACTCAGTCATGTTGTGAAGCATTGTTCAAAGTCGTAGATTAGTCAACTGGCTAGTCAGGTCACGATGCTAGGCTTGTGTTCCCTCATCCTAGCCGTAGTTTCCATAGCTCTACTCTTCAGTAGAATATGGTCTTATATTAATGCTTCTAGCGTCGCTGCCAGATAAATTTCCATTGCCCTAGTTATACGAACATCTGCTCTTCTCTTTATTTGAAGTTCAGCCTGCAGATCTCCTACATATCTTCAGAGCTGCTGGGCCGTTATTGAAATGTTTTCTATAAGAGCCTTCTATATCAGTTTAGGATTTTGTATTATTCCCAGATATTTTGTATCTACTTTGTCTGCACTTTTATCACTAATTTCTTAAGCAATGATTGTTATCCCTAAAGCCAATGTAGCTAGCAATTGTCCCCAGCGGCCTGTACCTAATATATACGAGTACTTCTACCGCTTCGGCTATGTTCTTTATTGATGGTTTCATAAGGTTCTTAGTTTTCTGTTTCTCAAATTGCGAACAAGTTTATCGATTGATTAAGCATGCTGCCGGACTTTTCCCTGCACTCTACTCTAAGGAACTTAGAGTGCTTCTAGTATATTCTCCCGGGAAAGCTGGGAAACTCTATAATTTCCATCGACTGTATAGCGTGCAGCAATCCAGGAAGTCGCAGCAGTCTAGCAGGTAATGTGTCGGCTTATTAAACAGGAGCTTGTGGTCCAAATCCCAGCTGAGACGTCTCGTAGAAAACGAGAAAAATATGAAAAAATATAATAATTTTTTCGGCTGTTTCCACTTAGGAGTCCTGCTCCAACGCTAGACGCACCTGGCTCCTGATGGATACTCGTACCAACCAGTTACTTGGACTTGGTCGTGGCATCATCCCAATCACAGTGGCCATATAAGCCATTGTGTTATGGGCAGACACCCGGAAAGCGTGCGGCTCCCATTTAACGATCCGCTAAGGAAGAGGAGACTGTTATCCACATTCTTTGTCAGTGCCCATCTCTTGGGAAATGCAGATATAGGTTATTTGGCTCTCAATTTCTTGTCAACTTGACGGAGCTATCATCCATTGATGTCAAGGGTATAGCTTCGTTTATCGAACTTTCTGGCTGGATTTTCAGCGAGGGGAGTAGTAGTGCTTTTAATGTGCAGCCTTTCCGCTGACCAGCTTCTTCCTCTCCCTGGTATTGGTAGAACTTTGTCAGTGCAGAGACTGCGTTCACCTGTGGCATTTCAAACGGGCCGTTATGCGTGCTCAAGTTAGTTTTTTTTTTTGATAACAGAGCTACCACTCCGACCTAACCTAACCTAACCACTTAGCAGTCGTATGGAACTGAAAACTCTGAGAGTAAAAAAAATTGCCTTCAAAAGTTTCACACAACTATGTCCTTCAGAGTCGGCATTAACCTGTAGATGTCGCTACACTTGGAAGAAAGTACAGCACACAACATAGGTGGAGTGAAAAGCTAGGTTACAGTCATGGATAGAGGGTTATAGTGACCAATGTATGTAAGTTTACTTGATCAACTGTTATCAAACATGTCAATTGCTCTTAACATTGTGTAATTAGCTGTGGAAAAGACATAACTTGAGCTTAAAAAGAAACGAGTTCTACTCAAATAAAGTTATATATTAGAACTCACGAAGTTGCCGTAGTCTACTACTAGGTAGTGTTTCGGCTTATTAGACGTAAGGCCCTGGTTCAAAACCCAGGTCAAACAAATGAAGTATTTCTTCGGCGACTTCCCGTCATTATCATTTTGCAAGACGATGGCGAACCGATATGATGTTTGTATCACATGGGTACCAGGACATAGAGATATTCCCGGCAACTGCAGAGCGGATTATTTGGCCAGAAGTGG
Organism: Sarcophaga variegata; assembly: GCA_932273835.1. Classification (NCBI taxonomy): domain Eukaryota; kingdom Metazoa; phylum Arthropoda; class Insecta; order Diptera; family Sarcophagidae; genus Sarcophaga; species Sarcophaga variegata. Next base: position 12,966,674 of record OW026360.1, read on the forward strand.
CACGACCATCGAACTCTCTGATGAATTCTGTACATTGGGGATCCCTGCAGGCTTATAATTGACAATGCAATCGTGGACCTTGTCAACAGTAGGTGGGCGGCTTCGAATATGGGCAGAACGGCGCAAAAAATCTGGCCAAGCCTGGATAGGAGGCGCACGGCGACTCTGCTTAAACTCCAAAGAAGCAGGCTCAGTGCTGTTATCGGGGTTATTACGCGGCATTGTATTACAGGAACGCATGCGAGGCGTATTGGTCTTGGACACCTCGCGAATGATTTCTGCAGAAGCTGTGGAGATGAGGAAGAGGACGAAACTATTCTTCACCTACTGTGCACATGCCCGGCACTTGGTCAGAAGAGAAAGAGACACCTGGGTGCCTACTACATGGAGGACCCAGATGAACTGTCATGCATGGCAGTCAGAGTCGCTTCATCAGAAGCTCCGAGTGGTTCCTGGAATAGGGGAGAAATTGAAACTGTGGTATCACAATGGGCCCTGTGTGCGGCTTAAGTGTGTCCGCTCATGACTCCATCGAGGGGACAGCACTTCTACATACCTCCCCTCATTAGATTTCTAGCAAAAACTCTCAGCGTCAAGTAAGATTGTCATGAAAAAGTTTCTCAAAAATCTAACATTCGGAGTCGACTTTAAACTGTAGGTCCCGCCACTCACATGTATAAAAATAAACACAGACAACATAAGTGGTGTGAGAAGCTAGGTTTTAATCATGACTGAAGGGTTAAAATTACCAATTATGAATGTGTGTGTACTGCTATGGTGGGGGAAACTAGGTCTATAATCCTGACTGAAGAGTTGTAATGACCAAATATGTATGTAAGCAGAACTGTCACAAACATTATGACAAATCTAGAATTCGTTTTGTAGAGTATAATGCGTTAAATATTGAAAAAATTTATTTAATTATGGCTGACATATTATACGAGATCCATAAACAATTTACAACGTAGAGATCCACTCACATGGCGCGTCATAATCATCATATTTTTGCAAGATGACTTACAAAACGTTGCACTGACTAAATGAGTGACTGACTGACTGACATGCCTTAACAAAGAGCAGCATAAATTGCCATGAAGACATGCTAAATTAATGAAAATGTTGAAAAATCAAAATAAATGCAAAAATAATATGAAGAAAAAATGAAGAAAAATGACGGAGAAAGAGTGCAAAAGAAATCCGTCTAATTAGTATGATTGTATTGCTTGATATTTATATTTTGTTGTTGTTGTTGTTGCTGTTGCTGTACAACAATTAATATGGCGCATTATAAAAGATACAAATTATTATGGAAAATAAAAAAAGAGAAACAGATTACATATGTATGTATGTACACACAGAGCGTGTGCATATAATTATGAACAGCAATGATATGACACTGTATGGCTGCGTAAAGAAAACAAAATTATGATGGATTTTATTAGTTCAACGGGTGAGCTACGTTATGAGCGGCGGAATATAATTTGAAAAATATTTTCGTTTCTTTCATTTTCTTTCTTTTGCCTCGTTTTAATACGTTTCTTTGTTCTTTTATTACAAAAATATTACGTAGCAGGGGACCATTAAAATAATGTAATGAAGTATTAAACCAAAATACAAGAGAGAATAAAAACAATAAAAATAAAAAGAAAATGAATTACAAAACAAATAATAAAATGCCAAAATAATACAAAAATTAAACGCTTAAAGTTTTTTTTGTTGTACAAATTTTCCTGTAAATACCAGAGAATTTATGAATGGCAGTAAATAAATTTTTATTGTCAAAAAAAAATTGTATGAAATACAAGAGAAAGCAAGTTTAATACTTGAATTAAACTTATTTTTTTGCAATAATAGGATGTTTAGTTTCAAGCCGAATAAAAAAGGAAAAAATATCGTAAAGAATAAAAAATTATTTTTTAATGGCTTTTTTTGGTGGCTTATGGCGATAGGAGTGCAAGCATTACAAAATACATACATATGAAATCTTACATATGAAATCTTACATACATATGAAATCTTACAAGTTATATAAAAACTCTTACTTGCCACACCAATGTCATTAGATACACAAGCATTCTCCTTTTCACTACTACCTGAAGCATTAAAGCTGGTCCCTTTAAACCTGCTAATGTATATGCTGGTCTCAGGTTTAAATATAATTCTTCTAAGCTCCACACAATAGCAGTTTAATGTCAAATTCAAACAACAGAACTAAGAAACATTACATAGGTATTTTATTTATCCTCAGAGTTTTTACCAGAAAATTATCACAACATTTTTTTATTTCTTTGTGTTTCAGATGTATTCTCGCGTCTAATAAGCCTCACGTCTATTGAGCCTGTAGTATAGTATAGTACACATACATACATACACATACACATAAATAGAAACTATATTGACATTGTCATTGACACACCGCATTGGCACCAGAGATCAGCAATGAATCGCTTTTTTGCTACTCATAAGTACTCATGAAATTTTGAGTATGAGCGAGTCAACAGTATTGAAATCCAACTACTCTGATTCATTCCTACTCACTACAACATTGATTTATAAGTACAAGTTGCAATGAGTATGACTACAATGTTGACATCAAACTAATAACATTCGAACTATGTTTGATTCATACGCCTCATACTCATTCAGACTCATAAATTTAGAAAAATACTTATAATACTCATAAATGATTCGTGTGACTCGAATCATTCATTAAAAGTACTTCAAACTTTGAATATGAGTAGTACGTGTATGACATTAAAATAAGTATGAATGCGTTTAGTATCAGAAATTATAAGTCTGATTCGAATCTACTCATCGTTTTGAATACTCATTGCTGACCTCTGATTGACACCTAAAACACTTTAACTCAACTCTAAATAATCCATTAGGAAGCGATCGGAAGCGAACATAATTCCTCACACCAATTATGTTGTGTACGTGTTAATTTTATACATAAGCGGTGGAACCTGCAGTTTAAAGACGATTATTTTCTTGTTAAAGTTTTTCCAGAAATCTGCGAGAGGCAGTCGCCGTGGAAATATTTTTTATATTTTCGTTTTGCTGTCTGAGCTGAGATTTGAACCGATACCTCATGTCCAGTAAGCTAATACACTACCAACTAGAATATGGCTACACAAAAAGTTTGAATAGTCACTGCCAGAAATCTGCTGAGAGGCAGTTGCCGAAGAAATATTTTTTCATATTTCCTTCTGTTGGAGATGTCTGTCCCCACTATACCCCACCCTATTAACAATAATGAAGAAAATAAATTCAAAGTTTCTATTAAGTTTTGCGTAACCTTTTTTGATAAAATATAGTCTCAAATAAATTGTTGTTGTTACACTTATTTTTACTTAAAAATAAAGCAGAGGTCAGCAATGAGTATTCAAAACGATGAGTAGATTCGAATCATACTTATAATTTCTGATATTATTCTGATATTATTTTAATGTCGTACTCATACTACTCATATTCAAAGTTTGAAATACTCATGGTACTCATACTTAACAATACGTAAGATGTTATTGATTTCGACTCTCCATGACTCATCGTATACATGAATCACAAAATAAGTATGATACGCATACGAATACTACAATACTCACAAGAAGGTTGTGTGGTTCTTTCTTTGTAAATGCATCACCAACTAAGATTGTAAATTTGGATGAATGATTCGAATCACTCGAATCATTTATGAGTATTTTTAAGTATTTTTCTAAATTTATTAATCTGAATGATGAATGAATGAATATGAATCAAACATATTTCGAACGTTATGAGTTTGCTATCAAGGTTGCACTCATATTCATTGCAACCTGTACTTATAAATCAATGTTGTAGTGAGTACGAATAAATCAGAGTAGTTGAATTTCAATACTGTTGTCTCACTCACACTCAAAATTTCATGAGTACTTATGAATAGCAAAAAAGCGATTCATTGCTGATCTCTGCATTAAAGTCAGTAGATTCTTAAGCTTAAAAGCCAGCCGCCTTTAAATAAAAACAGAAAAAAACATCAAAAACGTCCATTAAATATTGTTGGGCACTGTATTTCTTTGGGTTTTTCATTAAAATTTTAATTTCTTGTGGTAATTAACTAAAATCAAAACAACAACAATAACAATAATAACAACAAGTCAAATAAATCATTTATTTTAGGTGTGAAGTTAGCTGGCCTTTACTAGGAAGTTGTTCATATAAATACTTTGTAAATTTTTTTGTTGTTGTTGTTGTTTTTGTATTTGTAATTTATGTTGTTGTTTTTGTTTTTTCAATTAAATTTAATTTTTTTTATTTCACTTTTTGCTGTTTTACACTCTTAATGGTCATTTGTTTGGAATTGCCTGGCTTGGGCCATTTGTAACCGTATAGCTCTGCTGCTAACTACTAATCTGCTCTCATGCTCTCTCTCATTCTTTATCTCAGTTCCGCTCCTTTTGAAAACTATTAGCCAGAGTGGTTTGAGTAATCTTTTCAATTTATTGCTGCTTTTCTTCTTTCTACATAATTTTCTTCATTTGTTACTGTAAGTCTACAATTTTTCTTTCTTTCTTTTTCTCTTCGTTTTTCATTTTTCTGGTCTGTTTTGCTAATAGCAACTGAAATCATTAATTTTTCTTTCTTTTTTTCTTTTATTTTTTTTTAATTGATTTTATTTCATTCGTTTTTATTACAGTTTTTTCATTCATTCATTATTCATTGAAATATTTTTAATGTTTCATTATACGATACATTATTACATAAAGTTCGATGAATGAATGAATCAACGAATGAACGCATTAAGCTTTTGAATAAGTGAATGCGTAAATGCCTGAATAAATAAAAACACGAAATATTGAAACCATGTTTTTAGTTCACAGTTTAATAAATTAAAAAGCAAACAAACAAACATGAAATTGGAAACAAAAAATTAATAATTTTTTATGAAATAATTAATAAAAACAACAACAACAATAACAATTTAATCATAATGAATTATTTTCGTATCGAAATTTAATGAAGAGTATACACAAATTGCAAGCATGCATGGCGTTAAAAAATCGGAATTAACACCGCATTTTAATTGGAAGTGAATTGTAATGTTTCAGGTGTAGCGGATATGAATTCATTACATTCAGCCAATATATGTATGTACAGTGGTGGCCTTATAATTAGAAAAGATGTTTCTGGAACAGAGTTCTCTGGAGTGACGAATCTAAGTTTAATTTGTCCCAATGTGATGGAAAAACGTATGTAAGACGTCCTCTAAACAAAGACTTTGATCCCAGGTACACAGTGAAAACTGTTAAACAAATTAACAAACATACATGTTGCTAAGTCGTTTCTAATTATAAGGCCACCACTGTATCTGTCAGAATTATTTATTGTTTCCTTACATGTTACACATTTGAATCAAACTTCATAACAGACAGACTGAAAGAAATGCAGACGTAAAGAAAAGGCATTTCACCACTTAAGCCCTGACAAAATATCCTCTAAAGTTCAGGTAAGAGGGCTTAAGTGCCATGTCATTCAGTTGATAATGGAAATCTGTTTGAAGCAACATAAATCAGTTATCATTTATTCACTCTGTATTGCCGTAGTCTAGTAGGTAGTGTGTAGGCTTTTTAGACGTAAGGCCACGGTTCAAACCCCCATGTTAGACGTCAAAAACGAAATTTGAAAAACTATTTCTTCAGGGTTCTGCATCTCAGCAAATTTCTCGCAATTACTCTGAGAGTAAAATAAAATTGCCATGAAAAATTTCTCAAATCTCAATCGACTTTAAACTGTATGTTTCGCCACTCATGTATAAAATTAACATACACAGCATAAGTGGTGTGAGAAGCTAGGCCGAAATCCAGATTATAGGGTTATAATGGCCAATTATGTATGCCATCATGTACATGCGAACAATAAATTTAATTTTTCAAAATTGGTGTTCCTTTTTGGCAAAAGCGCACGGTGCGCCACACTTGCACCAAGGCGGATCAATTCCCGACCAATCGAAGAAACACAAGACCTGCCGAAAACATCGTTGCTGTTCATGAGAGTGTGCACAAGAATCTGAGTCAATCAATTTTGCATCGCTTACAAGAACTGGGCTTTTCGCACACCAAAAATTGGCAAATTTTGCATCGTAACTTGGATCTACATGCGTACCAATTGCATACTGACACAGGATCTGAAGTTAAAGAGCCATAGACAACGACAAGTGTTCTCAAAATGGGCTCAGTTGGCAACTGGTCCGGTTTTTCATTAATCATTTTCAGAGAAGCTTATTTCTGGATGAAGAGGTACGTGAACAAACAAAATAGTCGACGACATCCAGGGCGTCTAAGTTATTCACAAAATTGTATGGATTTTGGGCTGGTGTCGTCATCAGTAAGTTCTTACAGAAGGGAGTTGGCCAATCGATTACTATTAACTACGAGTACGTTTGGCATGCATTGGTTGATCTAGACACCAACGTCGCTTTAACTGGACAACGCTACGTGTCATGCTGTTCATGCTACATTGGATATATTGCACGAAGGATTTGAGGGCATTATCATTTCATTTCGTGATGATGATACGAAATAGCTCTTTTTTGTGAGGTTTCCATATGTACACCAATAAGTCACAAACTAAAGCGATCTTCAAAGCCAGCATAACCCATGCCATCAGTCAAATTCAACCTGATGCATAATGCCAGAGTTATAGCAAATTAAACAGTTCAGATGTGCTGAACCAAGAGAAGCCGCAGCTGTTGCTTGAACGATCTTGTGTTCATCATATAATGGCAACTTACTTACACACTTCTTTTTTTAATTTATAAATAGGAAGCGCTTAATGAAAGGCCCTTTAGCATTCAATGGTCTTAAGTACTCTTTACACGAAATTGTTGGTCATCAAAAACCCTGTAGTTAGGACAGCAACCTAGCTTCTCACACCATCCATGCTGTGTGCTTTAATTTTATCCATGAATGGCGGTACCTATGGTTTTAACGTCGACTTCGAACAATAGATTCTTGAGAAGCTTTTCATAGCAATTTTATTTCGTCTCGCAATTTTTGCCAGAAAACTGTGGACAAGAACTTTTTAAAAGACATATTTTTTTCGTATTTCGTTTTATCAAGATCTCGGAACTGCGGTTCGAATTACGAGCTGACGACATGATAATTTTATTTACTTAAGAATTTTTGCCAGAAGTCTACTGAGAGGAAGTTACCTCTCGTGTAATAAGCTATCAGACGATCAACTAGACTACGGCGATTTCAACGGGGATGTCAATTCAAACATGTCTCCTGCAATCTATACAAAGAATATCGTCTGTATTTTATTGCCTCTAACTGGAACTCGTATTGCGTAAGATCTACGGTCTAGTACGAGTTGGGGTTGATTTCCGCATCCCAACCAACTGTGACCTGTATGTGCTCCTCAATGACATAGACGTTGTGCAGCGTATTAATATCCGTTGGAAGGACCACATCGAGGAAGCCCTGTCAACGATTGGTGTGACCAACTGGCGTAGGAACTCTAGGTAATCTTAAACAAACTACAATTTTTGCTTACCAATTGCCATAATTTTTATTGCCATTGCTTATTTAGCCTTTCTAACTGCAATATTTGATGCATAAAAAATTTCAAATGCAACAAAACAATGCGTAAAAGAAAGGGGAAAATGCTGTTTCAAATGTATTCTTTCCTCTAACTCATTTGCATAGGCGACAATCTTTAGAAAGCAATTATTTGTTGCAACGTTTAGTTGTATGGTACAGCTTTGATGGGTATTTTTAATTATTTTCAAAAGATTTTTGTTTAATTTTAATTACTTAAGAAAATTAAGCAAAACGGGCAATGCAAGCAACTCTGGCAATGGCATAGCATTTGGATTTGATTGACATTCCTTTTTAAAGAAATTTTTTACATGTGAGTTGTACCACACTTTTACTATGCACTGTAGCTTAGTGTACTTAAATTACTAAACAACCCATTTGATATCATAAGGCAGACTTAATAGTGTTTATTATAGTCTTTTAAATTTAACAACATCTGTCCCATTTGATCGGTCAACTGAATTCGATAATTTCACTGTCATTTAATTTTTTTTTATTAAAAACAGAAAATGTGGAAAAGAACACAAACATATGAGAAGAGAGAGAGAGACAGAAAGAGAAATAATATTGACTTTGAGATGCACAATTTAATTTTCGTTAAACAATTACCAGCAGCAGTCAACTAACTGCTGTCCAACAGTATTTGAAGAAATGCATACGAAAATAATGGTTTATTAAGCATCAAGCATACTCTATGCAGTCATGCTTATGCTGCAAACAATACACATTACCCTCTGGTCATAAGACTTCGGTAAGTGAGTGTGGATAATGTCTATGAATGTATGTGTTGTAATATTTATAATGCATAAATATTTGTTACCAACCATATAACCATGACTAGCAGCTAGCAGCCAGCAGCAGTCATCTAGTCATTCAACCGAACCGGACAAATAGACAAGAGTCATCGTCATCGTCATCGTCATTGTTGTCCACATCGAACTGAGTTGATGTCTCAAATACAAGGAAACTGTGCTAAAATTTATTTACACACATACACAGACACACATATACATTTACAAGATACTGTTCATTCAATATACAAACAAGCAAACAAATGTAATTGAGAGTGTTGTGTTGTGTTGTGTATGCCTGAGTGTAAGTGTGTTGTATTAGTTTATTTCCCCTCACTCTTTCTCTCTCTCTCCCTCTCTCTTTCTTCCATTGCATTTAAGATATTTTCGTTCATAAATTATTTGTTAAACATTAAAACATGAATTCATTACAACAAGTTTATGTTTCTAATGTTTGTTGCTATTTTGCTGCCTGTCATAGCTGTGTCGTTGCTTGCTTGCTTGCTTGCATTGTATACATTGACGCTGTTTCTCATTTCTATGACATTAAATCTGTGTGTGTATGTGTATGTGTGTTTTTCTTCTCTCTTTCAGTTTTTCCAAACTCATTCATGTGTAAACTTTAACGATAAACACTAATCAACTAAAAATCAATGACAAAATGGACAGTTTCTGGTATAAAAAAATGAATTTATCCGCCATAGTAGCACTACTACTACTACTACTACTCATGTATTTTGTGTATTAAAAAAACGGAAAAATCAAATTTTTTTCTTTTCATTCTCATATTTAAGACATAAGATTGTATCTCATTTCCGATCAGCTGATATAGAGATTGCTGCTTGCTTATATGGTTTAATTTCCAAAAGCCATATGGCAGCATATCGTCATAATAATGGTCTCTCTAATAAATAATTGCCTGTGATACACATAATTTTCTCATATTGATTTGATTGGGGCCCGAGTTCATTGAACTTTTGCTAAGTTTTTATTGTACATGAGAAAAAGTTTTTCATTTTGGATTAAATCAAGCGAACAAATTTATTTTAAAAATTGAAAAATTTTCTTTAAATTTATGGTATCTGGCTGTGGTGTTGAGCACATTTGAAGATTTAAAAAAGAAATTTGAAGAAGAAAAATTTTTCCATTTAAAAAGTTTGTAATCCCAGGCATTACCTGGAGGGATTGTCCTAGGGGTACGATGGATATGTATACGAATAGTCAAGCCACCTTGAAGGTTTTAACTGAGCCGTCTTTTACCTCGTTTTACCTGGTTTCAGTCAACAAAAAGGCCGTCACGATGCTTCCAGGCAGGAGCAAAATGGCAATGTGTTGTTTGTTATTGATATAGGATGTAGTGAGCTTGCAGACAAGCTGGCAATGAAAGATATGTACCTGGTGAAGCGATTGGTTAGACATCCACTGGGACATTTCATCAAAGTAATAGAAAAGATGATAAGACAGAGGTAAACGGCAGAGCAGAGAATAATTCAGAAACATGAGGCTTCCATGGACCTGGTTAAAGTGCCCTTCAATAGAATAGACACTGAAGCTGTGCAATAGAATTAGGGGAATCGAATTTTAAGGGTGTTTGGAGTTCTTTTTGTAGTAGTAAGAGGACATCGGTGCCTGTTGAGGATATGTGTTTGTCTGTCGTGTGGGCATTTCTCATTGACAGTAACACTCAAAAAGCAACGTCTTAAAAAGATGTCAAAGGAAATCTCTGAAGCCAGCAGACCAGAATTGAATGAAGTCTATAGAGAAACGGCGAAAAAAAGACGCCAGGGACAGGATCCAAAACATCGCACTCGAGGTGGCTATTGCGAGAAATACTGAATTGTTTACACAAGTGCTTTTGAGAACACGCCCTCAGATATTCCAAAGAAGGGTAACAAAACACAGAACGCATGTGGCTACCTATGATTGACACAACTCCTAGAAAGGATAATCTGCAGTAGACTTCTAGGGAACACGCTTTACAGTATATGCTTACGGAATGGTCTTAACTATGACAAAAGAGTGGACATTGGCTCTTGTTGATAAGCAAAATTTGTTTCATTCTCATTCTTTCTTTTTATATCAAAAACACTTAGCTAGTCACTGACAATATTAGGGGCAGAGTACTGCTATTTGACATGGACAATGACAGGAAGCTATATGCACAATCAGGAAGGATAATGCGAGGTTCGGTATTGGGTTCTATACTATGAATGTGTGATGGTGTACTGGCAGAAAAATTGTTGATTTTATAGACAATGTTGCCCTGATAATAAGAGGCAAGCAAGCGGTTAGGAACGTACAACTTTCTTGCGAAATATCCGAAGCTGGATAACTAGTTGGCTATCACAAACTTGTTGGCTATAAAACTGATGTCCTACTTGTTAATAAGCGGCAGAAGGGAAATAAAGCCCATTAGCACAACTGTAGGCAGCCAGCAAATAGCTTTGAAGCAGACCATTAAGCACTTGGAGGTAAGTAGTGACAGTAATCTCAAATTCAAGGTGAACTTGGCGTAGGTTAGGATAGGTTAGAGGACGGGTACTCGTCAATTAGGACAAATACAGTACACGGAGGTCGAATTGACCCATTGTACAACGTCCTAGTTTCTCACACCATTTATGTTGCGTGTGTGTTAATTTTGTACATGAGTGGCGGGACTTACAGTTTAAAGTCGACTCCGAACGACAGATTTTTTTGAGAAACTTTTTCATGGCAATGTTTATTAACTCTCAGAGTTTTTTTTGCCAGAAATCTGCTTAGAGGAAATCGCCGAAGAAATGCTTTTTGTATTTTGTCTTGATGTCTGGCCTGGGGCTCGAGCCGTGGTTTTACGTCTAATAAGCCAACACACTACCTACTAGACTACGGCGCCTTCAAACTTGGCGTATGTTAGTGGGAAATATGCGCCAACGAATTGTGCTCACACGAATCACGAATCACACCCAAACTGATCGGTTCTAAGCAAGAGAAAATTCAAGCTGTTGCTGATTGCTCTTTTGGTTGCACAATCTATGTAAGAAGGCCTATATTATATACGTGCACTATACACAAAGATATGATCAATGACTTGCATAAAATGTTATTGCATGCATACATACATACATAATAGGTCATTACCATCCTTCAGCCAGGGTTACGACCTAGCTTCTCACATCACTTATATTGTGTGTGTTAATTTTAAAATTGAAAGTGTGTGTGGGACGAAACTGAAAAAGTTGAATTTTCTGTTCTTGATATGTTATTGATTGAAGCAGTCGTAGTTTATTATGTAGCGTGTTACCTAATTAGACGTCAGACCAAAATTCAAACCTCCGGTTAGACATTTCCAATTTATAATGAAAGGTTGTAATGACCGATTATATATTAATTATACATGTAATATTCCTGCTGCTAAAGACTTTGAAGAAGAAGAAAATATAAGCTCTCTTATGAACTGAAGAAAGTATTGGCAGCAACAAACATGACAACAGGATGTTTATCGCCAAAGACGGTACTACTTGAAATAGATCAAACTGCCTTTAGTAGTTTGCGATGAAAAAATATTACCAATTTTCACGCAGATTGCTAGTAGCTATTTCCTGAAATCTTGTAGAGTCTTCCTTACTGCTCTTCTCATATTTATCTCCCGTAACAGACAAAAATTATAAAAATGTGTTTCGTCCCATGTTTTATTACAGATGATAATATTTCGGTCAACTACGTACGTATGAGATAACAGAATCATTCGCATTGATAATGATATATTTACACCCATTATGTCATTTCGAAAAATGAGCTGAAAGTCTTGCAGCCTTTAATAATTTAATCCTTTTTTGAAATTCGAATGAAAAGGATTTTTTTCAAAAAAAAAATATATATATATGTATATTTATCTTAATTTTTTGTTAAAAAATTTTAACCATTTTCATAAAACTTTTATCACACAACTTGTAGTTTTACGTAAGAAATAATACTGTATAAAAAGTTTGGGATTAGCTATCATACTTTCAGAGCAGCCCATATATCCTTTGTTTAAGATTTTTAAAAATTTCATTTTTTGTTCGCATAAAAGGTAAGAAAATTAAAGAAAATGTATTTAAATAACGATGCTTATGTTTTTATGTTCCTTTTTGGTATATTTTCATCTCAAATTAAAGTTTTTTAGCAACAGAATTCAAAAACATTTTAGTTTTATTGCGGAAAATGAAAATTACCTCCAGCGATTTTAATTGAAATTTGATACTTAATGATGGAATACTTAAAGAGATTTACGGAGTAATGTTTGGTATTGATTTATATTTTCTTTCCTTTTGTTTTGTTTTATTACCTTTTCAACTCATATTTAATTTTGTCGCTGTACATTAGTAACGAATTGAATTTGATGATCGTTATAAATTTCGTGGTCCACCGAAGTCGAATTGGCTGATTTAGATTCAAGTACATGCTACGTTAGTAGCATCTACCGACAGCAGTATTTGGGGAAACCCGTATCCGGGAAAACAGAGAGGAATCAAAGAGAGAAAATTGTTATTGACATAATCGATGTCCTGTTGCAACGGGAAACTTTTTTACCTCACATGACGTTGACAACAAATATTTCTAACGAATCACAAGAATGGTTTGTACCATCAGGTTTCAGCCAGCCCTCAACTGAAAGTGTTACTGATGCGAGTGACAATAAGCTGTCCTATCTAAGCAATTGGAAATTTATAAATCGCAACAAGCAAGGTGTTAGACGTCAAATTATTACCATTTAGAAAGAAATAAAAGCAAGCTGACATGAAGTGCTTGATTTTTATGTAAAAAAACCATTTTTAACAAATTCTATCAATAATCGTAACAATTACACGTACCATGCGAGTAAGTATGTATCAAAACTGATACATAAGCTAGAATTATGAAGTTTTTTAAGGCTCGATCTACGGTTAATTAATAGAAAAAAATTAAAAAAAAAACTATACTTAGCAGGAACACTTAACAAAATTGGTGAGAGTCATTCTAATCTTTACTATGCTGTAATATGCAGTCAAGTTTATAGTTTTTACCTCGTATTGGTGGAGAGTTATTTCAGTTACATTGTAAAGAATTTACCTGAAAATAGAAACAAAATTAATTATTAAAAAAATGATTTATTTTGAAAAGCTATAAAAGTGTCAACAGTAAGATACAGTGGCATAAAATATATTTCACATGAATAAATACATGTTGATTTTGAAAAAAAAAAAATGACAAAGCAGGTATTAATTTATGCCTGAAGCAAGTAAGCAAGCATTATTAGAAAAAAAGTTCATTTCATTCATTAAAAAACCAGAAAAAACCTTCAGAAGTTCAATATTTTTCGTTTATGAAAACTGACTTTGTTGTTGTTGTTATTACAAAGTTTCCATATACACAATTAAAAAAATAAAATAAAAACTACAGACTTAAATGCAATGTTTGGTTGTCTGGCTTGCTGCCTTGCTGTCCATCACTTGTTACATGCATTATATTTCAGTTCTTTTTTCACAAAGAAACATCATAAATTAAATCGTATTTGTAGTGCTTTTTTAAAAGCGTTAATTAAAACCTATTAGTTTTTAAAAATGTATTTTAATTTCAATGCTTCTGCTAGTTTTTAGTGCCAATGCTACCCTTGAACTACATTTCGTTGTAATTTATTAAAAAAAAAAAACAAACAAAAATTATAAAAAAACGCAAGAAAAACGCTTAAAGACTTGGCCAAATGAGTTTAATACTCTGTAATCATGTTTAATTTGTAGGCAAATATTGAACATTTAAAATATTTTTTTTTATTTCATTTCATAGTCTATCGAGAGTCTAATTGTTTTATGGTAATTATTTTTTTTTTGTTTTTTGATTTTCCAAATACAATATTCAACGATTAACGTACGTCCGCTTTAAAGTTTCACTAAGTGGGGTAATTGTGTGCAAAAAATTTTTTTTTTTATATTTTAAACCAATTCAAGGCTTAACAAATCAATACCAGTTATTGGTTTCATTTACAGTCAAGGTACGCACAGTTTTTTTATGTTTCATTAGAATAATTTTGCAAGAAAAAGGATTTCTATAGCAGACATCCACAATGGAAATTAGAAGTAGACATGAGCCAGACACGAATTAAAACAAAAACATATGTATCTATATGCCACTCATATCAGTTTATCGATTCAGTGGTTTCATAACTGCCTCTCAGCTATTGAAATCTTTAATCTGAGGCTCGATTTATTTAGTAAATACGGCTTGTTGAACACCGCAAAAATGCCTAAAAATTTTTAAAATTTACAACCAAAGTGGTGACTCAAACATAGCTACTTTCGAGTATTCATTACCTACATCGGGGCCGTCATAATATACACTCAGTTACTAAAGTATACATACGGTTAAAAAATTTCAGAAATTTTTTAACTAATCCGTTTTCGTTGAAAATCTTTATAGTTTCCTGGATGTTAAGACGGTCTTTTGCAATGGTTAAAAAAATTTCTGAAATTGAACTGAATTGTGGCCCTGCACAGGCCCACAAAAGTATACACCCGATTTACAAATTTCACAACTTTCTGAACCAATGCAAAAGATCATCTTAAAATCGAAGAAAGATGTCAGACAATTATAAATATTTTCAACGAAAACGGATTAGTTAAAAAATTTCTGAAATTTGTTATCCGTATGTATACTTTTGTGGCTGAGTGTACATCGACCCACTGTGCAAAGCATGGAGAAGTTTGTATATAATTTTAAGAATCTGTATGCATTACAGATATGGTTTGGATGCGTCATAGCAAACTATGCTTTGCTGAATATATTGCTTCTGTTAGAACAAGTATGGCATCGCACTTATACCGCCTGGCCCTTTATTTTTCCGTTACGAGTTTGGACAGTTCACGATCATTTTCTAGTGCCATGGACCACTTCTTACTAATTTCTAACATTGTTAGCCCGGCATCAAAAATGGACTCTTTGCTCCCCAACTTGAAACACTTCAAACTGCAGAAATGTTGCAAGAGATCATCCATCATACTGTGTTTTATATTTCTGCTGGGTTCAATACTGATGTCCAAGCGTTCAGTACGAAATTCTTTTTACCATTCAAGGTTTTGAACTGCAACAGACATCTCAGAGCAGATTGATCAGTTCTCAGCAGAAAATGTTGGCCTTACAAGTACTAGTGATAGTGCATTAGGTTCTCTATTACTGCATGAGTAACAGGACACGTGACGCAGTAATTTCTTTCTGACTTTAAGAGCGTTCGGGTGGAACTCGAGCGGTATACAAAGCTATTTCAGTGCTACGAAAACGGTTTCGTTCTATTTATACGGCCTAGATCTTTTAGGCATCTCATATAAGCTGCTAGATATTGATTACAACCCTTTAGTCAGGATTAAAACCTAGCTTCTCACATCACTTATGTTGTGTGTGTTAATGTGACACATGAGTGGCGGAATCTACAGTTTAAAATCGATTCCGAATGCCATCTACAGCTGCAAAATTTATTAATAACCGTATGTATTGCAAGTAGCAATGATTTTACTGCGTTCTCAGCAATTTAACCTGCCTTACGCTCAATTTGACATATTTTGCTATTGCTTTTGCATATCCTCCCATATGAAGTCCAACGCACACAGGATTGGGTGCAAGATCAATCGGTTTTCAACGCTGATTTTTCAAACAAAATGTTGTTTAGCTACGGCTGCTGTTTCTCATCCGATGGGTATGTCAATAAGCAAATCAGTAGCCGTGATTATGAAAAAACGTTGAAATCCTTGGCATTCGAAAAAAGCGACGGTTTGGTGCGCACTATGAAAACATCATTGGGGCGTATTTATCTGAAATTTTTCGTGAAGGAACTGTTATCCTCAATTGGGAGCGTTATGGCCGTATGATAGCCAACTTTTTTGGCCTGGTATTGAAGATTATGACAACGAGGTTATGTGGCTTTAGTAAAACGGTGTCATGAGACAGTCATTACAACCCTCCAATCAGGATTACGACCTAGCTTCTCATAGCACTTATGTTGTGTGCGTTCAATTTGTAAGTGAATGGCGGGACCTACAGTTTAAAGTCAACTACATCTGACAAATTTTTTGAGAAACTTTTGATGGCAATTTTTTATTTACTCTCTAGAGTTTTTGCTAGAAATCTGTTGAAAGGAAGTAACCGAAGTAACATTTTTTCATGCATCGTTTTATTTGAGATGTCTGATTTGGGGTTTCAACCGTGGCCTCACTTCTAATAAGCCAACATACTACCTAGTAGACTACGGTGGCTTCAAGAGGCATACAACATGATAGTTTTAAGTCTTTACAGCTAGAGATGTTACCCGAAAGAAAGTTTCCGCGTTTTTCCAAAGTTAATTGGTCTTTAAGAACAATCGATTTACATTTTTAGAGAGCCACGGCAAATTATATGTTTAAGCAGGTAATACTTCAACGTTCAAGCATTTGGGAACTAATATTCGTTATGTTATAGCCTAGATAGCGACTAAAATATGCGAAAAAGTGATCGAAAATGAACTTAAAAGGATTGACAGTTGCAACCAATCCAAAGGAAGTAATTGAATTGATATTTAATGAAGACCCTCATATACAGTGGCATAGTCCAAGCATTATAATGGAATAAACGTTTCATAGAATGCATAGCTTTCTATGTGTTTTTTTATTGTACTTTGGAGACCAAAAATGGAGTGGTCACCCCAATATACATATATTAACAAAGGTCATTGTTTGCTGGTATTGATAAATGGCAATCCTGTTATCCTAGAACAAGCTACAATAGATTAATTACTTACTTAAGTATGACTTTATGATTATATATATATAATATTATTTATTATATTATATTATATTATATTATATTATATTATATTATATATATTATATTTTATATGATTTTTTTTTTAAATACATGAAGCCTTTTTCTCTATTTTTCTTAAGCTTCTAGATAAAATAAAAGCTTTCCTATTTCAAAGCATTAAAATAATAAAAAAAAATTATTATTACCATTTAATTGATTTTTTAATTCAATTTTAAAACATAAAATTTCTTAGTTAAAGCACACACACACAAGCTCAATAAAACCACAACAATAAAAATTATTGCCAGTATTATGGATTCATTTCCGATATGACCACAAGTTCTTTAAACCAAATGTCATAAAGAGAGAGCGAGAGAAAAAAATTAAAATTTTCTTTCAGTTTTTAATAGAATTTTTAAATTTCCTTACGCCACACATACACGCACACGCATACAATAAAAATAAAAATAAAATCAAACCAGGAACACAGTTTATTATTTTGATTAGTTTCGTTATATAATGGAAATAAAAACTAAAACAACAACAACAATCGTTAAACAAAAACAAAAACAGTAAAAAAACGGTCAATTATAAACAATATGAAGAGAAAGAGAAAGGAAAGATAAATTCATTCATATGCCCGCACGCTCTCTCATAAAAAACCACATGAAAGAGAAAGCAATTAAATTTTGTTATGGATTGCAACAACAACAAAAAATAAATAAAAATATCAAGAACCAAGACAAGGCTTGCATGCAAATAATGAACACCCCCCCCCACACAAACACAGCTTTTTCTACCCAACACTTTGGGAAAAAATAAATAAAAATTTAAACTGAAACTGAAACTCCAAGCAGAAGAGGCAAAACAAACACTCCAACAAAGTCTCTGTGTATGTTAACGGGGTTTCCCTTACTCCCTAATACATTTGCCATGCAATTGCATGTAAGTTTTCTCTTTCATTTTCATGTGTAGGCGTTTAAATGCAAGCCAAAGCATGTGTATGTGTATGCATATGTGAGTAAGTGAATGTTTAAAGCATTTAAAAAAGTTGAAAGTTCTTTTTATATTGCATGAGTATGAGAATGAGTATGAGTGCCTTAACTACTCAAATGCATCATTTGTTTGTGAGAGACAGAGACTAGGGGAGAGAAATCTTTATGCGTTTGCTGTTGTTTGCTGTTTGTGTGCGTGCATATGCAAGCAAGCAATTGTTTAAATGGAACAAATGAATTGAGAATGACCCAAATTTTAAAAGGAAGTATATAAACAAGGCGCTTATTGCCCCCCAGCAACAATAGCACAACAACAACTGTCATAACAATAAAAACGCTTAATAGAATAGAATGGAAGATAATGGAATGGAATAGAATGGAATGGAATAAAAGAGCACAAGAGCACAACCATAAAAATCAAGTTTGAAAAATGAATAGAAATGAAAAGTTTTGTAGTAGCCCAAGCGGGTATCATCTTCATTGTCTCCAATATATTAGGACCCAGAGGAGAAATTAAAAAAAAAACACACAGGCGTGTTAGAAAAACGAATAAAGGGGGTATACACAGAGAATAGAAAGTGTGTTAATTTTGGACAATCTCTTTCAAAAGATCTCCTAGAGTTTTTGCATGCGATAAACTTTTTTGTAGGAGTCGCCTTGGTCTAGTAGGTAGTTAGTTGGCTTATTAGACGTAAAGCCAGGGTTCGAGCCCCAGGCCAGACATCAAAACAAAAATACAAGAAGTATTTCTTCGGCGACTTCCTCTCAGCAAATTTCTGGCAAAAACTCGGAGAGTAAATAAAATTGCCATGAAAAGTTTCTCAGAAATCGGTCTTTCGGAGTCGGCTTTAAATTGTAGGTCCCGTCACTCATGTATAAAATTAACACACAAAACATAAGTGGTGTGAAAAGCTAGTTTGTCATCCTGACTGAAGAGTTGTAATCACCAATTATGTATGTATGTATATATGTAATCTAGCTTGGCAATCTTTTTTCTGATATTGCCTGCTGCATGGTCTCCGGTGTTTTGTGGTAAATCTACGCTTAGTTTGCTACTAAGAAACTTTAGTTTAACAACTTCAAATTTACTTAATTGGCCAATACAACTCTTTAGCCAGGATTACAACCTATTTCCTCACACCACTTATGTTGTTTGTGTTAATTTTATTCTGCTTTTCATTGCAGTTTTATTTATCCTCAGAGTTTTTATCAGAAGACTACTGAGCCGAAGAGTTCGAATGAAATATTAAATTTCGTTTTGTTCTAGACGTGAGAGATGGGGTTTTGAACTCACGAGATCTCGTTTAGTAAATCAATCCACTACAAACTAGACTATGATAACTTTATCAACTCTAAGCACTTCTATGAAATTGTCATACGATTGCGATAGTGAGCAAACGTGCCACTTTAGTTGTAGGAAGTTTTTTTCTTGAATAAGTGGTCGTCCAAATTTCAAATCACTGAGCCATGTATGGCATCTATGCCTTTCCCCATCTCTTGCTCTTTCAACTTTCGATCGGTCAACATCAAAATGCAAATCGATTCAATTCATATTCAATGAGTATGGAAATCTCAATTGGATCCCTATTTATAGTACAGAGTGGGAGAGTTGAATTGCTAACCCATGGTTTTTTATTTGTTGAAAGGCCGTTAGCCTACCAGGCTTACTAATTTACTCTACGCGACTTCAGCATTTACAAAGGGTTTGGTCAGTTGTTTAGTGCAACTCACAGGGTTCTGAAAAAGTTGCTAAAGCCATAGAAAAAACTTGATCTGAGACTATATTTTATGTAAACGTCTTGAGAGTGTCAGGTATAGACAAGGATCCAAAGTTTCTTCCTGAAATTGGGCAATTTGCGCTGAAATTATTATTTGACTGTGGGCAAGGAATACGGTCGGGTAGTGTATCCGAGAAAAACAGAAACGAATACAGCAGTGAGACTATTTTCCATGAAAGCACAGATGGGCTGCCTTCCAAAATGTTAGTTGCTTTGTGTTTGAACAAAGTATCGTGCTTCATAATGCCGCTGTACAAAATATATACAATGTATTCTATTTCAAAACGTCGTCAATGTGCATTTTTAACGCAGTCAAAAAGCAATCAGGCATTGGATTTATAGTTGATGCATTGTTTGGTTACTTTGCATATCTACATTGTTTATATACAGTAGTAGAATTGCATACAAACTTTGTATTGATACATTTTGGATGGCAGCCATGCTACGTTCATGTTACAACCTTAGTTACTATTGAATTTAGTGTTACCAAAGACTATACGATACATAAAATACACGTTCGATTCTGATTTTATAACAAACCTGCCACAAGAATCTATTGAAATAATTTCATTCATAACTATATTGCCATACCTTTGCCTTTTTTGGCTTCGATTTGCATTGAGAAACCAAATTTTTTGTCGGCCAGTTGGTCGCCAGTGTGCCATGGCGAATCTTTTCGAATCATTTGAATCTTAAATTGTCACTTAAAGCTCTGGATTGTTGTTTAATAATGCAGACGAAAATCAGGGCTATAAAGGCAGTGGGGGAACAAATTCAGTATCAGAATATATGGTGGTAGTAAAGTAGTCCCTAGATTACTGGAAAGTATGTACACCACTTGGACTTGAACTCAGGCGAAAGATGTTTATGCACTCAGAAATTGCAGCGGCTGCCGTATTAACTTCAGACGTTCAGTTTGTTTCTCCTTCTTTTTGACTACGTCTCTGTCTATTTGTGTGATTGCCTGTCTGCTTTTCGAGATGGTATGGTGTATGGCTCACATATGACAACAATTTGTTCCACATGCATAAAAAAATTGTTTTTAATACTCTACAAGAAAACTACAAAATGTTTTACTAACACAGAATGAAGAAAAACGAAAACGAAATAAAATTCCCACACATTTTAATAAAATTTAACAGAAATGCCAACAAGCAACAAAACATAAAAAGAGAAACATAATAATTGTTTTAAATTAAAAGTTTTTATGTTTCTTTGAATTCTTTTTCTTGTTTTTTGTTACTTATAAAGAGGGGGAGTAATAATGACAGACAGACAGACAGCATTACCAAGAATATAAAACGAGTACAAATAAGTTTAATATTCTGCCTTACAATTGAGTTTATTTTTCAGCAAAAAGAATCTGAAAAGTTTTTACAAGAGACACATAGTGTTGTAGCTCCTCCATTGGGTATCATTTATTTATTCATTCCTTCATTCAGTCATTTGTTCATTCATATTTTCATTTATTCATTTAGTTTTCGTTCTGTTGGTCTCTTGTAAAAT
Source organism: Sarcophaga variegata (assembly GCA_932273835.1). Lineage (NCBI taxonomy): Eukaryota > Metazoa > Arthropoda > Insecta > Diptera > Sarcophagidae > Sarcophaga > Sarcophaga variegata. Next base: position 12,988,087 of record OW026360.1, read on the forward strand.
TTCGTAAAACAAAAAAACCCCAAACCCAATAGAAACTGCATTGGTTTGGGGCGCTGTAGAACTCATTCCCATCATCATCATCATCATCATACAATTAGTGTGTCAATTTACGTTTTTTAAAAACTATAACATCGTAAAGACATTATCATCTTAAGAATGATCATAATTATCATTATCATAATATAGTACAACAACAGCATTATTATAATCATTATCAATAATGTACAGCCATACCATGCCATGGTGTCTTGTCTTTGCTTTGCCTTCCTTTCGGTCCATAATATTTTGGCCACATATAATTTTATTTACAGTGCTATTTGCACTAAAAGTGTTTGAGTAGTAAAGTTACTTACTTTTGCAAAAGCGTAGATGAAGAGCAAACGGACAGTAGTGCTAAAGAGTGAAATTTAATTGCCAATGAAAAGATTAAAAATAGAGCGAGAAATAGGAGTTCTACGTTACAGTTGGTAGACTTGAATAAGTTCTCAATCCGGGACTGAAATATTTGTAAAACGTATTCGTTTTAAAACGCCAATAGTAAAAGAATGATCTTTATTTAGAATCAATATTTATTTAATGTTGTCACTTCAACGAATTCTTCTTAATTAACAATCTTTAAAAAACGAAAGCTTATTTATACTTTACAAAAATCGTATGATTTAACGGGATTAACAGGATTAACAATAAGGGAATATTTGATAATTTATAAGTAAAGAGTAAAAAGAGATAATTAGTAATTAGGAAAATAGTTGATAATATTAAAAATAAAGAGTATTACATAATAAATGATATTTAAGAAAATATTTGATAAAAATGAAAATTAAAGAGAAATGTTAAAAGAAGAATAAATTATGTTAATGAATTACAATTGATATAGCATTATAATGTTAGAGTGGCGTACATATGTATGTTTATACATAACTCCCCCACCCTTCGACAATACATTACTCCTGGAATGTATTATATGAACATATTTCAAAAAATAATTAATAATATTTTTTTTTTTATCTATTTATATAACATAAATTTTACAAAAATTTATATTCCTTAAAGCCAATTAATTTTTTTTTTACAAAGTTTTTAAATATTTCATTTTTTTATTTTATTTTTGTATTACAATATTTTTAATATATAGTGATATAAATATATGTATACAATTTAAAATTTTTTTTCTCTTTATTTTACATAAATTTTTATATATGTATATTTATTTGTGTAACAAGTTTTACTAGAGCTATAATGAACAATGGAATGGAATGGAAATTTTATGAATTTTATTTTTTTTTATTTGTATAATTTCTGCCGGTTAATTTTCTTTCAAATTTTTCATCGGGTATTTGATTTTGATATTTAAAATTTCTTTTTATTATTTGTCTATCACGTTTACAATCTTTTTCGTCCAAAAAATGTGTATCTTTCTTTTCTTTTACTTGTTTTATGATATATTTTGGTTTCTGTTTTAAATTATTAAATCCTAAATTTTTAACAAATTCTCGTTCTCCAAATTCATGACAATCCTGGCCATCTTCATTAGCCTTCGCAATTCTTTTTAGTTTTTTTCCATGAACAGTATCATGTAAATTTTTCCAAATTGATGAGTCAATTTTGTTGTGCAATAGATCATTAGGTTTAACACCAATTGTGCTGTGAATTGAATCATTATAAATTTCTACTGATTTATATACCAAAGACCTATCGTCGAGATCCTGATCCTTTTGTTGCAATTTAAACAACCTAATATGTTCATTAAGTGTAAGATGGAATCGTTCAATGTCTGAATTTCCTGTGTGTGTATTTGGAGAAGTAAAGTGATAATTTATATTCTCTGACCTCAAAAAATCTCTTATAAGAGCAGTATTAAATTCATTATCTGCTATAATTTTTACCGGTTTTCCTAAAATGGCAAATCTTTCTCGAATTTTTTCAACAATACTTACAGAATTTTTATCAGTCAAATAATGTATAGATACATGTTTTGTCAGTTTATCGATACATGATAAAAATGTCGTATTCTTATTTAAAAACCATATATCCATATGTACAATTTCATTTGATTTTAAGGGTGTTTCAGTCACACAAAACTTGTTTCGAATAGGTAATCTGTCGAATTTGCACATATTACACACGACACAATTATTAATGAATTTGTGTATTTCCTTTTTCAAATTCGGGTAATATACTATTTTTCTCAATTCTAAATAGGTTTCCTCAATACCTCTGTGATTCTTATCATTATGAAATTTTTCCAGTATATTCAATAGTTTTTCTTTTTCTAAAACATCTTTTATAAAATTTGTACACTTAACAAACTTCATTCCTGGTACATTAGAAAAAAAATGGATCAACGTTTGTTGTAAATTTTTATATATTTCCAAATTACTACAAAAAATTCCTACAGTACCCTTTATTGGTAATATTTTTTTCAAAAATTCCAATAACTTTTCTTCAAAATAATACTTTAATGTAATTTTGTGTCTTATATTTTTAAATACGTTTTCCTTTTCATATCTGAAACTATTTCCCAACATAATTATAATTTGATTTTTATATATATTTATAGGTGACTCTGAAATAAAAATATGGTTATTTAAATTATCCTGTCCACTATGAATTGTTGCCAAATCCGAGCTAGGATTTTGCTCCTCCTGTAGAACGTTCACTTCTAGACGACTAAGATAATCTGCTACTACATTAGTTTTGCCCTTAATATATTCTATGTCAAAGTCGTACTCATTCAGTTGAATCTTCCACCTTTGTAATTTTATATTAGGCTCTTTCAACGAATTTAGCCATGTTAGGGGACGATGATCTGTTTGAATTTTAAATTTTCTGCCAAACAAATATGGCCTAAAATATTTAACTGACCAAACAATTGCTAAGAGCTCCTTTTCAATGGCACTATAATTAAGTTCGTGCTTGCTTAATGTCCTTGACGTATAAGAAACTGGATGTCCATTTTGGGAAAGCACTGCTCCTAATGCTCCATTACTAGCATCGGTTGTTAAAACGAATAATTTGTCAAATTTGGGATATGCCAGAACAGGATTTGTACATAAAATTGTCTTTAATTTACTAAAGCAATCAATGTAATTCTGGTCATTAGCGTCAATTATTGAACCTTTTTTCAAATTTGAAATAATAGGGAGAGCTATTCGGCTATAATCTTTTATAAACTTTCTGTAGAAACCAGTTAAACCCAAAAATGATCTGATTTCTTTAATTGTTTTCGGAATCGGAATTTTTTGAATAATTTTGATTTTATCCGGATTTGGCCTTATACCATCCGGAGTAATAATATGTCCTAAATATTCAGATTCACGTTTGAAAAAATTACACTTATCTACCTGTACTTTGAGATTATACTCTGACAGTCTTTGAAAAATTTTCTTCAAGGAAACTATATGTTCCTGAAGTGATGTAGAAAACACCAAAATATCATCTAAGTAAACAACACAAATGTTGTTTATAAAATCATGTAGCACCTCATTCATCATCCTTTGAAAAGATGCAGGCGCATTTTTCAAACCGAAGGGCATACGGTTAAACTCATAATGTCCCGTTGGCGTGGAGAATGCCGTTTTATGCCTGTCTTCGGGTGAAATTGGGATTTGATGGAACCCCTTTGCTAAGTCGAGTGTGCTAAAATATTGAGAACTTCCTAATTTTGTGAATAAATCCTCCATATTGGGAATAGGAAATTTATCCTCAATAGTCACCTCATTTAGTTTTCTGTAATCTACCACAACTCTCCACTTTTGTTCGCCAGAATTATCTAATTTCTTAGGAACTATCCAAATGGGAGCATTATATGGACTACAGGACTTAGTTATTATCCCCGATTTTAACATCTCACTAACTTGTTTTTCAACTTCAGAGCTGTGGACTTGTGGAAAACGATATGTTCTACTGTACACGGGAATATTATTAATCGTAGGTATCATATGCTTATATTTACCAACAGATGATAAATGCTCACCCTCTATATAAAAAACTGTTTTGAATTCTTTAATTAGCTTTGTCAACTCTATTAATTCCTCGTCATTCAAATTCTCCGCTTTCAATTTATCATTCAGATAACTAATTCTCGGTTCATTGAAGTTTATATCTATGATTATGTTTTCAAAGTACGAGATATCCTTCTCATTGTACGGTTTCGAAGATTTTTCAAATATTATTGGAATTTTTGCATTATTGGTTATTAACATATTTTCATTCAAATCAATTTTTGCACCCAATGGTTTCAAAATATTACAGCCTATAATTCCATCAAATTCATTAAATATTTCGGTCTCTAACAGTTCAAGTTTGGAGTTAGGTAAATTAAATTCTTTAAAGAAAGGAATAGTAACTTTAGTTGTAGTTACTGTTTTCGAACAAATAGTATTTAAAATAATAGGATGTTCTAACTCAGATTGAAAAGAAGAATGAAATAAACCTTTTCTAACAATTGTAGTACCAGAACCTGTGTCTATCAAAAATTTTACTGGAATAGATTTTGTTTTCAACACTATACAGGGTAAATTTCTTCGGCCTGAAGCCGAAAATTTGACACTTCAACACAATCTACGTTCATAGGATATTCGTTTCTACTACTTTTTGTCTGTCCGCTACCATTTACATTTTGATTTGCGTTATTTCTACTAATATTACTATAATTTCCTCTAAAAGTTCTACTATTGTCATAGCTTTCATTTCCAAAATTTCCACTATTTGTATTATAAGAATTTCCGCTTCGATAAAAATTTCGAGTTAAAAAATTTGGATTTTCAAAATTATTATTATTATTTTGGTATTGTAAATTACTATTAATATTTCCTGAATTTTTTTGAGAAAAATGTTTCTTTCGATTAACATTAAAATTACTAATATTATTCATATTAGAAGAAGATGCCTGTAAAAATTGTGAACTTTGAAATTTGTTCACGTAAAAATATTCTGTTTCAATCAAAATTTCTTTTGCATTTAGCATAGAAGATGGATTTCTAGATTTTAACACAAGTTTGGGTTCATTGGGCAATTTCCCAATAAAAATTTTCAAAACCATTTTTTCATTATTTTCACAACTGTACCATCGTTCACTATCTCTATCAAGACTTGTTTTCAAATTTAATTTTGTCTTAAGTGATTCTATATAATCATAAAATTGATTAATCGAGGTTCTTATTTCCGAAGTTTTTATTTTATTAATAATACTTTCTACACTATCAGAAATACTAAAATTAATAGTTAATATTACCTTAACCGCTTCCCAATTCGTTGGATTGTTATTGTTAATCAGCGACACATTAGCCTCATCCACGATTTTGTTGCGTATTCTCAAGTCAAATATTTCTTTAAATGTTGAATCAACATGTTGACGGATTGCTTCAACATTTTTAATAAACATCTCCAATTCCTCTGGTTTCCCCCCAAACTTAGGGACATCGGCTAATAGCTGGAAGGGAATCATTGTTGCTGTAGACATCTTCGGTTAATTCTCGCCTCTGTCTCCACAAGCCTCTTGCTCACTCTCTGAAAAACCGGTTTGTGATGTTGTTGTTGATTTTAAAAGTTTTAATATTTGTAGTTGATTTTAATAGTTGTTGTAGTTTTAATATTTGTTGTAGTTGTTGTTTTCTCAAAATTCTCTCTGTAGTTGATCTAACTTATTGATTTTTATTGTTGTAATTTGTGTTGTGCGCTTCACGTTTTTTTTTTCGTTTTATGCTGCACAATAAATTTACATTAAGTTCGTAATGAAGTTGTTGTTATATTTATTTTTAGTTTATTATTTTGTTATAAAGACCATACATTTTCAAGGTCAGTTCTTTTAGAAATTATTTTCTTTATAGTTAATGATAATTATTTATTTTAAATAATAACGATTATGTTAGTTATCATTGTATTTTATATATTGTATATATTTTTATTCAAAGTTTTTTTTTTTTTTTTTTTATTTAAGTTATATTTGGTTTATATTGTTTAACTATATTTTATCACACTTTTTATTGGAAAAAAATGTCAGTATTGTGATTTTATATACAAAAATATTTCTTTATTTTCTTATGTTTTTGCAATACCTTTTCACTTTTTAGTTTTATTAGAAACAAGTGTTTAATAATTTTTCTGCTTTTTTTCACTTCAAATTAATTTAACAATTTTAAATGTAGTTCGTAAACCCGACTGCGCCAGTAAAAGAATGATCTTTATTTAGAATCAATTGTTGTCACTTCAACGAATTCTTCTTAATTAACAATCTTTAAAAAACGAAAGCTTATTTATACTTTACAAAAATCGTATGATTTAACGGGATTAACAGGATTAACAAAAAGGGAATATTTGATAATTTATAAGTAAAGAGTAAAAAGAGATAATTAGTAATTAGGAAAATAGTTGATAATATTAAAAATAAAGAGTATTACATAATAAATGATATTTAAGAAAATATTTGATAAAAATGAAAATTAAAGAGAAATGTTAAAAGAAGAATAAATTATGTTAATGAATTACAATTGATATAGCATTATAATGTTAGAGTGGCGTACATATGTATGTTTATAAATAACTCAATGCTAAAGGACAAGCCAGTTCAAAAATTCCTTACAACTGTAGCTGAGGTCAGACTTTATTTAAATCCCAGGATTAAATATCTTTGTCAGTAGAATAAGTGCTACAAAATAAGGACTTCGTGGTATGGTTTACTGGTTTCTTCATGAAGAATCAATAAAAATTTCAATACAATAAAAATTGTAATAAAAAGAATCTGGATAAAGTGAAGAGATCAGTTGCACGATACAGATTCATCGTGCATTGTGTACTACCCTTACAAAGACCCTCTTTACTTGCTTGCTTAAATGGTCATTACAACCCTTTACTCAGGATTACAACATAGATTCACACACTACCCATGCGATGTGTGTTATTTAATTTTATGCATCATTTTGAATACTGAGCATCGCAACAAGCGGCTTCATAACCTCTCAACTTACTTAACTGATCATTATAACCCTTTAGTCAGGATGTGAGTTAATTCTACACATCAATGGCCCTCCTATTATGCTTAATTGTATTCTATTCTAAATACTGACCAGACAACATGTTGTTTCATACCCTTATACGGTGTTTAGGTATGCATCTTTATAGCGTAAATCGCAATAAATGCCATTGCTGAGCTCAATATTTCATATAAAGTTTCAATTAATTATTGCGGAATAAAAACGCAAATTGTTATAATATTGAGTAAAACTTAAAATGCAGCACTTTCTTTTGATATTTGACAACTCAAGGACAAAAAAAAAACAAAATAAAAACAATGTTGTTGAAACAACCAGATGTTTTGTTTACCAGCTGTCAAATGAATATTGAATAAGCAGCTGAACTGCGTATATAATTATGTCTGAACACGTAAAATATTGTACTCAATAAAACGAATATTGACTCAATAAATGTGCCTATCTGAAGATAGTATTACAGGTTGCCACAATATCCTCACTGATATTCCACTATCCTATTTGACGACCCTCCTTTATGCCCTGTCAGGCTTTCAGATTACTTCCTCTTGTGTTTCTCTACCATAAATTGAGGATCATCAAAGTCTCAGTGGAATTGACTACACCCCGTCTGAACTTAAACTTGATAAGAGATTTCACAGTAGAAGGAAAGATTTGTACTCTGACATCGAAAGTTTTGGGGATTCTGTGGAAGGGCTTAATATAGAGTCTGCCTGAGTATTGTAGTATGGTCTAGGGCGAAAAACAGTCACGAGAAAAGTATCTTCAATTTTCAGCATACCTGTTGTCTCTATCATATCTCTCTAATGCAACCTAAATTGGTTAATATGTATATGCCGCGACGATCTTTTCTCACGACAGTTTTGTTTCAATCTAATATGGGCTGAAGAATAAGATAGCTGAAGAACTTGCTGGAGCAGTTAGCCTCTTACCGAAAGCCCTTAGCTGTCCACTAGTTAAATATATTTATTGGCAAGTCACTTCTAAACTCACTTGGCCTAAATTGGATAGGAAACAATTGCTTAAATTGGATTTTTTGAACATCTCCTTACGTCTATCTATTTTCACGGATCATTGCGCTACGGATAGGTATGCGGAGAGACTTTTTTGCCTTCGAACAAAGCAATTACTTTTGAGGATGTAGATCAGTTGCAGAGGAAGACAGTATTGTCTTCTTTATTTGCCACACGTTATCGATAATCTAATGAAACTATCATTCTGATTCCAAGACAGTCATGTATTAAATGCTTTGCCCTGATGTTAATTGCTAAAACCGGTTAATCAGGACTTCAGTCAGCCACCTCTAAGGCATCGGAGCGTGTGATATGATATACAAAGTTATCACTCCCCAATAGGAGTCTAGTAGGTCGGGTGTTGATTTACTACACAAAAATCCGAGGCTCAAACCTTAGCTCAGACATATCGAACAAACCCGAGACGCAAACTTTAGCTCAGGCATCTCGAACAAAACGAAGTGGAAATAAATATTTTTTCGGCTACTTCCTCTGAGCAGTCTTCTGACCAAAAACCCTGAAAGTAAAATAAAAATTCCGCGAAAGTTGGGAGTTACAGGAAATACGTGTGTCCTACCAATACCCCCGTAGTTGTTAAATCAATTCACTCCATTAAACATCTGTTTCGCATACAATCTTTGTTTTTTTTTTATTTCATTACACAGCATACGACGCCTATAGTTTCTAGTTCAGTTGACTTTATTTTATCGTTTCTTGTTTCTCGTCTGTTTAGCAAGTCGTTGGTGTCTCTCTCGCATTGAGAAAGTGTCACATGTGTTGCTGCAACAAAGAAGAAGAAGAAAAAAATTGCTGGCGACAATAATATTTTAATATTGAAAAGATAATAAGACTTCTTTGCTGCTGCTGTTGGCATTGCCGTTAATTTTCACTGATATTGAGGCGGCTGACAATGATGATTTTTATGTTGATATGGTGTGACGTCTAAAGTGTAGTATTTTTAATGCGCAACTCGTCTTGTTATTATTGCTTTAAGTAACAGCAACTGACAGAAAGTCTTTAACAGATTGTTCTCATTTTTTCCTAGACATTTACTTCAATTATTATTTGATTTTTCTTTTTCTTTCTTGTACTTGTTTCTTCTTTTTTCTGTTTAACCAGGATGTGAAATAGTCGACAGTAAAACGTAGCAAGAAACTCTACGCTATAATGGCTTAAATTGCGTTCAAGTGAAAGGCATTCTTTTCGCTGGCATTTTTCTTTAAATACAGCCAACAAGTTTTGTTAGGAATTTTACTTGTTTTGCTACGATTTTATTTTATTTTTTCTCTCATAGTGCATGTAGTTTTTCTTGTGTTGCTTTAAGACATTCTAATAAAATCTACAGCCTTATCTTTGCCAAAGGAATTCTGCATTTGATTATTAGAAAAAAATATATGTTTGCCAGCCAAGCCATGTAGAGGGAAGCAACTGCATTTTTTTTTTTTTTTTTTTTTTATAAGACATGGAGAAAGTATTGAGAACTTCTTGTTTTCTTTCTTCTTATTGTGTTGCAAAGTAAAAATCCAAAGGGAAATTATGAAACGAGGTAAGAATTGTTAAGAAATTCCTTGTTTTAATAAGAAATTCTTATCAGGAAAGTGGCACATGATTAATTGAGTATGAAACCAGGGAAATCATAATCCAATAAAGGCTTGTGCAACTCTAGATAATTACTTCGCCGATCTTAATTTAGATTTTCATTTTAACAAATACCTGGGATTATCTTTCTTACGATATAACGAGAATTTCGGCCCTGAGGACTACGCTAGCTAGCACACTTTATGCGATACTAAATTTACTTCCTACACCGATTTCCTGTTGAGGCAGCAGCCAATTCTTGTAACAATCAGACTGAACTTGATAAACTGCAGGACAGCTAACCGGTACTGTGACACTATCATCCCATATGCAGTATACTAGCCCCCGCGCCCCAGTCCACAGATCCTCCATCGAATTTGATCAAAATATATACCGACGACTGAAAGAGGGATGGGAAAACTGAGTGTGCTGGCTGGCCACTTTACGCGATACAAAATTAACTTCCTACCGATCTTCAATTGAGAGAAGCAGAGCAACTCTTGCGACAATCAGACTGAACTTGAAAAATAGCAGGACATGCTGGAGTCATAGAGTATTAGTCTGCCTTAGCGATTGGTTATATGCTCCCCTTCAACTAACCGGTGCTGTGACACTATCATACCAAATATAATCTACTAGCCACCCAGTCTACAGATCCTCCATCGAATTTAACAAAATATATACCAACGTCTGAAAGTGGGATGGGAAAACGGAGTGTGGTGTGTATATAAAGAACTTCGATTTCAGAAAATCCTATAAACTTCCAGATTACTGCCATATCTTCCAGTCGCAAGTCATAGCTATCCCCACGATTTTAAATGTCTGCTAACAGGCGAAATATTACCCTGAGTCCACTAGTACACAGATCGTCCATCAAAATTTTATGGTTAACGACAGTTCGAAGTGGAATGGGAAAACAGGGTGTGCTGTGTATATAAAGAGCTTGTACTTCAGAAATTCCTACAGACTTGCCGACTACAGCAGTATCTTCCCGGTGGTAGTCATAGCTAACCTAACAATTTTAAATGTCGGAATACTTCCTGATAATGTAAGAATATTCTTGGGCAGGTAGTGTGCATATAAAGAACAGATTACTGCAGTATTTTCCTGTTGAAGTCATAGCTATCCTCACAGTTCTAAATGTCTGCTGAGAATATAAAAGTAAGCTCGCGCATGTGGTGTGTATATAAAGAACTTGGATTTCAGAAAATCCTATAGACTTCCAGATTACTGCCGTATCTTCCAGGGCCAAGTCACACGATTTTAAATGTCAGAATATTTCCTGAGAATACAATAATTTTCTCAGACAGTCGTCAAGCTGTCCTTTTGAATGTCTTATTGACGTCGTTAACCTTATCCATGTTCAGGTCGCCTATTTCTTCGAGAAAAGGGGGATTACTTTAAAGTGGGATCCTTAGTTGGATCCCTGAGTACAGACACACATCTGGAATCTGTGTTGTGACCAAAACAGTGTCTTAGTTTTCCTATCCTAACTTTACATTTCTTATGTAGTTTCTGCTATTACCAGGCCCTGAGCAACGGGAAGCTGCGCCCCCAAGCACTACTTTTACAGAAGTTGCTACATTTTGTCACTTAAGCTGTTACTGGTCAGCTCACGGTAGCGCTAGCGAGAATTCTGTGAACCCTATTGTTGACATCCTGGAAGGAATTGTCTGGTTTGAGAATAAGAAGCATTTCTCGCTTTATAGGACAGTTTGAGTAACTTAGGCTAGGGGACTTTTCCTTCAATTTTGATATATGTTTTCCAGAAATTCAGATTGTATCCTGGATAGAATTCTCTGATTAGAGAATAAGAAGCATTTTCCGATTTATAGGACAGTTTCAGTAACTTAAGCTAGAGGACTTTTCTTCCAATTTTGATATATGTTCTCCAGAAATTCAGATTGTATCCTGGATAGAATTCTCTGATTTGAGAATAAGAAACATTTTCCGGTTTATGGGACAGTTTGAGTGATTTAGGCTAGAGGACTTTTCCTTCAATTTTGGTATATGTTTTCTCGGATTGTCTTCTTGGATTGCCGTAGTATATGAAAGTCTTCACATATCACGACAAAAATACTTAAGTTGAGTCAAATTGCGTGACCTTGACGGTCAAGGGACTGCTCCAAATCGAACTCATTTCTCAATAGGCTCAAGTGCCGTGTGTTAAGTGTCAATCAAGTATAATTCTTGCATTTTGGCTTGTTATCTTACTCCATAGATTTTGAAGAAGTACTGCCTCGAACTGTACAGCTTTCGGGAGTATACGTTAGGCTGACTTCCAAAATGTATCAATACAAAGTTTGTATACAGTTCTACTGCGGTATATAAATTTTGTAGATATGCAAAGTAACCAAACAATACATCAACTATAAATCCGATGCCTGATTGCTTTTTGACTGCGTTAAAAATACACATTGACGACGTTTTGAAATAGTATACATTGTAAACATTTTGTACAGCGGCTTTATGAAACATTATACTTTGTTCAAACACAAAGCAACTAACATTTTGGAAGTCAGTTTTACTTTTGATGGCATTGCCCAAATCGGCCAATAAAGATTCTGTGAATATTGTGCGTGGAATTTTTTGACTTGACTTTTAGGTCCCCTATAGGACTTCTAACCCATGACTTCTAAATTAATATTGCCATTGAAGTAATCGATGTTCAGTCAGCACGAACCTTCACCGCTTCATAGTAAAAGCCTATAAAGGACATATGAGAGGGAAGTTAGTCTCTTCCGACTCCTTAGATCTATAGCATCTGCAGAAGGCATTCAAGGCTGTGCCTAGTTTTTCAACATGTTTTTGAATAGAACAGAGACCTGAGAGGGCCACAATAGTACGATGGATGCCAATGTGTAGTCTTAATATCCTTCAAGGGAGTGTCGAGTTTTTGAACATGTTTTTGAATAGGAGGGAGGCCTGAGAGGGTCACAATAGTAAGATGGATGTCAATGTGTAGTCCTAAGATCCTTGAAAATAATTTATTGAACATGGTTATCGGCTCCATGTGCGAATTGGAGTATTCCATTTAACCCGGCCTAAATTCTGCTGATAAAAACGGTTTAGAATTCAATTTGTACACACTTTATAGTTGCTTTATTACCGTGCAATTAAAGAAAATTGTTTTTATATTCCAAAGAATTTGGATTATTCATTGCCTAGAGTAAATTTCTCTTGTAAAATATTTTAAAAAGTTTTGAAATATAATTTGAAGAGCTTTAACCTGGCTTTAATATGGCATTAAAAATGTATTTGCAATATTAAGAAATTGCAATAACTCGCTTCTCTATTTATTTTATTGGTTTGGGATTAACTACTTTCCTTAATTACCTTCGTTTTCATGCTTAAGAAAGTGATTTCGTTTTATGATGTCCTCCATGAGTTCATTGCATTTATTGCTTTACTTTCCTTTCCTTTCCTGAGTTTCTTTTCGTTTTAATTAAAATCTTTTATTAGAAGTTTTATTAACTGTTGTTGGATTATTAGCATTACCCTCCTCCATTTATCCTCCTCCTCCTCTTCCTTTTCCATTTCTTTCTTTTTTCTTATAACATTTCCTTTGTACAACCACACAAAAAACTTGAGAGACAGAGAAAGAGAGAGAGAAAGGGAACTCTATTACTAAATGAAATCACTCACGCTCTAACGTTTAAGGACATAAACTGTTGGAGAAAGCAAACTTTATGAGTATGAATCGTAAACATAAACTGCCAATAACAAATAAAAATAATTATTCAACTCGTTAACACACTTGAATAACTCTCTGCACACAAATACTCGCGTTCTCTCTCTCTCTCTCTCTCTCGCAGTTTCTCTTTTTGCCTTTATAACTGTATTTACACATGTAAACACATACAGTTTTTTTAAACAATTCGCAATAAAATTACTCTTTCAATTACAGCACACTGTAGGTATGTATCCTGCTTGTAATTTAAGTTTTCTATGTATGTATGTGTATGTGTGTATGTGTGTGTATTCATGAGCAAAATGACCCTTCATCAGCAATATGGCGAGTAATTGACTAATACATACCCAATTTACAATTAAACTAAGCAGGAAGAAAAAATCAACAGCAAAAACAGGAACTTCAAAAGGGAAAACATGCCAGTAGCGGAGAGAGAGAGGAGAGAATATAAATATCGAGTTATCCATTGAATGGCTTCAATATTGCCAGTCTGGCAAGGATAGCTGTGAACCAAAACCCATCAATTTATTGTCCAGATACAGGGCGACAGTACATTTGATTTCAATATTCCAACTAGAGGGACTTCTGGCCTGAGGAATGGCTACAATATTGTCAGTCTGGCAAGGCTGTTCTGACCACAACCTGCCGACTTATCATCCGGATACTCTGTATTTGATTTAATTATTCCTAGTAGAGACTTTTGGTCCGAAAATCGTGGTGGTACCTTACACCATTTTATACCGAAAACTCCTAAATGTTGGACACAGTAGGCTGTGGGATTTATATTAAGGGTTCAGACATTAGACTGATTGGTATAGGATGCCTAACCACTGCAATATTTTTCAGACCGAGATCATGGGCATTTTGAAAGCTACCTCAACGTGAATATCCGAGACTTCTTAGGGAAAGTACGGATCAATCAGAAGCCAATCTATACAAGTTTTTCAGAACAGGAACACCTTTGGAAATTGTATTGAAGATACTCTATACGATGCTCACAATCTCCGATAATTTACAGCATATAAGGGTTTCGATTACATACATACATACATAATTGGTCATTTCAACCCTTCAGTCAGGATTACGACCTAGTTTCTCATACCCGATATGGTGTTCTGTATGTTAATTTTTTTATACATGAGTGGCGGGACATACAGTTTTAAAGTCGACTCCGAACGACAGATTTTTGAGAAACTTTCCATAGCAATTTTATTTACTCTCCGAGTTTTTGCCGGAAATCTGCTGAGAGGAAGTCGCCGCCGAAGAAATACTTTTTGTATTTTGTTTTGATGTCTGGCCTGGGGCTCGAACCCTGGCTTTACGTCTAATAAGCCAACACTACCTACTAGACTATGGCAACCTCATAAGGGTTTCGATTGCATCAGTTAAACTGGATTTTCTCCGGTTGACTTACTTAGAGGCTCAACTTCTTTGCCAGCAGATGGCTTCATGCAATTTTGCTAGGCTCTGCTGCACTCATATGAATACGAACGAGACTGTCTTCTATGCACAACCATCCAGTCAGGTTTATAACCTAGCTGCTCACACCACTTATGTTGTGTCCGTTAATTTCATACATGTGAGTGGCGGAACCTACAGTGTAAAGTCAATTCCGAGGGACAGATTTTTTTGAGAAACTTTTAATGGCAAATTTATTTGCTCTGAGAGTTTTTGCCAGAAATCTGCCGACAAGAAGTCGACTAAGAAATATTTTTTCAAATTTCGTTTTGCTGGAGTTGTCTGATCTGGGGTGGCCTAATGCCTTATACGTTAACGTACTACCTACTAGACAAAGGGGACTTCATCCACAGCACAATTATGATTAAAGGCATACCGATTAACTTGACAATCCTTAACGGATCTTTAACAGGAGGTGTGGGTCTCAGGATGAGGTAAAGACTACATTTTTCAGACTCTGCCATGAAGAGGTGGAGTTTCTTAACATTTAATTTTTTTACTGTCTTTTACTGCTAATGCAGTAATCTTCCATTTGAAAACGGATTGGCTACCTTTTTCAGACTCTGCAATGAAGGGGCAAAGGTTACTGACTTCTCATCATCATCATTTGACTGATACTGCCAGCTATTTTCGATTTGAAGTCGGTTCGGCTACAAAAAGGGAATATTTGATCTCGAGTTGTGTGTTAATCTTGGTATCATAATCGTCAAGTCTCTGATGTAAGGGGATATTGTCCTTAAGAAGGACAATCCAAAACGAAAGAAAAAATTGTCGGAAGCAATTTCTTCATCGCAATGGCACTGTTTTTCAGAAAAGTATCCAGTTGCTTGAGTACGCTGACGACATTGACATTATAGGGCGTATCAAGCGAGATGTTACTGCTGCCTTTAGTGCTATTGAACGGGAGTCTACTAACATGGGTTTGGCAGTAAATTGGCTCCGCAGTTACCACCAAAAATGATGTCAGTCTGGAGACCAAGTGCAGGATCACTCTTGCCAACAGGTGCTACTAGGGTCTAAATAGGCAATTGAGTAGCAGAGACCACTCTCGTTCGATAAATCTTATACTCTACATGACGCTCATCCTACCCGTGCTTCTTTATGGCCCGGAGGCATGGACCCTATTAAGCACTGACGCAGCAGCCTTGAGAGTGTTGGAGAGAAAAGTACTGCGTAAGATCTTCGGTCCAGTACGAGTTGGCGATGATTTCTGCATACGATCCAACAGTGAGCTGTATGAGCTGCTCAATGACATAGACGTTGTGCAGCGTATTAATATCCAGCGGCTGTGCTGGGTCGGCTATGTCGTTCGAATGGAGAAGGATGCTCCGGCGAGACGGGTATTTGATGCGGGAACCTGCGGGAGTCGGCGAAGAGGACGATTTTGTATCCGTTGGAAGAACCAAATCGATCATCGATTGGTGTGACCAACTGGCGTAGGCGCGCAAGAAGCAGAGGCGCCTGGAAAGATGTGTTGCGGCAGGCCAAAATCCGTTAATCGTGTTGTTATGGCCAATTAAGTAAGTAAGTAATTAAGTAAGTAATTTCTTCATTTAAATGACATTATTTTGCGTTCATAACGGTAACGGTTCAAGCTTTATAAAGAAACAAATTTTTCATCGAAATCCTAGCTTTACATGTGTTTTATTTAACCTCTCTTTTGAAATCAAAACATGGATTACCCTTTATACAGGAGAGAGACAGCCAGGGGTAGAGCGAGTGATACTTTAAATATAAACAGAGATTTATTTGTTTGTTGTTATTTTTCTTTCCGTTTTTCTACTTTGTTTTTTTTCCTTTCTGGTTTTGTAATTAAGGAATTAGTGTTGCCAATAGGATTTATTTTTTCATTGTTGGTGCGTGTAATGCAATGAATTTTTTCAGGGTTATACACACTCTAACTGTGTTTTTCTTATTGCGTGTATTTATTTATTTATACGAGAGAGACGGAGAGAGAGAGAGAGAGAGTATATGTGTGTGCATGCATAAGCGTGCCTTTGAGTATGTTCATGTATTAGTGTCATTAGTAATTAGGTATGTTTATGCACGTGACTGCTTTAGACAGTTGGAGATAAACTTTATTTACGGTTGGTTGACGAACGACTCATTCATTTTCGTTTTTTTTCCATTTACAGTGTGGGCAGCACAACGTTTGTTTATATTTTGCTCTCTAAAGAGTATGCGATGCGTGCGTGTTTATCGTTGTGGGTGAGAACGCATGTATGCAACGAAAACAGTAGCAATAATACTAGAAAACCGTATGTACTTATGTAAGTAAAGTATGTATGTAAACAAACCAATACCCGAGAATTATTTACACAAAGACTTGAAGTTATAATTCAAGGGTAATTTTTATGGTTAAAGAATTAAAGAAAATAACAACAACTACAACAACAACAACTCTATTAACAATAATAACAAATGGAAAACCATAAAACATAACAAAACTTTATTAAAGATTTCAAGTATTGAAGGGCTCTTTAGGTTTTTTTTTATTTAGTTAAGCAGGCATGGATGGCGTGCATGGTTAATAGCATAAAAATGAGTTGGCATATATGCTTTTATGTGTATATGTATATACATATGTGTACTTGTTTGTTACTATTTTTATTAAATTATAATCACTAATGTTTGTTTAATCAAGTTATTCAACTTTTTTCTAATACGAGGGTTGATTTTAAGGGCAGTTTTCCTCTGCAAACAAAAACTAAAGTGTCACCGTAGATGCTATCGTTTGGCTTGATAGAACAGGATAGGAGGTATTTACGTTGAAAACCATGGAAAACTGTTGTGCTAGAAAGCATTTTACTGTTCGTTAAGCCTCTCTATTAAAGCCACCACATATAAAAACAAATAATAAAACAGCTAAGAAGCAATTAAAACCTCATAAAGGTTATGAGAAATTTTATTGTTACAAACAGTTGGATATGCTTTGAACTGCGTATGTACATACAGTGAGCGCCATAAGTGAATCAACACTTTTGTTCTTAAGTATAAAACAGTTTTGTTCTTAAATATAAAAAAAGTTCCTTTATCATGAATTGTTGTTTTTGTTTTAACACTTTATAAGTAATAGATAAACGTTTTTATTTTTCGAAATTTATTCGACTATAGTCATTTACTTTTCACGCTATCGTAAGAAAATGAATTATTTCAGTGGTGTTTACTCACTTTTGGCGCTCAGTGTATGTCTTGTAATTAATTCTGTAATAAAAATTTAAATGAAAGTGCTAAACTGTCATACAAAACCTTGATAATCAAAATCTTATTTCACTACGACTCTCTGGCGTTAGAATTCATTGTTATTGAAGAAGTTTCCTTCTTTAACTACTTCAGATGCCTGATAACCAATGATTATTGTACAACAACATGAAGCCACACTATTTAAAAGATTCTAAAGTTTACCAGTTACTGTCTGACACAAAATCTTGAACATGTATTAGCCACACTGGATCTCTAATAAATGATTGGGGCTGCATGCAAATTACAGCCTGGTCCGGTGAATAGAAGGAAACGTACTTTAATTCGAAATATTAGATACAATTTAGTGAGGACTACAACCCAGCTTTTCACACCACTTATGTTGTGTGTGTTAGTGTTTTACATGAGTGGCGGGATCTACAGTTTTAAGTCGACTCTGATTGGTCATTACAATCCTTTAGTCAGGACTAAAACCTAACTTCTCACACCACTTATCTTGTATGTGTTAGTTTTATACATGAGTGGCGGGACCTATAGTTTAAAGTCGACTCCGAAACTTTTTCATGGCAATTTTATTTGACTCTCAAGGTTTTTGCCAGTGATCTGCTGAGAGGAAGACGCCGAAGAAATAATTTTTTTTCATTTTCGTATTGTTGGAGATGTTTTACCTGGGCTTTGAACTGTGGCCTCCCGTCTAATTAGCCAACACACCACCTACTAGACTACGAGGACTTCTTTTAATCATTTCTCGTGCTGTCGACTTGGGCTCTAAAGTCGAATTTCATGAGTTATATGATCAGAGTGCGTACATAATTGGTCATTACAATCCTTCAGTCAGGATTACGACCTAGCTTCTCACACCACTTATGTTGTGTGTTAGTTTTATACATGAGTGGCGGGACCTACAGTTTAAAGTCGACTCCGAACGACAGATTTTTGAGAAACTTTTCATGGCAATTTTATTTGACGCTCAGAGTTTTTGCCAAAAATCTGCTGAGAGGAAATCGCCGAAGAAATATTTTTTGTATTTTTGTTTTGATGTCTGGCCTGGGGCTCGAATCCTGTCTTTACTTCTAATAAGCCAACACACTACCTACTAGACTACGGCGACAAGGGAAAGTTAATCTCGAAAAATTTCGCATCTTTTAAAAGAATCTGTTGCAATTGGTAACAACATTACAACAACAACAACACGTAAGAAAGTTTGTGAATTGAAATTGAAGCTGCTGTTAGTTCTGCTATTCATTAATTAAGTTGTCTTGTTTCTCTAGCAGCATTTTCCCTTGAACTTCATGTGAAAAGAAAAAGAAATTCTATTTCAATTAAAAAAAATTCAAAATTTCAAAATTTCACTCGCATGATTAACAACTGTTGTTGGGAAATTGAGATTGTCGTAGTCAACTTAGAATGTTGTTTGCGTTTGCAATTGAAGAACAGCATACATACAGTATATGGAACCATGGCAGCAATTAAAACTTTACATTTCTATTTCAAATGCTACTAAAAAAAAGTCAACAACAACAACAACAATAAAAAAACCAAATAAATAAAGAACCACAAAATTTTATTCTGCTGCACTTCACTGCTTGGTCTGTGTGCCTGTCTGCCTGTCTCATAGTCGTGGCCATTGGAAAATAAACTTGTCTTGCGAAAAAAAGAGGAAAAAAAAGTAAAAGAAAGAAAGAAAATAAATGACATTCACCCAATTGTTGGAAAAGCATTAAAAATGAAAGCAATTTTGAATTGAGAAGTTGAAGGCAACTAGAAACGGGCACCAACCAAGAGCATAAGAAATGAAAACCAAAAAAAAAAATTTTTTTTATTGCATACGCTAGCCGTGAAGTAGCAAAAGTAGTAGCAAAACAAAGAAACTAACAAGCCAGTCAGCCAGCCAGCTAGCTCCGTACGAGTGTAAAATATTAAAATAAAGTCTCAATCTCAGTCTCTCTACAGTTCAGCCCAGCACCGCTCGCGACTTTTACAAAGTAAAAGCAGAACTGAAAAGCATTATGGTGGAGGCGAGGGAAGGGGGACACAGACATTTACAAAAAGAACTAAAAAAAAAACTAGAGTCTCGAGTTCTGTAACTTTTTTTTTTTTTTGTTGGCATTTTCACACATTACTGACCCACAAATGGCGGCGGCACAGAAAATAAATTAAAAATGAAATAAAAAACGAAAAAACATGAATACAAGAAGCGAAATATAAATAAAAACAACGATGCTATTGAATAAATAAATAAAAAAATAAAATAAAAACAGAATAAAAGCTAAAAATAAATTCATGTATTCATTACACCCATACGTGAAATGACACAAACACACATAATAATATGGGGGCATATAAAGAGAGAGAGAGACTACAGCCAAACAAGTGAGAACTTATTTACAAATCACTATGGCCTGTTAACTTAAAAATGTGATGAAATTCTTTACAATGAATTTTTGATTTGTGAAAGGTTTTTAAAGTAGAATTTTTAATTCCAATCTGGTGACGAATATCTGTAGAAGGGATCTACACTTTGAACGATCTTGTAATAGTCAAAACAATTTTTAAATGTGATTATTTAGAATCTGGAAGCTTTAACTGGCTTACTATACCACCAGATAATCCATTTAGAAGAAGCTGGCTTATCTGGCTAATACCACAGCCATGCTTTGCTTACATTGATGCCTTAATAGAGTTATCTTCCTGCATATATTTAGGATCATATGTGCTATGAAGAGATTTTAAAGAATTTAAGTCGCATTAAAGGATATTGGTCTAGTCAAAGTATACCAGACCACATGTTTAGTCGTTCAATCACAGACCACATGAATGCTTTTGGTTTTCGGCAAGAGGTTCCCGGAAATGGGTTTCAGGGTTGTTTACGGATGGGTCAAACACTAATACAGGATAGGATCAATTTCTGAAAGTGCCAAGATAAACATGCCAATAGATATTGTAGATGCACACGTACGTAATTATATTTTCGCATAGACAAACCACAATGAGAGCGCTGAGATCCTATTCGATAGAAATGCGGATAGTCTAGCCAGTGCAGTCTTCATTAGTCACAGACAAATACGAACATAATCCATGTTATCCATCTAGCAAGTAGTGTGGGTTGGCTTATTAGACGTGAGGCCATTGTTCAAATCCCAGGTCAGACATCTCCAACAAAACCAAAATACGAAAAAATATTTCTTCAGCGAAAACTATTAGAGAAAATAAAATTGCCATGGAAAAGTTTCTCAAAAATCTGTCATACGGAGTCGACTTTAAACTGTAGGTCCCCCGCCACTCATGTATAAAAATTAACACACACAACATAAGTGGCGTGAGAAATTAGGACGTAATTATGACTGAAGGGTTGTAATGATCAATTATGTTTGTATGTATGAGTTTGCATAAGAAGATTTCAGAAAGACTAAACTAAACTAGTGTTTTTGGGATAATGTTCAAAACAACGTCTACGTGGATAACTCCCAAAACGTTAAAGCATAAACTGTAGACTTTAAACTGTAGTCCCGCCACTCATTTATAAAATTAACGCACAAAACATAAGTGGTGCGAGAAGCTAGGTCGCATTCCTAACTAATGGATTGTAATCATCAGTTATGAATGTATGTATGTACTCAAGAGGAGATCTGATTATCCATGAATAACCTGAGATTGGTAACCACTCGTTTAACAGGACACTGTAGCCGGACTTATGGCACACTTATTCAAAATAGCGATTATCTCAAGGCCACTGTACAAATTCGGTGATGAGTAGAACAAATCATCAGAAAACATTCTTGGGACATTAATGCATGCCAGGAAGGAAACACCCGTGATGCATATCAGCTTTTAGGCAGACCACTGACATTATTAGCGCCGAACAGCATGCTGAACTTTGCCAAAGCAATAGGTTTGAAGAAGCCTCTACAAGGTTTGAGGGGAGAACAATTGATGGTATGGTCTAGGTACGAGAATTATAATAACAATACACAGGCAGCACTCTCAAAACTTGGCAGAATTTTGCAACAGATGACCTGCAAGCGTGAAAAACTAAAAGGAAGTCTTGTTTTCATGGAAAATTGAATTGAATCTTCAATGAAAAAGGGATTTCGACATCAAACCGAATTGCAACAAATCATATGAGTGGCACAACCAAACAGTAGAATCAAAGACTAAGGTGCATAACCCTGGCACTACTATGTTTGGAGGATTTTGTTGTTTAGAAATGTTAAAATGCTCTCAGAACACAGAACAGACATTAACTTGCTGTGTGATTCCAGGATGTGTCGGTTTAAATGCTATTTGTTGTTGTAGTTTTAAGGCCTAAGCACCTAAAAAGAACACACACACACATACAGTACGTGAGGCTGACTGCCATTTATTTGACTGTCC
This sequence comes from Sarcophaga variegata, assembly GCA_932273835.1. Lineage (NCBI taxonomy): Eukaryota > Metazoa > Arthropoda > Insecta > Diptera > Sarcophagidae > Sarcophaga > Sarcophaga variegata. Next base: position 13,010,391 of record OW026360.1, read on the forward strand.
ATTTATCAAATGTGTTCTAAGAACCCATTTCTTATGCCTCATTTTAAACAGAACAGACACAGCACAGCACAGCATAGCATGGCTAAAATGATTTGAAACGTGTTTAGAAGTGTTAATGTTTTCTGTTTTAATAGATATTCGTATTATTGTTGTTGTTGTTGTTCGTTGTTATCTGTTTAAATAAATTCAAGCCCCAGTATAATTTAAAATGATTGTTTTCTCTTGTTTTTTTTCTTCGTTTTGGCCCTTTTCTTAATGGGCTGTTTAAAGTCATAAAAACTCTTGTTATTGTTGGTGTTTTAATTGTTTGCCATGGTTTAGCTTGACTTGCCTTGACTTTTAATTTGTTTGCTAAGAATGATTAAAAGAACAGCAACAACAACAACACCAACAATCTTGACTGGTCATAATTTTTGTTGCTTCAAAAGCCCCCCCCCCCTTCTAAAAAAAAATGAAAGCAAATACGATGTTACAGGTGAAGCTAATGTCGGATGTGTTAAAGGGACGTACATGTTTTGGTTTGAATTTCTTTTTAATTAAATTGAGGAAATTCAGCGGAAATTATTTAAATAGACAAACAACAATTTATGGCGGACAATCTAAAGTGAGTCAGAAACAGAAAAGCGAAAGAAATCTGTCTTATAAATCTCGAAACTAAGCTAAGAATTTATGTTTAGAAATCATAACCATGAAAAATATTTGAAAATAAATTTAAGAAATGTTTTCCTGGCATGGTTTAAGTTTGTAAATTGCGGCACAAAAACAAGTGTTGTGGCAAGATGTTAATTAGAAAGATATGTTATCAGATAAGAGTTCTATTGTTCACAGAGTTGGCTGTTGTTCAAGCCAACGACGGTCAAATGAAATGTTTAAGCTGCCACTATGTATGCTCAAGTCCGACCAGAGGCACCACTAAGCGTCCACAGATGATAAAATACAAAGATCGTTAGAATAAGACGGAATTTCTTAAACTTACTTTACGGGTTTCTTGTGATCATTTGATTTGATTTTTGCAGTCCATAATAAAGGGACGCCGCCTTTGTCCTCGACATATCTTAGTGCCACGGTTATACGCCTTAATCTTTGATTCTACTGTTTGGGTGTGCTTCCCTTACTATTTTTTCAACTCGGTTTGATGTCATAGATCCGTTTTTCAACGGAGACATTAAATATTCGATGAAAAGATGAAATCTTTTTGAAATTTTTCACGCTTGCAGGTCATCTGTTGCAAAATTCTCTTGCTTTTGTATAAATTCTGTTACATTTAGAGAGCGCTGCTCTCTATGGGGTATGTTGTAGTACCCCGACCATACGCTGAATTATATTCCCCTCAAACTTTGTAGGGTCTCCTTCAAACCTATTGCCCTGGCAAAACTCAGGATTCCGTTCGAAGCAAATAAAATTTCCTGTCTTTCCTGGGATGAATTAATGTTTAAAGAATGTGTTCTGATGATTTGTTCTCATCGTCAATGTTTCGACATGTTGGGCTTGAAATAACTCATTTTCTGAATAAGTGTAACATGAGTCGACAGTATCCTGTAAAAGGAGAGGTTACCAATATCATGTTGTTCCTGGATAGTCTTATGCAGGACTCAGATCTCCTCTTTAGTAAATTTCGGAAAAAAAGTGTTGATTGCCTCAAATCAATCCTGGTTTGAGAAGAATGTTTGCCCCTCATAATTTCCAAACATTCACTCCTTTTCCACAGAAGAGTTCTAATCCCATCAACGTAGACAATTTAGACAAAACATTGGTCAAAGAATTTTTTGTACAGCAAAGAGTAAGAGGAGGTGTGTTTAGCGTAAACATTCTCAACCATCCTACACTTCACAATAGCAAAGGACAAAACAGTTTTCAACACCATTAAAGTTCTTAATGGTAGCTGAGCATATATTAGGACAGCTAACTGCCAGTCTATCAAACTGTAGTGACTTTAGCGACAATGTTAGTTCCACCACGGTCCTATGGAAATAGTATGTGCTAGAGGGTTTAAGTCCCCAACTCTTGTCTACGGCCCTTTTCGGGTTATAAATGGTTTTGTTCTAGTGATTTGCCCCTTAAAAATATGAATTTGGAAAGAAAAATTTCTTTTCTTTGCTAAGTAGTATAAAAATGTTAAAATGCAGGTTATTTGCGTTACATTGTCATTGAAAAAAATACATCAACTGATGTGATTGATTTTAATTGCTGTTTGAGGTATGAGGTGTGATGATGTCTTTCAAAATTTCAATCGTTTGACATTAAAAATCATTTCACTGACGTAGATATTTCCTTTGCGACAATTTCTATACAAAAATAAGTTCTTCAAGAATTTTTCATGCACATTAACGAAGACAGGCACAGACCCATAGGAAATTATATTTGTGGAGATAAAAAGCCGATGCTTTCCACTCCACTTTATCTGCGTGAATTATTTTGTTTCTTTCTTACTTTTATCGCTTTCAATTTAACAAACAACCAAACAACAACAACAATATCTTAACGAAATTACTTGAATGCAATGCAAACGTTCATTTATTTCCGTTGTTTATTAGTTTCCGCTTTTTATCATTATGCCCTCCGCTTGCTTGTCCCGTTCAGATATTGGGACGATGGCTGCCATACTGCTCGTTAAGATAAGAAATCGCCCCATAAAGAACAGAAATGTTAAGAAAAGAAAATGAAAAAAAAAACACGAGAAGAAAACAAATTCAAGGAATGAATGAACAAATGGAGTAAAACAGGAATGACCACAACAATAAGAAGAAATTCTGAATGAAAATGTGGAAAAAAATAAAGAAAAAATCGAATAAGAATAGAAACTGGCGTTGAAAATTGCTGGCAAACCCTTGGTCAACAAAAAAAAAACAACAACTACAACAATACAATCATAGAATAAAAGTAATGAACGTACATACGTACGTACATATATAATCAAAAAAGGAAATCAGAAAAAATACAGCAGAAAAAATCTTACATTTTATGTTTAAAACAGTACAGAAACTTAAATAAAGGAAAACTATCAAGCGTATTGAAAATACGATTTCATTCCTTTAAATGGCTGGCTTTTACTTCCTACAATATTTCCTTTAGCATACTGGAATGCTTTTGCTTTGCCTTTTGAAAAAGTACTTCGAAGTATGATTGCATTCCTTTAAATGACTGGCCTTTATTTCCTACAATATTTTCTTTAGCATACTGGGATGCTTTTGCTAGGCTTTTACAATATAGTAAAATAACACACCCCTACACATACACCCATTCAATATATATGTAAGTATGTAAGTATAGCTTACCGTTTTATATGAATTACTTTCTATAATAGTCTCCCTACACCCTACTCTCTACTCCCTACACCTCAGCTTCTGACGAACGATCCAAAAACCATCATTGTAATCAACACAAAATAATAAAAGAAAAAGAAATATGTCCGTCCAGTGGAATAAAATTGTAAAGAAAAACCCACCCAAGATTGTAACTTTAGGAACTGCAAAGAATAAATAGTGTGGAGTGTGTGCTTGGGTTATAAGTAGTTCGGAGACCATTATTATACTCCACTAACGATTAATGCCCATACGAAACTATACGTATGTACGTCCGTACGTACATATTTCTTTTCATCATTCTCATCACCATCAGCCACTATGCTATACAGCAGACTGATGCCTTTTGCAATAAGATTTACACTCGAAAATAAATGTTAATTATTATTAAGAATTTTCTGGAAATTTTCTTACAATTCTAAGGAAATTTAGATAAATTGTGGACAAATTATGTCCACATCTGGAGTGGATAAGATGTTTCGGTCTCAATTCAAATTGTTATACGCGTCTACCGCAGTATACTTAAATACCTTAAAGATACGCAGAAGACGTGAAGGCAAATCAACGGCGCAAAACCCTTTACATCCTCTAAAAGAGCTGTAGACAAAGACAAGAGTTTGGGACTTAAACCCTCTAGCACTGTCTATAGTGGACCAGCCTTGTTTTAAAATGCTCGCAGTGGACTGCGTGCAGACACCAATTTCACTACAGTCTGATATACAGGCAGTCTGATGTCCTAATTAATGCTGCAATATTGCTAAGGCATAACCACATTCGAGTCCCTATTAATTTTTAAATATCCCTAGGCTGTCCCACTGGTGCAGTGTTTTTCAGACGGGGGCTATGGTCATCTTTAAAGTGACGCATTGCTTGTTGGGTGTTGTGATTTTCCCTTAAAATCTACTCGGAGAGCCAGGTTGATACGGTGATACAATTTTTAGAGAACGTCACCCCGAAATACATTCCTATCAATGAATGTCGGGGATTTCTTAAGAAAATTTCAAAGCTTTTATAGGCATGTCTAAAATGCGTTTCAGTATATAAGGATGTGATCGGGATGCTATAGATCACTCAATCTCCACATTGTTACAGAGCATTGCATCAGTTAAAATTCATATGTATTCTACGGTTAGTTTCATAGGGAGGCTCAACTTTTTCGGCCGTAGGGTACTTGCAGTATTGTTATACTCTTATCGATAATTGCTTTACAGAGCTGTTATAGATCACACTATCTCCGATTTGTTACAGAGCATTGCGTCAGTTAAACTATGTGTCCTACGGTCGATTTTATAGGGAGACTCAACTTCTTGTGGACTGATGCGCTTAATAGGCAGACTGATTCTCTTGTTTCAGGTTTTACTGGCCGCTGCTTAATTGGAAGACATGCCAATAGACTGGGCAACCTCTTTAATGATTTATGCTGGAGAAGTAGATCTGAGGAGGAGGAAGAGACTTGCTTTTATCTTATATTTCTGTATCCTATTGGAATCGCATTAGTCTCCTTTATGACCTAAATGACCAACCCGATTGATCTTTCTGGTCACAACTCTAACTTAAGTGCACTTCCAAAAGGACCTACGACTTAACATAACCCAATCCAAGACTGATACATTGAAAGTTTACAAGAATATTGAGTTCAAGTCCCATAATTAGAGTTGGAAAAAAAGCAGAGCCTGAATGGATACAACCTAGGCAATTGGAGTCTTTGCTAAGCTGACCGCTAACCGTCCATGGTACTCAACTTCAACCTACTAAGGATTGGGCAATTGCAGAGGAGGTGATCGATAGTCTCCGATTCTTTTTCATTGCAACGTACTCTGCAACTGTCTGGCTGGGGTATGTTCCAGATCCTTGTCAATGATTTAATCTCGCAGTGCCCTGTAATAAAGCCAACAACTTACTTTGGGCTGGGCTTATGCAAACCTATTCTAGCTCGCCATAGACTACTAGGTACATAACAACTCGATTCATAACGCCCATGCTTCTGCTCTTCCTTCCTGGCCCATCGAGTAATGAGCCGTAGAATTGGCCTGGTCTTCCTTAAGAAAATGAACCTAATCTAGCGAGAGGCCGTGATACCTATGGCTAGGATAATGAGAGACAGGCCTAACACAAGATTAGCTAGAGAGTTGACAGCTCTGCACTTTAATTGCTCTTGTTCCCTAAGATTCAGGAATAAAGCTGAATAAAAAACTTGAAAAATATAAATCATAGAGTGGTCTGAAGGTAAAAAATTCAGAAGCCATAAGAGGTTTACGTCACCGAAAGACGAGCTCAATTCTACTTGGGTAGAATGCACTGAAGATTGCACATAGCAATACTCCTTGACGACAATCAGGCCACCATTCATATCAATGAGTGATCTGGCTGCTGATGGAAGATTTTTCTTCTTTTACAAACATTTCAATTTGAGTGTATTCGCTACAAGTTCTTCGCAAATAGTGTCTGTTATCAAATGTGGCCGTGTTGTATTGGGGTTTCTCTTAAATTTAAGCTTCGTTCTCTTCCCTAGGTTTCCCTTGTTGTTTTTATTATTTTTATTTCCTTTCCTCTATTATATCTCTCGATATTATACTTATACTTCACCATTAAAGTTATAGTTACTGCTGCTGCTGCTGCTGTTACTGATGTTGATACTAGTAGTAGTGTTGTTGTTGCTTTTATTGCTCTCAACCAATTTAAATTGTATCTCTGTTGGAAGTTGTAATTCTTACCATTTCATTACGTTAGCATTCGTATCAAAACAAATTTTTTTCATTCGTTTTGTTTCCTTTTCTTTCTATCTTCCTTTAGTTGCATACATACACATAAAAATTCCTTTTCATTATGGCCAGTGTTTATGTATGTGTGCTATTGCGATGGTGGTGGTGGTGGTAATGGTGATGGTGATGGTGTATTTTTATATTTGCAAGTGATTTTTCTGTTTTTCTGTTATCGTGAGGGAAATGAATTTGCGTTTTTCAACGCGCCATCATTTACTATGGTTTTCCATCTATTTTTTGTGTTGTTATCAGTAGATGGGCAGCAGCAGCATAAAAAAAGGAAAAACAAAGCCATCACATTTAAATTACTGGCACAGTGTGTAACGAAAACAAAAGAAGGAAAAACGCAATCATCATATCACACATACAGACATACACAGACACACAGTAGCAGCAGCATAGCAGCACAGCATCCATGGAGAATGAAAACAAAAAGTGAAATGAAATGTTCTTTAACTATTCCAGAACCAAAATATAAATGAAAACGACCGGCGGACTCATTTAGTTTTATGATGGCAAAAATAAATCGAAATGTACATGAAGTAGAAGAAGATGAAGAGGAAAAAATATAGTTATTGTGCCTCTAAATATAATGATAAGTCTTATTATACAGTGCGCTTCAAAGTTATGGGTACACTTCTAAATTCGGGGTATATTTTCTGGGTTTTGAAATTTTAAAAAAATTTCCTTTGAAATTCCTGTATCATTAACCAAGTAAGTCTCAAAGAAGACTGCAGTTTATTATAAATAAAGCAGAGTCTCTCTCCATCTGGCTTTTCCAAGTAAGGGCTTCAGCTTCAATTGGATATCACTCCATATTCGTAAGCTTTGTATTGCCACCAGAATTTCGCAGAGTATTTTCAATCCTAGGATATCCAATCCATGAAGTCGCTGTGGTCTAGTAGGTAGTATATTGGCTTATTAGACTTGGGACCATGGTTCAAATCCAAGCTTAAATAAGTCGAACAAAACGAAAACGCAAACGAAAATGTAAAAATATTCCTTAGGGGACTTCCTCTCAGCAGTGTTTTGGCACAAACTCTGAGAGTAAACAAAAATTGCCATGAAAAATTTCTCAAGAATCTGTCAGTCAGAGCGGACTTTAAACTGTAGGTTCCGCCACTCATGTATAAAGTTAACAAACACAGCATAAGTGGTGTTAGAAGCTAGGTTGTAAGCCTGTCTAAAGGGTTCTAATGACCAATTATATTTGTATGTATGTAATCTTCTATGCGAAAACTCTGTCAGTAATGAAAATTGCCATGAAAAGCTGCTCAAAAACTTGCCACTCGGAGTCGACGGTAAACTGTGGGTCCCACCACTCATGTATAAAATTATCAAACACAGCTTAAGTGGAGTGTGAAGCTGGGTCGTAATCCTGACTAAAGTGTTCTAATGACCAATTATGTATGTATGTATGCAAAAACTCTGTCGGTAATGAAAATTGCCAGTACGACGTCCGAAAGTGTGACATACTTTCACTGATGACCGGACTTTCCATCGCAGACCAGATCATCTCTACACCGACTTCCACGAATTCCCGTATTAAATACTCGTCTCGCCGGAACGAGACTCTTTTATTTAAAAACATAACCGCGTAGGCAGTTCGTGGCTACTTTTGTTTATTGTAAACTGGATATCCATCGATACCCTTTCATAGTTTTGGGTCCCCTGATAGTTATTTCTCTGACCAAGATTGTATGACTCTCTTGTTAAGATCTCTACGTTAAACCGTTTGTAGGGGCTAGGTTGTGAAGTAACACAAAGTAGAGTATTCTGTCGGCAAGCAGTGGCGGGAGAACTCAGCCTTGTTTTAATTGGGGATTGATCGACTTTCAATGTATATCGTAAAACTGAGGGTGCTAGAGTGTCAAAAGCCGTCTTTAAATCTACGAATGCAAGACACAGCACCGATAATCTGTCGTGGCGTGTTTATGTAATCTGCACCAGACGTCAGCAATGAGTGTTCAAAACGATGAGTAGATTTGAATCGTACTTATAATTTCTGATACTTATACGCATTCATACTTATTTTAATGTCATACTTATACTACACACATTCAAAGTTTGAAATATTCATGGTACTCATACTTAACAATACACACGATGTTTTTAATTTCGACTCTCCATGACTCAACATTCACAAGTATGAATAATAATTAAGTATGAATCGCTTACGAACACTACAATACTCACTAGAAGGTTGTGTGTTTGTTTTGCTTGTTGTCTTTGTCTTTTTCTTTCTTATTTCTTTGCAAATGCAACAACAACTAAGACTGTAAATTTGGATGAATGAGTCGAATCACTCGAATCATTTATGAGTATTATAAGTATTTTTCTAAATTTATGAATCTGAATGAGTATGAGGCGTATGAATCAAACATACTTCGAATGTTATGAGTTTGATGTCGAGGTTGTACTCATACTCAATGCAACCTGTACTTGTACATCAATGTTGTAGTGAGTACAAATGAATCAGAGTAGTTGAATTTCAATATTGTTGACTCACTCATACTCAAAATTTCATGAGTAATTATGAGTAGCGATTCATTGCTGATCTCTGATTTGTACATGGGTACTTCGATAAAAACTATTATTATGAGCACTACTGTATTCTACTGAAAATTAATGATCAGCGTATAGTGTACGTATGATTTTGTATCACACTTTATATTTGCAAATATTTTTTTATTACGTTGATGTAGGCGCAGTCATTGCTTTGGTGTGATAATGAAAATGGAAGGAGAATAGTTATGTTGAATGGTCACAAATAATTGAAAATCAAACACTAAAGGGGATTTGTGACTAGAATTTCTCTCGTTTCTGATTAATATTTTGCCTTCAACTTCATATGGCTTGAAGTTGATTTTCCTTTTTCTATTGAAAAGGAAAATCACAGGAAAATGGTGGAATATTAATATGTACGTATAAATGTATAGGTTCCGCATAGTTTGAGAAAGAATTTCTAGTCATTCTTGAATGACTTGCTTTTCCCTGGCTTCACTGTAATTATTTCAATTTTTGTTGATGGAGTATGCTTTTAGGAGACGCTCTTAGAGTATAGTAAAAAATAGTAAAAAAATTTGAATATTTTTTTGTAATTCTTTCTAAGAAATTGAAATCCAAATAACAAGAAAAAAATTTCACTCACGACTATGAATTTTGATGCCATATGTTGCATAAAGTTTTTCATATGCTTCCTAAGGTCCTAAAATTAAATTTCATTCATCATTAAGTCACTTTATTTAAACAGCCCACGATGATGTAAAATGAAAATGAATGTGACTAAATTCCCAAATAAACTTCGAAGTGAAAAGCATTACAATTTAGCAGCTCATAAATGGAACATGTGTGAACACCACACACGGGCTACAATATTCACTTTTAGCAAATTGAGTAGCATTAAAGGAAAACCAGAAAATCTCTTAAATAAACACTTGTTTCTCATCGAATGTTTTGTTGTTTTGAAAAAATAAAAATAAAATTTTTTTAAATGTACCAAAAAAGGAAGGAAAACTGAAACTTTTTATTTTTTTCAGTTACAGAAAGAAAAACAAATCGCTTTTCACGACCTAATTTCAATAAAACTGATGGCTGATGGGTTCAATAACAGGCAAATTAAAGGAGGCAGCAATAAGGGTATTCGCTTAGTAATGTAAGGCAACCTCTAATAAAATGGAGAGGACACAAACAGCTGTTAATAATTTGGTGGAAGCTTTTGTTCAAACTAAAGATTTTTTAGACTCAAAACATGGCTATAAAGTCAGTTGCGGAATAATTCAGTGCCTGGTTATAGCAATGCCTGGGAAGAGGGTTCCCAGAGGTTTCCAAACCAGCATATTTATATAGGCAATGGTGTATTGAAAAGTGTGCCACTGCACCCTATGCAACACACATATGCAAAGGAATAAACTGCATAGGCTGATCCTGTAGATTAGCGGGAAGTCATTCAGGCGTCGTTAGACTTCAAGAAGATAACAAGTTGGGGTCATTTGATAACTACATCGAAAACTGTTCCTGAATATCGGCTGTCTGTGAAGGTGATAGCAAAACATTCAATGTTTAAATGGTAAGTTTCAGAATACGTGGTCCTTGAAATTGCTGACGCACTTGTGGACTATCTCAGGCCTGAAATTAGCATTTTTTCGAAGAGACAGAACATCAATGTCCAGGGACTTCCCTCAATTCTAAAGGAAATAAATTCAATTGCAAAGAGTCCTATCTAATGCAGCCCCTTATAAAGATTCCAAAGACACGATTAAACAGATTTCGAATACTTTTCATGAACCTCGTAAATATTACAGAGGGATGCTTGCTACTAGGCTTAAATGCCCAAAGGCTGAGAGTACTCTAGGCTTCTGCAGAACGAGAAGAGAAAACCTTTGAGACTGTTAATGTTCCTTACTTGGAGAGCCATGGTGAAAGACTTTTGGCTTTTAGACTTTATCGGCAGAACTTATCTAGTAAAAGGGATTTTAATAAAATCCATTTCTTACTAAAATTATCAGCATGGCTAGGATTACATACATATATATGTACATACATAATTGATCACTGTTGCCGTGGTCTAGTAGGTAGTTATTGGCTTATTAGACGTAAAGCCAGGGTTCGAACCCGAGGCTAGACATCAGATCATAATACCAAAAGTATTTCTTCGGCGATTTCCTCTCAGCAGATTTCTGACAAAAACTCTGAGAGTTTCTCAAAAATCTATCGCTCGGAGTCGACTTTAAACTGTTGGTCCCGCACTCATGTATAAAATTAACACGCACAACATAAGTGGTGTGAGAAACTAGGTCGTAATCCTGACTTAAAAGCACTTATGTTGCGGGTGTATTCATTTTATACATTGGTGGCGGGCCCTGCAGTTTAAAGTCGACTCTGAACGACTCACTTCTAATAAGCCAACTCACTACCTACTAGACTGCGGTGACTTCATAAATTAGGAATGATTACAAACAGTAAAATAGGTAAGACGTGTACCCAGGAAGCGATCTGACTCCTGCTCCCCAAACAATATAAGTGGAGCAAGGAATATTATAAGTAGGTCAGACAGAGCCTTTCTTGAAAGTTAAAGTGTGGTACTCAATTAGAAAAATTCTTCAGCACTACACTTAAAGAGTGTTTGTTGGCAAATAGTATTGTTATAGACAACACTAGATGGCAATCCTATCATTCCAGAATTTGGCACAATAGCTCAAGTACTGGGAAATCCTGATTAATGCAAATAGTGGCAAGTAGAAGTAGAAAAAGATATGAAGAAAGGAGTACTTACAGATATATGTGCTTTAAAACAAAAGAAAATACGTTAAAAAGAATGTACAAGTATTGTGGGTGAAACCAAGTACTTCTTGCTGAAACATGTATCGGAACTAAACGAGTTTAAGCTTTCAGTTTTTTTTTAATACTTAAGTACATGGCAATATTTACTCTCAGAGTTTTTGCCAGAAATCTGCTGAGAGGAAGTCGCCGAAGAAATACTTTTGTATTTTGTTTTGATGTCTGGGCTGGGGCTCGAACCCTGGCTTTACGTCTGCCTACTAGACTACGGCGACTTCTAATATTTAAGTTTTAAACTTTATTATGAGCTCTTTTATAATGCTCTTTTAGCTGTGAATACCTCTACTATTTATCGGGGTTTCTTTTCTAGCAAAAGGAAAAAAATCTTCTATTGAAAACAAAAGCATAAAGAGCACTCAATAGAAAGAAAACTGAAGTAAAAGAAAAAAATTGTCAAACATTTACTGAATTTGTTGATTTTATTTTTCTATTTGCATTTTATTTTCCTGTTGTTGTTGTTGGCATACGTTTACAAATTTATTTTTACATATTGAACAAATATGTTACAAGAACAAGTACATTTGAAACACTATTGTAAATAAAAATAGCACAGTAAGCAGGCAAAACGTGCTGTGTACAAAGCAGCATTCAATAGAAATAATTTTGACCATGTTAAAGGTTTTATAAAATAGAAGGCAATCAATTTTATATTTTAAATATCCTCCTTTGGAAACCTCTAAGTCTAAAAAATATTTTAGTGCTATTATATTTTTCATATCTGTAAACAAAATCAAAGCAAATATGCAATTCCATCCATAGTCGTACTAACAGACAGCAAGTACAAGTACTTTTGGGAATGGGATATTTGGAACCCTTAACACAATTGTAGTAATTCGAGTTACACTGTGCTTAGGCTGGTGTTTGTAGCATGAAATCTAGTTGCAGCAAAGGACAGGTAATACTTACAGAGACGAAAGGCGATACAGCTAAAAATAATAAAGGACTGGGATTTATTGAATGAAGTTTTGAAAAAACAAAGAGGAGTCATTCCCCCTGCATATTGTCCATCCAAGAAGCCCTTGATCCCATGGAAGGATAACATCAACAATGAATAATCGTAGAATATTAGGGCAGTGATACATAACTTTGGGGAAATATTGAGACTAAGGACTCTACACTCAATACCTATAAATTTCTACATTTTATGTACCTACTGGGAGGCCGTAGTTACAGACATCGACCCTATAATTCTAGGATCACTTATGAAAGACGAAAAACTAAAACGGTGGTGTAGTGTGTCTACAACACGACGATCTTTTGTTTCGTTTTTAGTCACCTTAACACGTTGTCACTAATATTGCTACATTTACACGTACATATGTATTGCGAAGTATCTGTAAATGTTTCACATGTAAAAAGTGTTTGTAAATTTGTCTTCAATAAATACAAGGTGTTTTCTTTATAAGCATACAAATTAAAGAGGTTCTATTCTGCCATTGCCAACAGAGGTCAGCAATGAGTATTCAAAACGATGGTAGATTCGAATCATACTCATAATTTCTGATACTTATACGCTTTCATACTTATTTTAATGTCATACTCATACTACTCATACTCAAAATTTGAAATACTCATGGTACTCGTACTTAACAATACGTATGATGTTATTGATTTCGACTCTGCACGACTCATCGTATTCGCGATACGAACACTACAATACTCACATGAAGGTTGTGTGTTTGCTCTCCTTGCTGTCTTTGTCTTTTTTGTTTATGTGTCTTTCTTCTTTCTTTGTAAATACAACAACAACTAAGATTGTAAATTTTGTAGAACGATTCGAAACACTCGAATCATTTATGAGTATTATAAGTATTTTTCTATATTTATGAATCTGAATGAGTATGAGGCGTATGAATCAACAAAGTTCGAATGTTATGAATTTGATGACAACGTTGTACTCATACTCATTGCAACCTGTACTTGTAAATCAATATCGTAGTGAGTACGAATGAATCAGAGTAGTTGGATTTCAATACTGTTGACTCACTCATATTCAAAATTTTATGAGTACTTATGAGTAGCGAAAAAGCGATTCATTGTTGATCTGTAATTGCCAAGCAACATTTCATAACCATTTTCAGCCTGAAACTGTTAAAACCATAAAATGTCTGTACCACTGTAGTAGGCTCAATATTTTCGCCTCTTTTTATTTGTTTATTTTTTATTTTTTTACGTGTGTTCCGCATATGGAATTTGTAAACAGAATTTAAGAAAGTCTTCTATTTTTTTGCAAAAAATAGCAAAAAATTGTTTGTTAATGATTTTCAATTTCGCTTTCAATGCTGGCGATGCATAGAATTCTCTAGCAAAACAAAGAAAGAAAGAAGAAATAAAAAAACAGCGAAAAACAAATACAAAGATTCACTCACTCACTCACTTACTTACTCGTGTATTTGTCGAAGAAAAAAAGCTTTTCAAATAATTGGTATTGTTTGTAAAATATGGTTGAGCATAGAGACAGAGGTTCCCAAACGTGGGTAGTTATATAAGCACATGAAGTGTTGAAAAGTATGGCACTGCATACACGCGATATAAACGCATATTGGGGGGATACAGTGCAAAGTTCTCCTGTAGATTCACGGGAAGCTCTTTAAGAGTTCTTTGACTTCAAGAAAAAGACCATTTAGGCTCATTTGGTTCTAATGTTCTCCATGATGTTACAAATGCGGTATTGAATAAAACGATACTGAGGGGACGAGATAATAATAGTTGGCACAACGAGAGATTGACATTCTAAGGCAATACATGTATAAATAATTAATCATTACAACCCTTTAGTCGGGATTACAACCTAGCTTCTCTCGCCACTTATGTTGTATACATACATAATTGGACATTACAACCCTTCAGTCACGATTTTGGCCTAGCTTCTCACTCCTCTTATGTTGTGTGCATTTATTTTATACATGAGCGGTGGGACCTACAGTTTAAAGGCGACTCTGAAAGACAAATTTTCGAGAAACTTTTTCATGGCAATTTTATTTGATCCTCAAGGTTTTTGTCAGAAATCCGTTGAGAGGAAGTCGCCTAAGAAATATTTTTTTTTTAATTTTTCGTATTGTTGGAGTCGTTTGACCTGGGATTTGAACCGTGGCCTCACGTCTAATTAGCCAAAATACTCGACTATGGGGGCTTCGTTGAATCATTTCTCGTGCTGTCGACTTGGGCTCTAAAGCCGAATTTCATGGGTTATATGATCTGAGTACATACATAATTTAGTCATAACAAGCCTTCAGTCAGGATTACAACCTAGCTTCTCACACCACTTATGTTGTGTGCGTTAATTTTTATACATGGGCGGTGGGACCTACAGTTTAAAGTCGACTCCGAAAATCAGTTTTTGAAAAACTTTTCATTGCAATTTTATTTTATTCTCAGGGCTTTTGCCAGAAATCTGTTGAGGGGAAGTCGCCGAAGAAATATTTTTTTATTTTTTCGTATTGTTGGAGATATTTTACCTGGGGTTTGAACCGTGGCCACACGCCTTATTATCCAAAACACAACCTACTAGGCTATCGACTTGAGCTATGATGCCAAATTTCTTGGGCTACATGGTCAGAGTATGTAACTTCTACAACCTTTGCTTGAAAGCTTTCCTGACAGGAAGTAGTGGTAAACTACATGCCGATCATGCCATTTTTACAGCCGGGTCTTCTCTCGAAATATTTGTTGTTGATTGACTGTTGAATTGTTGACATTAAAAAATAAAAAAAAAATTATTTTTTTAACTCCCGAGATATTGTATAATAACGTGAGACTGCCTGCTTTAAAGAAGAAATATTTGAAAGCCACTGCCACCACCACACTAACGCCATCAAAAATATTCGTTCGCAGTCACTACTCTGTTTATGGTGTGAAACAAAGTTTAGGTTTTTTCACCACAAACTCTACTACACCGTCGTATTCGTACTGTGAGAGCATGGATTTGAATATGTACGTTTGTATTCTTATTTTGGTTAAAACCAGCAACAACAACAACATGTCGTTATTTAAGTCACATTCACATATACAAACAAATGTAAGAAAAATAAAAATAAAAAAATTTACAAAAAACATCATGAAACGTGAGTTTGAATTAGAAAGTCTATGAATGATAGAATTTGCATAACATTAATGCGAAAGAAGACACAGAAAAAACAGAAAAAGAAGCTCAAAAAGAAGCAAAAATAGGCAGCAAACAAACAAATAAATTTTCAAAATAAGTCCCACACACACATATACAATAGAAATAATTTTTTTTTTGCACAAGAAAAAAGGCAAACAAAATAAACACGAATAAAAAAAATACAAAATTAAATACAATATTAAATACAAATTTAAATTTAAATAACAAGAACAACAACAACATAAGAAAGTGAAAATAGACAGCGAAAATTATGGCCCCCCATAAATGTCAAAAACCAAAAAAACAGAAAACAAAATCAAGATTCAAAATTAAAACGAAATTCCACAAAAAGACATGCAAGTATTACGAAATAAACGACAACGAGTGAAATCTAAATTTCTGGCTTCTATTGGAAACTAATTCAGGTCATACTCGTATCGTTTGTTACATTTTTTTTTAGCAGATTTTGTGAATTTTGTTTACAACACAATTTTGAATAAAGGAATGTAGAAGAAGGTAAAGAAAATAATCGAGAGAAACCCAATCAATTTCGTAATCGGAATATTGTGCATGCCGCTGTAGTCTAGTGGGTAGTATGTTGGCTTATTAGATGTGAGACCACGGTTCAAACCCCAGGTCATACATCAAAACGAAAATATGAAAACATATTTCTTCGGTGACTGCCTCTCAGAAAATTTTTGGCAAAAATTTTGAGCGTAAAATAATATTCCCATGAAAAAGTATCTCAGAAATAATCTGTCGTTTCGAATCAACTTTAATCTCTAGGTCCCGGCACCCATGTATAAAAATTAACACACACAACATAAGTGCTGTCAGAAGCAATCCTGACTGAAGGGTTGTAATGATAAATGCTTGTGATAAATTAGTCTACGAAATTAGTAGTCAGGGAGGGCTGTATAACAACCTTCTATTGGCAATCGTTTTACAGAAGTCTCTATACAAGCACAGCCGTATTAACGAAGCAATTAGAAAAATAGTTATCTTAACATTATGAGCCGCATAGATTACGAGCTTAGACTATGCAATGAAAGACCAACTGCATTGACCAAATTCCATGTCTTCTTAGTCTAGTAAGTGATGTGTTGGCTTATTAGACGTGAGGCCACGGTTCAAGCCCCAGATCAGACATCTTCAACAAAACGAAATAAAAAAAATATTTCTTCGACAACTGCCTCTCAGCAGATTTCTGGCAAATCTCTGAGAGTAAAATGAAATTACCATGAAAATTTTCTCAGAAAATTTTCTGTCATTCGGAATCGACTTTAAACTGCAGGTCCCGTCAGTCGCTTATGATAAATTTGTCTACGAAATTAGTAGTCAGGAAGGTCTGTCAGTGTCATCATCATCATCCTTCTGATGGCAATCGCTTTAAAAAAGTTGCTATAAAATCACAGCATAGACCACGAGTATAGACTATACTACCACAAAGGCAATGCTTCCACAAAGCTGTAATTGCATTGCTCCAAATGATACTATAGGTAGGTGGACCTAATCATGAAACTGAGCCAGTATAGGAAACAACCCTAAAAGATGCAGCAATGGGAAGCATGTTAACCCATACATACATATGTATGTATGTACATATAGTATTGGCCACTACAACCCTTTGATCAGAGTTACAGCTTGACTTATGTATCAACCTGCCTATGTTGTGTGCATTCATTTGATCCAATAGTGCTGGCTTTAAAGTTAAATTCGTATAACTGATGTTAAAGACATGGCAATTAAATTAGATTAGATTTGATGACTTGACATGTAAGGGACTCTCCTTAAAAGTTAAGCTCCCACTTAGGCCACTATTATATCACAAATCAATATTAAATCCTAGGAACATTTCTTATAGAAAATCATCTCAATTTCAAAAGAAACCTTGCTTACAGCAGTTTTTATATTAAAGAACTTCAACAAATGTGATAGAAGATGAGATGACAAGAACTTCTATCTCTTCATGGCGTAAACATATTTGGTGGAAGTTAGTTTCCTCAAGAACCTCTGTCTATTCATGGCACAAAGGCATTTAATGGAAGATAGTTTCCTGCTCCTCCTTGGATGAAGGGTAGAAGTCATTTAAGGCAATTCCAAGTCTATCAGCATACCTTTCAATATGGGACAGTGGCCTATAAGAACCGCAATAGTGTGATGATCAGTTGTACTCTTCTTATCCACAATAGTTGAGCATAGCCCAGCATATGCTTTCTTGTTGCCAACGATGTTGAGCCTCTCTATAAAAGGAACAGAGAAGAGCCAGTTTAACTAATTACTAATTAACTAATTATATGGGAACACCAATGTACTGTCTAGACAATAAACATTTGAAAGCAGAAATACACAAGAGTATTACTTAAGCATAGCCCGTATAAAACGGGCGACTAACGCAAGTTCAGGCAGAAGTAATAGTGCGTGGCAGTTCCACGGAATTTGATGTGTCAGTGCTGGTAGTAGTTTAAGTTGTTAAATATCTGACATACGCCATGTTTTATAACCCCAAAAACCAGTTTCAATAGCAACTTTTTAGTGGAAGGATGTGCTCCTATAAAAAAAAAACCAAGATAAAAGCATTGCCACAAATGGAGTGAGTGCTAAGACAGTAGAGTGGTAGACAGTAGATGAATTAGTGAGCGGAGCAAAATGCTTCTGTGGAGATGGAAGAGATGCCATTCTCAGAAAAAGAGCAGATATAGAGGTAGAAACTCTACTCAAACCCAATGAGTTTGAGGCAATCTAAGCTTTTGTTGGGTAATTACATTAGCAGAAGGTTTGGTTCACGCATTACAGTAATCTTCGATTTACGTCGCCTCGATTAACGTTGTTTCGATTTACGTCGTCAAATTTTTTGTTCCTTCTAACTTCAATTTGCGTCGTCATTCGATTTACGTCGCCTTTTTTTGGAACCAACTGCGACTTAAATCGAGGGATTATTGTAGTCTATCCATAAGTAACCTGAGGTTGTTCAGAATGAGCAGCATCTCGAAACCAAATATCTAGCTTCAGTGATGACTAGTCATCAGAACACTTACTTAGAACCTGAGACAACCAAAACAAATTTGCCTTCCAAAATTTTCCAATGCCAGACTACAAACAGCATTGAAGATTCGCCGAAAAATTACTGCACGTTGGTAGGTAGGTAGGTAGGTTGAAGTGACAGTGTTGATACAAAAAGCTCACTTGAGAACGCATAACTACCCGTTGTGTCGCCAAAGATAAACTGCATGCGGTTCGAAAGTTTTTATGCATCAATCAGTAAAGCCTGGTTCTTGCACCATCTGACTACTACTCGTTTTGATGTTTAAATAACCCCTTTGGTGAGAAAAAATTCAGAAGCCACTGCATTTCGTAAATCTGGCAAAAGAACACGAATAGAAAAGGCAAACTAAACTTAAAATGATTGTTACAATCCAGACTTTTAATTCTAAGCACTCGTTTGATTTTACTCAATCTATGGTTGTATATGATGAGTCATATAACTTGTGTTCCACGTAACCATAGCTTCACTCACTGATTGTTTTTGCAAGAATGATTTCTGCTTTCAATTTTAATACGTATAAATTATTAAACTTAATACTGTTCCAAGGTTATAAACGATTCAGATGATAGACCAGCTGTTGCGTTTATATTGTAAGCAAATATGGTTCTTTTGTCTGTAAATCAAACTTTTATAGGAGTTTATTTCTTTAGTAAGAAATCATATTTAAAACCTTTAATTTGATTTTAAAATACAACATCCGTTTAAACGTCTTTTATACCCGGCATACACAAGAAAAAAAAGGAACGCAAATAAAGAAACATTTTCTATG
This sequence comes from Sarcophaga variegata, assembly GCA_932273835.1. Classification (NCBI taxonomy): domain Eukaryota; kingdom Metazoa; phylum Arthropoda; class Insecta; order Diptera; family Sarcophagidae; genus Sarcophaga; species Sarcophaga variegata. The sequence continues at coordinate 13,029,715 of OW026360.1, forward strand.
GAAATTATCTTTTATTTTTTGGGGTTTTAAATATTTTTCATTCATGGTGGTGGTAACATTTTCAATTCATTGCTTCTCTTGTATCTGTTTAACATGCACGCATACCACACAAGTATTATTATTGTTAACAATGACAGCAAATAGAAAAAGAGGCAACAATGGTAACAACAGCAGCCTAAACAATAATATCCAACAACAATAACAACAACAGCAATAATAATATCAACAACACACATGAATAAGTATGAATAAAATTATGATGATTGTCGACAAAGAGCAACAAACAGAACAAAAACAACACACAATAAAATACATACATACATACATTTATTTATACATACATATATACATGTATGTATGTACATACATGTTCACATATAAATATATAGAATAATACATCGGGTATACCATGGTATTAAAAATAAATGTATGCGGCTATCAATGTTTCTCTTTTTTGAAATGGCAATTCTAGGCTGGAAAATTTTATAATTGTGTAGACAAATATACCATCATAATGAACATTATTGATGATAATAATAATACTTGATAATGATCATTATTGTGGCAAGTTTTAACATCATTATCATTAACGCCAGCATCATTATTATCATTATAGTCATTAAAAACACACACAACACTAACATGATTGTGATTAACATTGTCATTGTTAAACACAAGCAACATAAGCAACATAGCAATAGTAACAGCAATAACAACAGCAACATTGTAAATTCCAACAAATAAATATTTTATACTCTCATATTAAATAAATTCATACACTCTACACTTACACATACACACACATATACCCAATATACACTCTTCTACCTTTACTCTGTTTTTATATGACTGCGTGCTTTACAGTTGTTTTAAGGATCTGTAGTATACCGTTCAACTGTTGTATATGCGAGTACGTGCTTGCATACATGTATGTACGTGCTAGTGTGTGTGCGAAGTTTAAATGGCGTAAATGAAAAAAAAACCGGATGTTGTTTATTGTAGCAGTTACAGTTACTGTAGCTACATATACATAGTTTTTGTTTGTAACTGTAAAATTTAAAATGCTTGTAAAGTGTGTGCTCAACATAAATTAGACGGATTTTTAATTAAAAATAAATTCTGTCATACTCATTAACTGTTCTAAAGCAAATCAAAAAAAAAGTGGTAGGAATTTAGAGAATAATTACTGTTAAAACGTGTGTAGAAATAATTTGTGATGACTGTTGTTGAAGAAATACCAACGCTATAGAAATTCAATGTTCGTCCGGAGTATGTATAATTAAAGCTCTGGGAAAACATAGCAATAAGGCAACTCAATATTTATACATTTAAGCACTGTTGTCTTGCGCATTTAAATTCAAAGAATTTCTTATTCAATCTTGTAACTCACAACACGGGTTTTTTCAGTAAACTTTTTGGTAGCATAAGACTTCTACACACCACACACGTCTTACATAGTTCCCGACAGTTGCTTTCACATGTTCTGTTCTAGATCTCGGAGTACCATATACCTCCAGGGTTCTAGCGTCATTCTTATGATGCCATTAGGCATCCTGTTTTAGGCACAACAATTAACATTAAGTTTCTCAGTTTAGTCAGTCCAGTTCTTTATGTGGGTAGCAGATTCTTGTTGATGTCTGACCAGAATATCGTGTATATGAGTCTGGAATATTTACAAATGAAAACATGTGGTTTCTACATACCGCGTAGTAGACTTACCCCACACTTCCTTTAATTCCTTTGGATGTATGTAAGGTTCTAAATACTGTCTTCAGTCTTTTCAGTGACGCTATCACTTTGCTATACGAATTCGACTAGTCAATCTCAAAGTATGACCTGCTACGTGCTATTATTATTACTTGTTTTTGTTGCCGTAGTCTAGTAGGTATCGTGTTGTCTTATTAGACATGAGGCCACGTTTAAAATCCCAGGTCCTTCAACAAAACGAAATACAAGAAAATTCATTTCTTCATCGACTTCCTCTCAGCAGATTTCTGGAAAAACTCTCGGAGTAAATAAAATTGCCATGAAACCCGTCTCAAAAATCTGTCGTTCGAAGTTGACTTTAAACTGTAGGTTCCGACAATCATGGATAAAATTAACACATACAAATAATTGGCATGAGAAGCTTGGTCATAATCCTTATTGAAAGATTGTAATGAACAATTATATACGTATGTATGTATTATTATTACTATCGTGCATAGTATACGATAGTATTGCTTTCAATCTACATATACAGAGTATCCCTTCAATGTTTCTCCTAATCCTTTTGTCCTCACAAACCTCAGAATGGTGTTCTGTGTAAGTCAATAATTTCTAAGGCGCATTAACGTCGCCAGATTCCGAGTATTCGTTCTGTTAATTCATTTTTCTTATCACAGAATTCAATATTCTGAACCTCATTAAGATCAAGTACTCTCTGTTTTAGCCTATTCCTGAATCTCTTCTTACAGGAATTGCCCAAAAAAAGCTTAGAAACGCTGTTTTAAAACCATTTGGCTTGAGAACTTCCTTCGCCTGTTTTCATATTTTTTTTTCGTTTTACAAACATTTCTGTACACTTTACAAAAGGATTCGGGCACAATCGGCTGGGAAACTCCTTTCGCTCCCCTCATTTATAAATTCGTTGCCGCGAATTCAAACGTGTTCTTGAATTCAGCTGAATGTATATGCTTTGCCTAGCTGATACACTTTGCTCTGAGTGATCCATAATACTGTAGAGTCAGCATTCTGTGAACTGAACTCAACTGCTCAATAGGTGGCTACACTGTCATACTGTCCTCTGAACTTATTGATCAAGTTGAATTAAGAATATCTAACGATGGCGTAGATATCTGTTTGTATGATACCTGGGAGTTTGCTCCATTGATTCCATATATTTTAATTTATAGGATCAAACACCTGCTCCCTTCTGATATAGCACGCTATCTCACAGGATGGTCTCTCTGTCTCTCTTAAGAGAATATGTATGTTGATCAAGACCTCTAAACACCATCTCTTCTGATATATCCCACTGCCACACTATACCACTGAATGGTCGCTCTCTCTCTCTCTCTCTCTCTCTTTCTCTTAAGAGAATATGTATGTATATAAGTGACATAAATGGATTATTTGATCAAAATCTCCTCCTAATAAAGCACACCAAATGACAACAAAGTAATCCCTGATACCCCTGTGTCATATTTGCAATTAAATGTTGCCGTGTTTTCAAAATGATAATTTAAGCCTTTTTTTCCCATGTGTGGCACATTTAGATTAATTCGAATGAAATGAATTCAAATTATTTTTAAGGGTGATAAACAACTTAAGGCAGACGGACAGACAGACACACACAATAAGCAGTCTGTAGTTCCTTTTTGAAACTATTTATCTGTGCCACATAGCGTATCAAACTAACAATACTTTTGAGAATGGAAGAGGAAACACAATAAATTAAAGATTAAAAAAATATTGGAATATTTTTCTAAATTCCTTGGATACTTTTGTCTACAACCCAAGTGTCTTTATCTGCAATACACTAGCAGCAGCAGCAGCAACAGCAGCAGTAAAAGTGGAAGTAGTAGTCGCAGTAAGTCTTTATGATAAATTAGGTTTTTTGCAAAATACTTCTGAGCTTTAAATACTACTCGCACTCGTACTCGTACGCATCCCTCCATCCAACCCCTCTCATCACCGTTGTTGGCATAAATATTTTATTTTTATTTGTTGTTCTCTCTGTTATGATTGTGTGTGGCATGATAATGACAACGTCAATGCTACCGAGTACATAATACTGCGCCATCATTTTCGTTATGGTTTTCAGTGCCTTTTTCATTGTCTCTCTCTCTCTCTATATATATCTCTGCATTGTTTGTTCGTAATGATAAATGATTCTTTTATTATCAAAGAATATTACAAACACACACATACACATACACACAGAATGTTTATTTAAATACGCCGTATTTATGAAATGACATATGAAATGTGTATAGAAACGCTCGCCTGCTTGCTATTATTATTGCTCAGGGGCTTATTAGAAAGAAAGAAGAATTACAATATAAAAAGCATTAAAGAGTAACCATTTGGAGGAAATTAAAAACAATCACAATAAAATGTATACCCTACACTAAGCACATGACAATATAAAAAAGATATTCGTTTTCATGGTCAGTATTTATCCTCCTCCTCTTGAAGGGAGAAAAAGCTTAGCTTAAGACTGACGGCTAAACGTGGCATTTGCTTAGTTTCTGAACCCTATAGGGCTCTCAACTGGATAATGTATATGAAAGAGAATCTTCAGAGGAACTCTCAACTGTCTAATGTATATGAAAGAGGATCTTTGGAGTCATCCAAACAGTTCTGAAAGTCTTAAATGGTATTTGGATTGGGTTAGCTAAGGTAATAGTGGCAGTCTACTGTATTCGACTAACTTTGGCCCCCAGATCTACTAAATATACTATATAAACAGAGGAAGTGTGCCTCATTGTTGTCAGATGTCTATGAGTCAGAGCAGAGCAGTAACATCGTCTATATCTTCAACACTACAATTGAAAAAGTATTAATAACATCCTATTTCAAAAGCTAAGTGTGTTTCCTTAATGTCCTGCAATTACAGTGTTAATTATGGCCACATTGCTGCTATTTATCACCCCGATGAACCGCAGTTATCGCCTGTCAAAATAAAGCCATAAATGCCTATTAATTAGGCAGTAAGATCAGGTCATCTTTTAATGAGAAGGCAAGGCACTGTAATGTTTGGCAGGGTGTATGATCACATGGGCAACAAGGATAACTCAGCAGGTGATAGGCAGCTAAGGTCGAAACTAAGCAGTAATTTACAAACATTGGCAAACAAGGCTAAGTGCAGGGTAACTGTGCTGTGACACGGTAGATCTGCTCAGTCTACGAGCATAAAATATTCATGTGGTATTTGATGTGATTACTAGGACTAGGTCTTCCACATAACATCTGGGACGTTGAGGCTATAATCCACTTATTAAGTTATTTTTCATAGTCAGCAAACAGAAAAAGGCTCCTTTATATCACAGTTACTCTCTGGGTTTGTTTATTGCATAGTGAGTTCATCCCAGTATGGGGAGAATATCCTGTAAGCTGCAGGCTCAGATGTTTGCAATCAACAGGGCATTGGAGCTGTGCTGATAATTGATTTCGGCAGGTTATAAGATAAATATGTATGTACGTATTAAGGATACTGATTGAAGATTATGTCAGCTTGAGACTGGTTTCAGTCTCAAGGTAGGCTCACACAAAAATCTAGAACAGGTACTGGTAGTACTATTCTGGCAATCAGGGGTATTGTAATGTAGAGTAGAGTCAATACAATGTTCAGGCCTAGTGAAATGGCCGGCGGTAAGACCTCCCCTTACATAACGCATATACTGCGGTCTGGTCCACACTTGCCTGTTCTTGAATGGAATTACTATCACATCTGTTAGAATCTTGAAATGCTATTTAACTGGGTTATGAGATCAATGATCAACTAGTGTGATATACATACATAATTGGTGATTACAACCCTTAAGTCAAGACCACAACCTTTTTCTTAACCACTTATGTTGTGTGTGTTAATTTTTATACACGCACGGCGGGACCTACAGCTTAAAGTCGACTACGAACGACAGATTTTTGAGAAGTTTTTCATGGCAATTTTATTCCAATACTCAGAGTTTTTGCCTGAAATCTGCTGTGAGGAAGTCGCCGAAGAAATATTTTTTCATATTTCGTTTTGATGTCTAACCTGGGGTTTGAACCGTGGTCTTACGATTAATAAGCCAACACGCTATCTGCTAGACTACGACAACTTCAACACTAACCAGGTTTGTGTGTTAATTTTTGTTTATGAGTGGCGAAACTTACAGAGAAGCTTGACGAGATACTCCTGGCAATTTTATTTTCTCATAGAATTTTTTTTACTAGACTGCTGACAGAAGGTCGCCGAAAGCAATAAGCCAAGTCATTACCTGCTAGACTACAGCGACTTGTGAGATATACGCAGCACTTATTTGAGCACAGTTTGTATTCTGTTTCTGTGACGGAAAAAGGAGGAAGGCCCAGTATTCTTGACCGGAGTTTCCTCAATGGTCTTAGGAAGTTGATATCAGTTAGGATTTTTTTCATGGCGACTTTTCGTTCTAGCAGTCGTATAGTGTGATGACACTGCAATTCTACTCATCCTATCTTTTATTTTCGTTTGCATTAGACACTTATCCTTCTTTAATCTTTATTTCTATCCTTTTTCTTAGATTTCTTCCCGCTATTTTCCTCTTTTGTCATTTTTCTCTTCTTTTTATTGTTTGCCTGGTGCATTACAGGTAGCCACAATGGATCTTTTCTGGCCTCTGGATGGTGGTTTGTTTTCACATTTACAAACGCAAGTTCAATTGGTTAATTTCTGTTATTTTTATAACTTGTGATCTAATCTGTCTGTGACTGGAGCAACTCATTGCTAATGATATTCCTGTTATAGTTTAAACAGCATCGTTTAATACAATAAAATTTATTCATTGGCTTCAAACACTGCTGTAGTGACAACTGGCTCTTTCATAACATCCAAGACGGTTGAGGTCACTTCATTTGACTCAAGTGGACATTGGAGATCACTTCATACTCTTCTTCTATTCATCCTAACTTACCAAACTTACTAAACTAAAAACTTGCGGATGTCTTAATGCCCCAATATAGAGAGTACAGCACAGTTTCTTAATTTAAATAAGGAAGCCCAAGATGGGGTATTGGCGAATATAGGGAAATTTAAAAGCCAACATTTTCTTCGATACTCTAATTATTTGGCTTAACAAACAGACTAACAAACGATGACTATTAAGACGTCTCACGACACTGCTTTAATAAGGAGGTAACAATACAGTCTTCACAATTCAAACATAATAATTTTGCATGTCATTTGCTTTTGTTGTCTGTTGTTGTTGTTGTTGTTGATGTTGTTGTGTGTTGTTGTTGTGTGTTGTATTATAATTTAAAAAAATTAATTTTCCAAGCATTATCATGGCATATTTAGCCTCTTGTTCAGATAATTGTCATCATAATGGCTATTGTTTGAATTGAAAATAATAGCACACTGGCGGTAGTAGTTGCAAATATTGCTTTACGATTATGATTCAGGGATGGTGATGGTTGTGGTGGTGGTGATGGTAGTTGCTACACTGTGTACCATACTTTCCATGGATGGCTTGGAGTCTTTGTTTTCTATGTTTACTAAGATTCTTTGTTTGTGTGTGTCATAACAAATTATAGAAATTATAAATCAAATCTTTATGGTTTTCATTCGTTTGTTTCATTTTCAAAACTCTTGTGTTTTCATTTCATTTTCTTTTTTTTTTCTTTGTTTTTCTCTGTTTTATTATAACAATTTTCCAGTAATTTGTATTTGCCTGTCATAGTTGTTGCTGTTGCTGTTATTAGTTATTTAAACTTTTCTTTTTTTTAATGCATTTTAAGTTAGAAAATGAACGAATGAAAGAAAGACAGAAAAAAACATGAAAAGAAAATTTCGCAAACAACCGCAACTAAAATGGCGCAAAATTGTCAAGTTATGATGTGAACGACGAATGCAATTCAATAGTTTATTGCTACCATCAACAAATCCATTAAAAAAAAGAAAAAGGAAATCTCTGCAATAACAAAAAAAAAAGAGAAGAAAAGTTATTAACCTTTAAAAAGGTTTAAAGGTTTACAACTTGCATAACAGTGCATTGAGCTTTATGGTAGTTTCACTTCATATACTAGGCAAACTAATTCGTTTATTTAACAGCAAATAATGTAAACGTTTGCCAGCTGTTGGCAATACCTTTACAACATCCGCAGTCTTTATAGCAGGATATCTTGTCTAACCTAAAATTGAAACAACTAAAGCTCTCGTAACCGATGTGTAGTTTTCCATTTTATGACGTAGTTTGTCTTGTGCTCAACATTATTAACCAATAGAAAAGCATCGCTTGACATTTTTTCCCATGAGCCGCATAGAATTTAAATTTTTTGCTTATAAGGTAACATAGCTTATTGCCCTCGTTCTTGGTCCAGTTTACACTCTATATTCACGATTTATATTTCATATATAATCGAATGACACCATGGAGGAATGAAAGGGAGAAGGTTTTTGTAAGACCAGTGGTTAATCAGGATTCAGTAGGTCCTCAGTTTAGTTTCTTACAGAGGGAAATTTTGTTCTTAATAGGATTCAACTTTCCTTAGAGGGTTAAATATCTACAGGTCACTTTAGATCACAAGCTCTCGTGGAGGCTACAATTGTGCTTTACATCTGCTAAGGTGCTGTAGCCAAGACCTTGAGGTTTTGACTAATCATGGTATACTGACTCAATCCGGCAATTGTGGAACTAACCTTACTTTATGGTGTTCATGTCTAGTGGGTGTGCAAACACCAGTGCTACTGCTGACTGATACACAGAGTACTCAGGAAGATAGCTGAGCTGATCTCCAGTGCGCTCTATTCTACTCTAACCAAAACATTATTTGCTACACTCAATCACGACGCCTCTGACCTCCTTTTAAAGCAGAGCGCTGAGTTGGTGACAGTAAGACTTAGTGCAATAAAATTCTGGCTCGAACTGGACCATTGTCATGTTACTATTCGGAGAACACAAAGACACATGTGGGTCGGTTACATGGCTCCTTATAACTTCTTAAATATAACATTCGATTTTAGAATTCCAACAAAGGACGTTTCGTATAAAGATCAGGATGGCTCCAAGATGTGCGACAGGTTTGCTAAGAATTTTGATATTAAATTTTCTTATAGGCTATCCGATCACGTTAGCGCAGAGGTCACAGCTACTTTGAAAATGGTTGTAATGCTTGTTGAGTCGTCAAGACTTTTGCAGGAACCTCATGTCGCATGTAAAGAACATTTGCTGACATTACACTTGGCTTTTGGGAGTCTGTTCTTCAATTAGGTAACCCGTTGTGAGAATACATTTCCTAAGTGACATACAATAGCTGGCATTGCAAACCACAAACAACAACGTGATTCGTATTTGTGACCAGATGAGTCGATATCTGGGGTGAGAAGGCCAAAACGTTAACCATACTTGGTGGCATGACATTTGCCTACCCAGAATCTCATTTCGACAATTTGCAAAGTTTTAGTGGTAAGAGCGTCTAGTGACCCATTAGACACTACCACTTATGACTTATTGATGGCTACTTAACAAAGCATGTTTGGCTTTAAAACCACCTTTAATTAAACGCGTTTTTTATTCTTCTTTATTTATTGTAAAAAAAAACTATAAAAAATGCTTATCCTCAGCTTCTTTTTATTTGATTTGGAAATCCCTCCATCAATAACGTCATCACTGCAGTCATTGTTGTCAAGACAAATTTAAACACAAAAATAAAAAAAAAACAAAAAAACTTTCTCTTTTAAATCAAATTTAAAGAAAGATTTAAAATTTGTTTATTACAATAGTATTGTTGTTGTTGTAATATTTAAACTATTGTTTTGAAAATGAACAAAAGACGTCTAAGCCGAGAGAGAATCAATCATTTTTGTAAACCGAAGAAATCAAATGTAATTGTACAGTGAACAAGAAACAATACAACACACAGAGATTTTCTTATTTTTTTGGTTTGGTTTTGGGTTTATTGGGATTTCATTATACACACATACAGGTACACACACTTACTTGAAATGATTGTAAATTTAACAATAAAACATTTATTTTATTTAAAAAAACACAGATTTGTTGTAGATTTGAACAACAGCAATAACAACAACAGCAATAAGTACAACATTGTTAATAATGACAACACAAAACCCATATAAAAGTTGTAATAAAAAACAAGAAGAAGAAAAAAAAACCGACTTGCTCTGCATATTAAATACCAGAAGCTGTGTATTATGCTGCTGGCTGCTGGCTGTTGGCTGCTACCAAGCAACAAACACTGCTGCTGTTACCACAATACTGCTGCCAAGCATTTGCTCAGTTGGAAGTGTTTTCTCAAATAACCACCACCACCACCACCACCACCACCACAGCTCATAAGTAACTGAAGCTGACTGAATGTTTTGTGTATGAAACTACAGGGTATTATTACTGTTATGACTGTTATTCGTATTTTATTTAAAATTTATCAGATTTAGAGGTACCCTATAGCGTTAATATACACTGGGTAGAAAGCTTTGGCGAATTGGAAACTTGATTTCATTGAAAAGTAGTTCAGACCGAGCTTCAACTCTACAATAATTTCTTTATCTATTCCGCAGAAGGGCTCATTAATATCGTAGCAACAATGAGTAAGCAGGCAGGCTTGAGAGAAAAGGAGCTTCCTTACCATTGATAGGACCTAAAGCCTTCTATAAAGTGGCGGTGAATATTTGGAAAGATATGCTCAACGAAAGGGAAGATAAAGAGAGACAACTACTCTTCTGAAACCAATTATTTTTGAGGCAATCGAAACTTTTGCTGGGATATTATAATGGAAGAAGGTTTGAGTCATGCATCAGACTATCAGAAGTCGTCGTAGTCTAGTAGGTAGTGCACGGCGATTTTAATGTCACCCCAATCGGTGTCGCTGCAACTTTCAATAGTTCTTTCTCATGCAATCGTTCATAATGGACTGTCGCTAAGGGTTCTTCCAGCATCGTATTCAGAAAAATGCTAACGAAAGAGAACGCCAGACCAAAGAGTCAGTTTTTTAAGAATGCAATGCGTTTCATCGCATGAAAAAAATTTGTTGAAAAAAACTGTGATTGAAAGACTATTGTCCTAGCACCCGCTCAGTATATCTACGAACTTGTGAAAGTTTAATGGATTTTATTTAGTACGGGAATTGGATTTTATATGGTCGTTGGCGCCGTAGTACAGTAGGCAGTGTGCTGGACATGAGGCCACGGTTCAAACCCTTGATCAGACATCCTCCAACAAAACGAAGTATTAAAAAATATTTCTTCGGCGTCTTTTTCGCAGCAGATTTCTGGCAAAAACTCTGAGAGCAAATAAAAAATTTCCATGAGAAAGTTTCTTAAAATTTTATCGTTCGGGGTCGACTTTAAACTGTAGGTTCTGCCACTCATGTATAAAATTAACACACACAACATATGTGATGTGAGAAACTAGGTTTTAATCCTGACTGAAGATTTGCAAGAACCAATTATGTTTGTATGTATGTACGTATTAAACTACCAAGAAATAATTTGAGGTTGATGACTGATCCTTTGATAGGGCTCTGTAAACTCTAAGTAGTTCTATTCAGAATGGGGATTGTTTCGAGCTCTGCATGTGAATTCTCTGATGATGAGAATGAAACAACGAAACACATGGAACCTGTGGGGCATAAATGCATACCAAAAGGTGCATTCAGATGCTCGGCAGGCATTATGTGGGGTGTCAGGGCAATTGGCTTGGAGGACACAAGATGCACGGGAGTACAATAGATCGTGTGGTCGCAATAGTAAGGCAGGATTAATACTGTTTCAGTATTATGGCTATAGGGTTTAACTTTAAGAAGTCAATTGTCTCTTATGTGCATCTCTACGTTGACCTAGAGACAAGGTTATTGCATCATCATGCAACCAGAACTCGTCATTTCGTTAATTTTGAAATTAGCTTCTTGGAATACATACATATGTACATAATTAATCATTACAACCCTTCAGTCAGGATTATGGATCTAGTTTCTTACACCACTTATGTTGTGAGTATTAATTTTATACATGAGAGGCGGGACCTACAATTTAAAGTCGGCGCCGAACGACAGATTTATTGTGAGAAACTTTTCATGACAATTTTATTTGCTCTCAGAGTTTTTTTCAGAAATCTGCTGAGAAGAAGTCAACGAAGAAATATTTTTTTTGTTTTCATTTTGATGTCTGACCCGGGATTTAAAACGAGTTCTCACTTCTAATAAGCTTCTAATAGACTACGGCAAATTCAAGCTTCTTGGAATGATGTTTGTAACAATCTTCAATGATTTGGCTTTAGGTTTCACTGGCATCATCAATGTCAGAATAAAACTAACCCCAAAGAAAAAACTTTAGTCGTAGTGAGGAGAAATTCTAAGCCAAGAAAAATTTTCTGGAGGCTCTGTTCTGATTTAAACGGTCGTTGAGTGGTACTAAGAATACTTTTAACAGATACCTTAGCTTATTCACAGCCATGTTTTAAGTACTGGCTTGAGTTTTAATCATATTAGGTGGAGTTTCGTAACTTTAAACAGTGAATCTCTTTATTGCATCTGCTAGTTTCAGTATTGCATGAATTTGATGTAGCAAAATCATCGCTTTAAAGTCGATAAGGATCGTTATGTTTACTGTTCTGTTCAATGTTGTCTGTTATGTAGTATTTTACCCGTCTGCAGATTTACTGCTTATTATTGGAGCATCAGAAGCATTTATTTGACCAGCAGACAGGAGATATTTGGAACTCACTTTGAGCTTTCTGCGCTAATAGTGGGATTTGTTTTCAGTCATACTTTTTGTGAAGTAACATGCTGCAGGTATGACATCTTAAACTGAATACATTTGTAGGGTATTATAGAGCTTCGTTTCTGTTCGATTATTTGCCATTTGTAAAATTTCAAAGTAAAGTTTTCCCTGTGTGGTAATCAAAATATTAACCGTAGTTGCTGTAGCAATACCCACACATACGAGTACAATAATATCTTGTGGTATCGGAAAAAATCTGTAACTATGGCAACAGTAGCAATAATTGTAATACAACACACAGACATATACACACATACATATCTCACATCCTCATTTAGTTGCTGTTGTCGTTTCCTTTTTCTTACTTTTCCATGGGTTTCGTAAAATTCAAATGAAATTTATGGGGTTTCCTCTGCTGCTTTGATTTTTTTTTTTTGTTTTTTCCTTTGGCTCGAATAGAAAGAAAGTCTTTCAATGAATGTGAGCGAGTCTTATGAGTGCAGTTTGGGAATTTGTTTGAGAAACAACAATTGTATGGAATTACAGCAAAAATGTGTAAAATCTTGTGGAAAATACGTAGATTTGGACAGGAAAAATTGTGATGTTTTATTGAATTTCATATTTTTTTTTAAACAAAAGAAATTTTTAACATCACAATGTCATGTTTAAAAATTTTTAAAAAATAAAATATGTTTTGATAGAGGATTTCATTAATAAAGGGAGAAAGAGACAGAGAATTTTGAACCTTAAAATCTGACATCCCAATAATGATTAAAGCAAACGGCATGAAAGCATTTTTGCATTAAAAAAAGCCCCCCTCCACATAGCATGTCATTAATAAATAAAAATATCTCAAGCGGGGGAACGGGGATTGCAGTAAATATCACAAAGCACTACTTTCAGGCCTTACCAGCAGAAAATAACGAAAAGAAAGTAATTTATTTGGGCTTATAGCCATCGTAACAGCAACTGCCACCCTATAAAGACTTACAATCATACCCCATCACAGACTATTCAGCCATAGCATGTGCAACCACCCGCCAGCCAGCTTTAAATGTTTTTTAAATAGAAAGAAGCAGAATAAAGGCAGAGAAAAAAAGAGAAAAAAGAATATTTAAAAGCAACGTATCAAATTGCCATCTTGATAACAAGAATATTATCTTTTATAATTCAGTTACCAGAACAACAGAATGCGGTACAACACACATGTTGGGATAGACAGACAGCAATAGTATGGGAGATAGATGGATGCTATCAGGGAAAAAGAAATTTAAACTGTTTCAAAGCAAATCTATAAACAACACGGAAAAAAGGAAAACAACTTTTAAACTGTGAGTTTATTAAGAAAGCCATCCCTGCATATAAGTTATCCTGATGAAAGGTTACGCATTAGATAAGTTAAAACAAAAATCCGAATTGAATTTAGTCCCTGTTACTGGCCTCACAATTTTAGCCTATGGTAAGAGAGAGAGATCACTTACTTACTTACTTAATTGGTCATTAGAACCCTTTAGCCAGGCCTACAACCTAGCTTCTCACAGCACCGTTGTTGTGTGTGTTAATTTTTATACATGACTGACGATATCTACAGTTTAAAGTCGATTCCAAATGACAAATTATTCAGAAAGTTTTCACATAGCATTTTATCTGAAACTGAATCGATTGGACCCCACAATGCCAAGAAGTCTAATCTGATTGCGGTAGGACCGATTACATGACTATCATACATTAAGGTTTGAGAAAACGATATAACGGTTGGAAGATTAGGTGATTTCGACTGTGATGCCTTTAGTAAACGAACTGAATGTGGTGTCCTCATCCATTGTTAGTTGTTGCTCTAACTTTCATTTGTAATGCTATGTAGTTCGGTGATATGTCTTTCAAGTACCTTGTTTTTAAGTTGTTGTGCTACTACGTTCTTGTAAGGACTTTGAATCTCCCTTGAGAGTAGCTATGGGCAATATGGTATTGCTTACTGTTATCTATCGTGCCATATTTCACCGTTATGCGTATTTGTTAATTATTATGGAGCATAAAAAAGTTAAAACACAATTGTATTATTTTTCTTAACACCTCGGGACTAAGGAGCCACTGGTACTTGCTTTCAGTGAGGCTGTTTGTGATGGGGCCTCTGTAGTGATTATAATGACGATTTCTGAACTTAAGCAATCTATGAGAAGATAGAATAATATTGTTCCTAATTTCAATCCTCCTCTTCATAGTCTATTCAGGAAGCAACCTGACCTCTGACTCAGTTAACACCAGCTCTTGAGAAAAATTATGTCTAAAGTAGCAAAGTTCTGCGCCGTTAAATCTCTGGCTATTTTTAGCGATGGTGCAACAACAGATGGCAATCCTATTATTCTAGAACCTAAGGAGACTGAAACTGGACACATGGAATTATAAAAAGAAAATATAAGGAAGAGAAAGAATAAAAAAGTAATATGTGGAGCCATTTAAGCACCATATCCCGTTTGAAGTCGCTGTTGTTTAGTAGGTAGTATGTTGACTTATTAGACAAGAGGCCTCGGTTCAAACCCCAGGTCAGACAACTCCAACAAAACCGAAGTATGTAACAAATATTTCTTCGGCGACTTTTTCTCAGCAGTCTTCTGTCAAAAACTGGGCGTATGAAATAAACTTGCCATGGAAAAGCTTCTCAAAAAAATCTGTCGTTCGAAATCGATTTTAAACGGAAGGTCCCGCTACTCATGGATAAAATTAACATACACAACGTAAGTGTGCTGACTGAAATATTTTATTGACTAATTATGTATGCATGTATCGTATTTGGAGCCAGTGATTTTTATTGAAATCAGGGGCAACTGTAAGTAAGGACAGTAAAAACACAGGAATGTTACTCTTTTAAATGCGTGTTGTAGCTCATTGAACTTCAGTAGGTTATATAGTCTCCGATACTGTATTTATGGCTTCGAATCCATATTCTCTTGTAATTTTTCATATATTGGATCGCTGGTCGATTGATGTGTCTGACAGTGTAGGTGTTTGGTCTGATAATTCAAGAAGAATGAAACTAGCCGGTGATATGGTGCTATTTGTGCAGGCAAAACGGTTGTAGGATTTATTGGAATTGATTGCTGAGATAAAACTTTTCGAAACGAAAGTGTTTGATTGGTGCTTGTACCCCGTAACTCTACATATTGCAACGTAAAGGACAGAAGAAGAGACAAATAAAGGCCAATTGGTATACGGAATATAATCCCTCTAATGTACCTTAAGTAACTAACCTTTGCATAAAGGACTTGATGTATTAAAGGACCAACTTTCCTTAACTTCTTCTTAACTCCCCATTTTCCCATTGACATATAAAAAATACCAGTCTTGGTACTTTTCTGAAGGCAACAGAAATAAAATTCAGTTTTTACAACCTTCCTTCTCCTTCCTGCTCACCAACATTACAATAATTTATTTTCCAATCAAATGATAAGCTTTTCAAATTCTTGAATACTTGACATCGAATGTATTTAAATCATATTCAATGGGTCGTCTCGTCTCGTCTGTTTACCATAAATATTGTAGCAAAACCCCATGTCTTTATTTACATCTTTAGTGCAATCAGACAAACAATCAATCAGATTTTCTTTTTTGAGTTTTCCTCATTGCCTCTATGCGGATAACATCTGTATACCGCCGATTCCATATAAAGTTTAGCCAAAAAGCATCAGCTGCCAAAAACAAGACGAGAACTGCTTGCGTTTCATATTGTTTTGCAAATAAAAAAATAAAAAAAAATGGCTGGTTTGAGATTTAAATTCCATTTAAGAACCGTTCAGTCATAGCAAATATAGTTAAACGCACACACACACTTAGTTTGAAACATATTCGTTCATTCTATTATTGTCTGTCTAAGTCAGTCTAGTTGGTTTCGTTTTGCAAAAAATTGCATTCAAAATAGTCTCTCTCTGGGTTTATTATGAAGCGTATCGCATTTATTGTTTGAAATTGATAGAGAATGAATGAAATGAAACACATTCAAGCAAGCAAGCAAAACTAAAATTATTTCTAAACAATAACCATTGCCAAGGGGGGAGGAGGAGGTAAAGCTAGACTAGCATAAGTCCAAATAACTGCTGTTGTTCTATTTAAATCAATTGTTTTGCAAAAAAAAAATAGTATTTGAACCAAAAAATATGCAATAAAACGATGGCAACGACAATCGCAACGCAGAAATTTATTATTGAAGTGGACTAGATAGGCTTAAAAGGGTACCCTATTCCAAATATTTTCAAAGAAGCTTGGGTTTTCTAGCATAATAAAGAGAATTTACTTTTTAGATGAGAGTGGAAGTCATTGAACAAGACTTTTTATACTTACACTCACTGAAAATGTCGTTTCTAGACAAGTAGAGATGGCAACTCTACTATTCTAGAACTTGTTACAATTGCCAATAGCCTGCCTCATCTTAGTACAAACAGAATTCATAAAGCCTAGATTATTTTCAAGAAAATTGTAAATTCGTATACAAAATATTGGTCATTGTAAGCGTTTAGCCAGGATAACAACATAGCTTCACACACGACTCAAGATCTGTTTTTAGTTTTTTTCCGTGAAGGGCAGAACCTATAGTTTAATGTCAACTACGAACAACAGATTTGGTTGACCTGTGCTTTACAGTCGCCGTAGTCTAGTACGTAGTGCGTTGGCTTATTAGACGTAAAGCCCGGGTTCGAATCCCAGGTCAGACATCAAAACGAAATATGATAAAAAAAAATTATTTCTTCGCCGACTTCCTCTCAGCAGAGTTGTCGCAAAAACTCTGAGAATAAATAAACCTGCCATGAAAAAGTTTCTCAAAAAATCTGTCGTTCGGAGTCGACGTTAAACTGTAGGTCCCGCCACTCACGGATAAATTTAACGCACACAACATGAGTGGTGTAAGAAGATAGGCCGTAATCCTGACTGAAGGGTTGTAATGGCCAATTATGTATGTTTATGTGCTTTACAGTATCATAAGCAAAAACCTGAGAGTAAATAATTGCTGCGAAAGCACTTCTCAAATCTGCAGTTTAAAGTCGGGTTGCAGGTTCCACTGCTCATGATTAATATTTACACATGCGACCTAATTATTGATACCCCACTCTGCAGATAAACGTATGCCAATGGAAACATTCTGCAAGAGTAAATACTTGCCATGAAAAAACTGCTCAAATTTGCCCTTCAGAGATGGACTGCAGATCCCATTACACATGGATAATATTTACACACACGACCCAATTATTGATACCCTACACTGATGATAAATATATACCACTGCAAGCGTTCTGTATCGATTGCAATCGATCGAAATGGTGGATAGAATAGGCAGATTCTGGGTTACACTACAAGTAAAGTAAGGCTTCCGAAACAGTGTTTAACAAATAGTTTTTAACCGGAACGGCAATACGAGGCCGAGCGTTGGCGGAATGTAAAATTACAACAATGACATAGGTGGTGAGACAAACCAGATCCAGACTAGAGTGTAGCAATAGCCAATAAAGTAAGCGAAGATGACGTCATATCACCTTTAGGCATATTTAAAATCAACTAAAGTAATGTCGAGACAAGAAGAAAACGATGGAAATGTACTTACACAATATAGATGGTGTGAGAAATAAGGTCCTAATCCTGGCTACAATGCTACAATGGCCAATAAAGTAAGGTTAGATGACGTCATATCACCTTTAGGCATTTTTGATGTCAACTAAAGTACTGAGGAGGCAATTTGAAGGCAAGCAATTCCCACTAAAGAAGAAAACAATGGAAACTTACTTACACAACATAGATGGTGAGAGAAACTATGACATAATCCTGGCTACAGTGCTGCAATGGTCAAAAAAGTAAGGTTAGATGACGTCATATCACCCTTGGGCATATTTGATGTCAACTAAAGTACTGAGAAGGCAAATTGCAAGGCAAGCAATTCGCTATAAAGAAGAAAACGAAGGACACTTACTTACACAACATAGATGGTGGGAGAAACTATATCATAATCCTGGCTACAGTGCTGCAATAATCAATAAAGTAAGGTTAGATGACGTTTATCCCCTTTAGACATATTTGAAGTCAACTAAAGTAATATGGAGGCAAATTGCAAGGTAAGCAGTGCACGCTAAAGAAGAAAAAGAAAATGCTGTCTTTATACACGATGAAATATTTTAAAACTCTTGTGGTAAAAAATTCAAGACCTTGAGACGACATACGTCTTCTGTAATGAATTTTTCAAATATGAAAGTGTAGCGCACATCTGTTTTTTTCCTGAGGTGGAAGGGTAATTGTAAGCCATTGTTATAAAAAGCTTTACGAAACCAATCAATTGCTGTTTGATTCTCTTCTATAAAGAACTGGAAGACGAAAAAAAAGTTTTTAATTCTTTTATTTACCCCAGTATTGTTGCCATAGAAAATTTTCTAAAAGACCTTTTGTAGCCAAAATACACAGAGTACAACTCAAAACCTATACAGACAATCATAATTGAAATGGTACAACAAAAACAAAAAGAAAACAATGATTCACAGCAAAACACAGTTTTGTATACCAAAACGCATAGACATTTGAAACTAATTTTTAAGTCAAACTGGCTCAAAACAAAAATTTCTGTAAAATCATAACATAAAATGGCAATACAGTGGACATTACGATAACAATAACACGGCCTAACACCAATTCCAAACATTTTGTTATGGTATATATTATCCAGGTCTTACTGTAATTGAAAGTAAATTTTCAAATTTGTTACGAACATTTTAAAGTTTTAAGTGCCTGAAGGTGAACAAAATTTTCAGTGTCTGTGACTGTTTGTCTGTTTGAAATTTATGAAACGACAAAATCTTGTAAAATTATAAACGTTTTGTTTTGTTTAATCGCTTAATTATAGCCGGCATGTAATTTATTTAAGACAAGGCCTACTTATTTAAAGGCACGCCCAGCTTAATTTGTTTTTTTTTTTGGTTTTAATTGTTGGTTTGTAAATGAAACATGAAAGATTAAGTACTTACCAGGGTACTTATTGTTTTGAAATATTTATTTAAGTACTGTTCGCTGGTAATTTCGTTTACCGAACGAATTCAACATAAAAAACATGTTTTAAACTGGGTTTTAAACTTTCAATTGGTTTTGACTTAATGTCTGTCAAATACGTTTTTACTTCTTCTGCTGACCTCAAACCTACCGCCTACAACAGATGGTTAGATTCTGGTTTTTGTGTGTATGTAAGCCTGTGTTTTTTTTTTCTAAAAAAATTTTGCAAGGAATTCTTAAAATTTAGCCCAAAAACCCTTTTTTTGGATGGATCCAAGAGGTTCGTTACAAATAAACGCTTAAGCGCTCGATAATTGTCTTGTCAAGCCACACTTGGAGCATTAACTTCTTATTCAGTGGAATGTCGAATAATGCTAGGGACTGCTTTGGTCTTGTCCAACAACTTGATGATGCGAACGAACTTGTTATTTGCTGAGGTTCAGCTCATGCTTAACAGAGAATGGTTCGTGAACAGGCTACAAATGAATGCAGCAAGCTTTACTGGCCAATATCCTTATTGTGAGAATGACAGGGCAAGGGTTAGATCGAGTGAGGACTGCTAGAGGCACATTAGACAGGCGTTCAGGGTGTCAGAACAGACGATTAGAAAGACTGAAGGCAAAAATTAATAGGTTTACTGACAACTATCCCCCACAGGTTATATGTCCTGGCTAAGACAAGGTCGTCGTAGTCTAGTAGGTAGTGTGTTGGCTTGTTAGACGTAAAGCCAGGGTTCGAGCGCCAGGCCAGGCATCAAAACAAAATACAAAAAGTATTTCTTCGGTGACTTCCTCTCAGCAGATTTCTGGCAAAAACTCTGAGCGTCAAATAAAATTGCCATGAAAAAAGTTTCTCAAAAATCTGTCGTTCGGAGTCGACTTTAAACTGTAGGTCTCGCCACTCATGTATAAAAATTAACACACACAACACAAGTGGTGTGAGAAACTAGGTCGTAATCCTGACTGAAGGGTCCAATTATGTATGTAAGACAAGGTAATGGCTCACATGTTGTGCAATTGTATGGCTTAGGCTAAGGCCGGATTGCAAATTCTTAAGAGCGGTCAATATATGTTCATAACAAATATTTTCTGTCGTTCGTAATCCATTTTAAAACTGTAAGTCCAGCCACTCGTGTATGAAATTAACACACACAACATAAGTGGTATCAAAAGCTAGGTTGTAATCCAGACTGAAGAGTTGTAAGGACCAATTATGAATGAATGAATAAATGAATGAATGAATCAATGAATGAATGAGTGAATGAATGAACGGATGAATGAATGAATGAATGAGTGAATCAAACATTTTCTGAACTGATGTGGAGTAGAAGTTGCTGTTTAAATATGGCTTTCGGTCTGTATCTGTCTATTGACCTAACGATTGAGTAACATAGAGCCCGTGGAAGATAGTTGTTGTTGGGATAATACCATACGCATGCATTGTATTGATATTTTGTACAGGAGTGGTCAAGTTATCCATTATTCGCGAATAAATTAAGACATAGTCTTTAAGAAATGAAGCATATTCCAGTGCAAGCGTTCTGCTTCGATCAAAACAAATGATACCCTGAAGAGCCAAGTTCTCAACTATACTTCGGCTGCGTTAAAACAATTCATCCCTTGTTTCCGAAAAAGTTTTTGAGCGGAGCGTTGACATAAAGAAAAATCATGGTCCTAAGTCTGGTTGCGTATTCAGGCCAGTTTTCCATCAATGCTAGCTTCAAACGTATTAATTTACAGATTCCGGAGATTGTCTGGACTGCTTTTAGGAACTTATAATACATCACACCCTTCTGATACCATCAAATGCAGAGCATTATCTGCACAAAATGAATCTGTCTTGTCATGGATTCTGCTTATTACCCACGCTTTATATAAGATTTCTTGTGCCTGAGATTGTCCTAGTGATTCAATCTTACATCACCAGTGATAATTTGATGCAAACATGATGTCTTTTAAAACCAATCAAACCCGCAAATCAGATGTACAAAATCGTTGTTCAACGTATTTTGACTTCAGTTCAAGGGACACCCAATTGAGTTGCTTTTGAATGAATCTGGGTACCTTTAAACGCTTTCAAGTGGCTGCTTGAATCACGCCTAATTATTATGGAAGCTTTCCTTGCGTCTGCCAAGAATCTTGGTCGGCTAAAGTTTGCAATTCCTAGTGTTCGAACTTTTTTGACTGTGATATCAAACTAAACATGTTTGAAACGAACAAATCACTTAATACACCTCGTTTTGAATGGAACGTGCTCACCAGAGGTCAGCAATGAGTATTCAAAACTATAAGTAGATTCGAGTAATACTTATAATTTCTGATACTTATACGCATTCATACTTATTTTAATATCATACTCATACTACTCATATTCAAAGTTTGAAATACTCATGGTACTCATATTTAACAATACGCACGATGTTATTGATTTCGACTCTCCACGACTCATCACAAAATCACAAAATAAGTATGATTCGCGTACGAACACTACAATACTCACAAGAAGGTTGTGTGTTTACTCTGCTTATGAATCTGAATGAGTAGGCGTATGAATTAAACATATTTCGAATGTTATGAGTTTTATGTCAACATTGTACTCATACTCATTGCAACTTGTACATATATATATCAATGTTGTAGTGAGTACGAATGAATCAGAGTAGTTGGATTTCAATACTGTTGACTTACTCATACTCAAAATTTCATGCGTACTTATGACTAGCGAAAAAGCGATTCATTGCTGATCTCTGGTGCTCACCACATAGTTCCACAAGTAAACCACCAGCCAAGTGGCTCAAAAAACCTTCCCGGAAATAATGTTTTTTGTTTGGCACCCTGAAAGATGTTCCATTAGAAAAACGTTATGCTAAGCACAACTAAACCTGAGCTAGGCATTGTTCTCTCAAATAATGTATACATTATAGATGTATGGTGGTGCCATCTACAGTGAATGATTAATTATCCGAATTCATAAAAAATTTATTCAAGACATCAGGAAATTTCACTTTAAAACCATGGAGTAGAATTGGGTTGGTATGTGATCATACAGCCGAGTCTGTTTGCTATCGATAGTATGATCTGTGATATCTGATATGGAAAGCTTAATAAATTTAAATGTTGAAGTGAGTCCAAATATGAATTTTAAAATATTTGCGGTGTTAAGTTGATGGAAACCCAAAATTTATATTCGCTAGGCTCCAACTCTTAATCTCTTCTCAAGCGCTTAATCCACATAAATGAACGAATATTTATTGTCTACGATTTTCAAAACCATTAAATTCTCTTGTAATTCATTTTGTTTTTTATTTCTTTTTTTTTTTTTTTATTTATTCGTCAATAGTTTCATTCAAAAACTTTTCAAAATGCCATAAAAATGTTCATGATTTACGTTCGCTGGCTGGCTGGTATTAAAAGGAGGGCGAGAAAAACGAAAGCAACTGAAATAATTAAAAACTTATTCTTGTTGTTGTTGTTGTTATTTTCTCATAAAATGTCATAAATTTACAATTAAATGCCAGAAGAAAAAAAAGAATGTATTTTTGTAATATGAAAAGACCCACGCATTCTGAAAACAGAAATCCAAAAAGACGATGAGGAAAAAAACTCTTCTGCTGGCTGGGTGGGTGGCTGCTGTGTGAAAGAAAGTCTCTTGAATTGTGGATTTTTTTTTGCTAATTTTATTACAACAAATTATTCCAGGGGTTTTTTCTTGTTAATATGGAGACCAAAAATATTAAAAAAAAATTAAAAACCCCAGAAACACATTCGAATAAAAATTTTGTGTTTAAAAATGTTTTTTTTTCTTCTCTTTTTTTCATTTTAATGTGGCCATAAAGCCAAACTCACTTTTAATATTTTAATTTATTATGCAAATAACCTACAAATTTACAGGAAAACCTAATTATTTACACACAGAGATATAAATTCATTACATTACACACACCGAACAGGGGAACAGTTTCAAAGAAAAGTTAATAAACTCTGGTAATTGTAATGAGCTACACATGAAGTAAGGTTTGGTAAAGCGTATGCAAAGTTCATGTGTGATTCTTGTGGTTTCTCTGGATACTTTAACTATCATAGCTGACAAAACAATTTCACGAAGTGCGTTGTTTGTAACTTCAACACATGGTAACCCTGTTATCCTAGAAAGTGCTATTCTCAAGCAGAAAAGCTTAGTATCAAAACTGAACAAAATAAAGAAAAAACTTAAGCCACAAAAGGCTTCTTAACGGAATTTATGTGAACACACTGGTTTTCAATTAGTGTAAGCCATTTGGAATGAGCCAAATTCATGTGAGATTCTTGTGGTTTATCTGAATACTCTAACTATCATAGCTTAGGCTCCAACACCGTATACGATAACACAAAACAATTTCACGAATTGCGTTGTTTTAAACTTCAACACATGGCAACCCTATTGTCCTAGAAAGTGCTCTGCTAGACCAGCTAAAATGAGAAAATCTTAGTAACAAAACTAAACAAAGTAAAGAAAAAAACTAAAACCACAAAAGCATTCTTAATGGAATTAATATGGAGACACTGGCCTTCAATTATGATGAGCAATTGGGTATAAGTTCTGAAAGATTTGTATACAAAGTGCAATAAAGTTTGAGACATTTTTCTTGATAAGGTTAAGGGCAATACATGTTGACGTTCTTTGAGACCCAAGGATAACCTCAAAAGAACATATCAACCACAGACGGTGTAATAACTTTAAAGCACCATGTCTTCCTTATTTCTTATTGACTTTTGACCTTCGAAACAGACGTACGCCCTGTCAGATAATGTATGATCTGGAACCGTGAACATTTGGTAAACGTAACACAAAACTCAACAACGATAATCCAATGGAAAATTGGGCATTGGCCTCCCAAGACACGGGAGCAAGTAATGTCGTAGACTATAAAACGTACAGTATACGGGTAGCTAGTTACTTGATGACATCATGTGGATAAATGCAGCCCAATAACATTGTAGAAAAATTACAAAGGTATTCCAAGACGATTGTGATGAGCAGAAAACCATGGGTATATTCTGATTAGTGATTAGATTAGTGATTAGAGACCTTACGAAACACTACACTTCACTTGTGCATCTCAATCTCCTGGGCGTGGAAGATAATAAAGAATGCAGGACATGCGAAGAGAATATCATAACGATGGTACACCTATTAGATCATTCATATTCCCCGCTTTCGCAGGCTGCTGATCAAAATATTTTAGGAAGGCTACTACATACATACATAATTGGTCATACAATGCTCCAGTCAGGATTGCAAACTAGTTTCTCACACCACTTATGTTGTGTGTGTTAGTTTTATACGTGAGTAGCGGAACCTGCAGTTTAAAATCAACATCGAACGACAGATTTTTGAGAAACTTTTTCAATGCAATTTTATTTTAATCTTAAAGTTTTTGCCAGAAATCTGCTGGATGGCAGCTGCTATAGAAATATTTTTTTATATTTCGTTTATTGTTGGAGATATCTGACCTGGGGCTTGCACCGTGGCCTCACGTCTAATAAGCCAACACACTACCTACTAGTCTACAGTGACTTCAATGTAGGATACTACAATAGGAGGATATTATGCCAGATCTAATTCTTCTGACAGGAGTAGACTCGAAGATTTTATTTGACAGGTTAAGGGCTTCTAATTATACAGACCGCCTAACAAGCCCACATTATAGCACAAGTGTATGTCAACATGCGTGAGGTTTTATGGTTGGTATCATCCAGAGTACAATCCTACCTACCTACCACATTACTTTGTTTTTGTCTTCGCTAACCCAACTTTGCAAAATTTGAATCAAATCTTTAATAAAAATCAGCGAATGACGTCCTAGTCCGCTTGGCGTTAGGCAAATTAGAAAAAGTTTTTAAAACCTTCACAAGTAGCATCGTAGGGCGCTTTAAAATAGTTTCATATTACATTCTTATTATTATTATATCATTCATATGCCTCAACTCTTTTATTACTTCTTTGATTAGTTGGTTCCAGAATAATAGGGTTGCCATTTTAGGCATTACTAACAAGCTGTGTCTATTGCCACTTTTTTTAGTGTAGCGTACATACAGGTTTTTTTTTTGTTTTCTTGCATACTTAGTCCCTTAAGGGACACATTATAAGTTGGTCAGCTGCCAACTGTGTTACAGATTTTATTTTCACAATGAATTTGTTGGCTGCTGTTAAAGCCATTTAATTAAGGTTTTTTATATAATTTTCCCCTCTCCTAAGACCACTTTGCATTCACTATCTCCTCTCTTCGTTTAGGTTTAATTCACATTATTTTACATACCAAATATGAGAACAGTTTTTGTAGCAAAAAACCAGAACATGACTGTCAACGCACAATGATTATACAGACAGTCAGACACACTGTCAGTCAGTCATTCAGGCATTTAGTTTGATATTCAACCAGCATGATAAATAATATTTACCTGCAATGAAAAAAAGAAAAAAGAAAATGGAAAAAATTAAAATAAAATGAAAATGAATACGATTTTGATTCTGATGCTGATACTGGAATAAAATTATTTCATAATTTTTAATTGTATGTTTAAATATTAATTTCACTCTTTGTTGTAGTTGTTGTTTATTAATACGAAAGGATATGCTGCCATTATGCTGTTATTTTAATGGGAAATTTAATAACAAAACAAATTTGGGTGTACAGTCAACCCTCTTATAAAGCGGTACCCTCAGAAAGCGGTTTCCATATAACGCAATGGACGGTTTCCATAGAACACGCTACGAATTAGCCTGATTTGTACGTTTAAATCCGAGTTTCTTATAGCGCAGTTTCCATACAAAGCGGTACGCTCTCACCGCGTTATAGGAGGTTTGACTGTACTATTTAGCTTGGCTGCAAACCTAGCTATGTGGAAAGTAACTTAATATTGACGATTTATGCAGTAAATAAACTTATTTAAGAACATACATACATACAAAATTGATCATTACAACCCTTTAGTCAGGATTATAACTTAGCTTCTCACACCACCTATGCTGTGTGCATTAATTTTATATATGAGTAGCGGGACCTACAGTTTAAAGTCGATTCCAAACGATAGTTTATAGGAAGGTCTGATCCTATTATTACTTCCTTAACCCCTTCGAGTCTACTCCTCTCAGAATGGTTAGGTCTGGCATAATATCCTCCATAAAATTTTCTGATCTCCAGCATACGACGGCGGCAAAATGACCTAACAGGCGCCCCATTGTTACGATGTCCTTCTTCCCATGTCCTGCATTCATTATTATCTACTACCATGCCTATGAGATTAAAATATACCAGTAAGGAGGGGTGTTTCTTAAGGGTTCTAACCTTTGTACTTTGTGCCTTTATTTAGTTGTAATAACGGTTTTCTGTTTATCACAATCGTCTTAGAATATCTTTGAAATTTTTCCCACAATATTGTTACGCCGCAATCATCTGCGTGTCATTTCCACCTATTCATGTAGACTGATCAACCAATACTTGATGAATGGCTACCCATATAATGTGTATTGTCCGTCCGTTTTATAGTCCAGGACATTCCTTGATTCCGTGTCTTTAGAAGCTATTTTCCATATTTTCCATTTGTTTAGCCGTGTTAAGTCCGGTGTTACATACATTATTGAACATTACAGCACCTAGCTAAGAACACCACCTATCCCTTTCCTACTTCCTCTCTTTTTCGTTATCTACCCTATTATCATCTCCCCTTTAGGACGTTGGACAATCCGGGTACCGTACTTGCCTCAATTGGCAAGTACTCGCCCTCTAACCTAAACCTAAACCTTCTCACACCACCTATGCTTTGTGAGTTAATTTTATATATGAGTGGCGGGACCTACAGTTTAGAGCAGATTCCGGATGACAAATTTTTGAGAAACTTTCATGGCAATTTGTTATTTTATTTACTCTCAGAGTTTTTGCTAGAAATCTGCTGGGAGTTGGTCGCCGAGGAAATAATTTTTCATATTTCGTTTTGTTCGGATTGAACCGTGGCCTCACGTCTAATAAGCCTACTCACTACCTACTAGTCTACAGCGCCTTCAATGGAGGACACAATGTCTGACCTAACTCTTCTGAGAAGAGTAGACTTGAAGATTTTAAGAAAATATTGGCTAGTGGTTGTTACCTCTTAGTTGTTAGCGCCTAACAAGCCGACATTATGGCTCAAGTGTATGTCAACATGCGTGAGTTTTTAAAGCCATATGGTTGGTATAATCCAGGGTACAATCCTAGCTACCTATCACGTTACTTTGTTTGTGTCTTCGCTAACCCAGCTTTGCAAAATTTCAATCAAACCTTTAATAAAAATCAGCGAATGACGTCCTAGCCAACACACTACCTACTACACTACGGCGATTGCGGACATGGCTTTCAATGTTTATGTCATAAGGAATATAAGATACGTACGACTTCTAGGGTTTATACGGGTTGATATTAACATCGAATAAAAGCGTTACTTTAACTGGGATATTAAAAACATACTCTCAGCATAATGTGTACATTGCCTACCATTCAATTTACTATCCCCCTTTAACCCCTTTAACAACAATTTTTATGTTCACATTTTCTTTGTAAACATTGTTCTTGTTTTAATTCTTAGATTTCCAAAAAAAATTTTAAATGTGCCATTAAAAATTGTACCAGTACAGTTTAGTGTACCCCATGCAGAATATTTAAAGTTAAAAAGTGTATGAATTTGTGCTTTTTTTCTACGTCAATATATGTATAGGATATGAGTGACTGCATTACATTTCTGGGTTTATGTTTTATGGTTTTATAGACAAAAAAAAACAACAAAAAAAACGTATTTGAATAGAAAAAAAATGTACAAGTAACACCAGCAAAATAAAGTAATAAATAATATGTGACTGGATAATACAAACTTACAGGGTAAGGAATACAATTTCTTTTTAACTCTTTTATGTAACTGTAGTTGGTATTGTGTTCAAATCTTAGTTTAGACATCTCAAACAAAACGAAGTTCGAATAAATATTTCTCTCAGCAGTCTTCTGGCAAAAACTCTGAGAGTAAAACTAAAATTGCCATGAAATATTTCTCAAGACGTAAGGCCACGGTTCCAAACCCTGGCCAGACAGCTCGAACAAATCGAAACATGAAAAAAAAATATTTCTTCGTCAGCTGCCTCCCAGCAGATTTCTGGCAAAAACTCTGAGATTAAAATAAAATTGCAATGAAAAGTTTCTCAAAAATCTGTCGTTCGGAGTCCACTTTAAACTGTAGATCCCGCCACTCATATATAAAATTAACACACACAGTATAAGTGGTGTGAGAAGGTTTAGGTTTAGGTTAGAGGACGAGTACTTGCCAATTAAGACAAGTACAGTACCCGGAGATCTAGTTGACCCATTGTACGACGTCCTAAAGGGGAGAGGATAATAGGGGAGATAGGCATAAAGGAGAGGAAGTAGGAAAGGGATAGGTGCTGTTGTTAGCTAGGTTGTAATCCTGACTAAAGTGCTGTAATGTTCAATTATGTATGTAACAACAGACTCATCAATAATAAACAAATGGAAAATAGCATCCAAAGACCGTGCAACAAGGAATATCCTGGACTATAAATCGGACAGATAGTACACATTATAAGGGTAGCCAGTCATCAAGTAGTGGTTGGTCAGTTTACAGGAATAAGTGGAAACGTCATGTAAATTATTGTGGCGTAACAACATTGCGGGAAAAATTTCAAAGGTCTTCAGAGACAATCGTGATGAACAGATAACCATGAGTATATTACCATTAAATAAAAGCAAATTGAGTACAAAGGTTAGAACTCTCACGAAACACCCCTCTTGACTTGTACATTTTAATCTCATAGGCTTGGCAGATAATAATGAATGCAGGACATGCGAAGAGGACATCATAACAATGGAACACCGGTTAGGTCATTTTGCTGCTGTCGTATGCTGGAGATCAGAAAATGGAGACCTAACTATTCTGAGAGTAGTAGACTCGAAGTTGTTAAGGAAGTAGTGACAGGATCAGACCTTCTTAAAGTCTGTCGTCCGTGCTTCTTTATGGTGCAGAGGCATGGACCCTATTAGGTACAGATGCAGCGGCCTTGCAGCGGTATTCGAGAGAAAAGTACTACGCAATATCTTCGGTCCAGTGCGAGTTGGCGATGATTTCCGTATCCGATCCAACAGGGAGCTGTATGAGCTCCTCAACGCCATAGACGTTGTGCAGCGTATTAATATCCAGCGGCTGCGCTGGCTTGGCCATGTCGTTCGAATGGAGGAGGATGCTCCGGCGAGATGGGTATTTGATGCGGGAATTTGCGCAAGTCAGCGAAGAGAACGACCTTGCATCCGTTGGAAGGACCAAATCGAAGAAGCCCTGGCATCGATTGGTGTGACCAACTGGCGTAGGCGCTCACGAAGCAGAGGCGCCTGGTAGGATGTGTTGCTGCAGGACGAAATCCGTTGAACGGGTTGTTATGGCCAGTTATGCAGAAGAATAAGAAGAAGAAGAAAGACTGTCGTTCGGAATCGACTTTAAACTGTAGGTCCTGCACTCTCAAGTATAATAATTAACACACATAAGATAAGTGGTTTGGTTTGAGAAGCTATGTTGTAATTCTGACTAATGGGTTGTGATAACCAATCATGTGTTATGTGTGTACTTTATCATTACCCTGTATTTTAATATTATGTGTTCGGGTTTTTCCTTTTATATGTATAAAAATCATGCAATCCCTTTTGGTTTATAATGTGTGGTTACATTTATCATAATTTTTAATAGGATACAGCAACAACAACAACAACATTTTACATAAAAATAATGTCTGTGCATATTTTTAGAAAAAAAGGGAAAAAACCTAAAAATTATGATATTTTTTATATCAAAAACCTAGTACGTCGTACTATTAGAAGACAAACAAGAGCAACAACAACACCCTGTACTAAATACATTTTCCATAAATTTTATTAAATTTTCTATTTTGTCTGCGGTAGAAGTGGATCATCATCAACATACTGGCAGAGAGAGTATATAAAAAACATTTTATGTAAATTGAAAATGTTGTTGTAAATTGTATTGTACAAAAACAAAAACACGAGAACAAAAATGGGGGAAAAACGGGAATAAAAACAAAATGGCAACACAATATCATCAACAGAATGATAACACATTTTATATATGAAAACTTAATGGATTTCATACAAATTACATCATAAATAAGGAACAACAACAACAAAAAGAGAGGTTTTTTTTCTTCTGTCACATATATTTCCACAAACATTTTTTCACACTTTATACGTTGGTTGCCTCACCAACAATATTTTTCCCTTTTCTTTGTATGATTTTTGTGTGTCATTAAAGGCATATTAAAATGGCATTCTAAATGGGCTTAGAATGTGCAGCAATAATCGGGAGGAAAGGGTGAAATATGTTTTAAAATAAAATGAAATTTATTTAGAAAAATAGAAAACAAAACAAAACAAAAAAAATACAAAAATTATTATAAAATACACGCTGATGTTGAATGATATGTAAAGTTTGCCCGTATAAATCAAGTGGATAAACGCCGCAACACTACTGACCCAAATATTTATTTATTCTGCTCCCTCTCCCCCCCCTTTCTATTTATATCTGTTGTTTCTGTTGTTTATTTGTTTAAAAAAATATTTCAAACATTTGTTTGTATTCCTAGTATTGCTTAACATGAAAATCGAGATGAGAAAACTATTTTCCTCCACTCCACTCCACTATCAATTCAATTCAATGCAATTCAATTTGATTCAACTATTGATCTGAAAATGTTTATCAAATATTTAAAACATATGTTTTGTAGGTTTTTTTTTTCTAGGAAATCTATTTGCATTTGTAGTAAAAGCAATGAAAGAAATATAAAAACCAAATCAAATGAAATATTTTAAATACAATCGCTGGGAATATAAATGAATGAATGAATAAGAGGCCTCCGCTTTCAATGATAAGAGAAAGAGAATTAAATGCAAATGTTTAATGGAAATAGTTTTTAAACGAAAAGTCTTGAAAGGTATACAGTGACTTTTAAGCTCCCTTCATACATACATATAACATAATTGGTCAGTACAACCCTTTAGTCAGGATTACGATCTAGTTTCTCACACCACTTATGTTGTGTAAGTTAATTTTTATGCATGAGTGTTGGGACCTACAGTTTACGACCTAGTTTCTCACACCAATTATGTTGCGTGTGTCAATTTTTTTACAGGAGTGGTGGGACCTACATTTTAAAGTCGACTCCGAACGACAGATTTTTGAGAAACTTTTCATGGCAATTTTATTTAATGCTCAGAGTTTTTGCCAGACATCTGCTGAGAGGAAGTCGCCGAAGAAATATTTTTTCATATTTCGTTCAGTTGGAGATGCCTAACCTGGGGTTTGAACCGAGTCCTCACGTCTAATAGGCCAACACACTACCTACTAGACCATGGCGGCTTTCTTCATTATATTTATTCTATCATTTGCTAGCACTTCATGCAAAGGAAATGAAAGGCCATATAATTAAAGACTTGCCAATGAATGTGAATTTAGAATTATTTTCCTCTCTTAAATCTTGTTCTCTAATCAATTCTATTCCTATATAATCTTTATCGGAATTCGTTACGTCTGACTAAAAGAAATCTTACTTACTTACTTACTTAATTGATCATTACAAGCCTTTAGTCAGGACTACAACTTAGCTTTGCACGCCACTTATGTTTTGTGTGTTAATTTCATATATGAGTGGCGGGACCTATAGTTTAAAGTCGACTGCGAACGACAGATTTTTGAGAAACTTTTTCATGACAATATTAAGAAAATTTTTTTTATATTTTGTTCTGTTGGAAATGTCTGATCTGGAGTTGAAACCGTGGCCTCATGTCTAATAAGCGAATACAGTACCTACTAGATTACGGCGACTACGGAAAACCTTCATTAATTAAATATTATATTATATTATATATATATTATATTAATGATCTACCGGATGTTTTGGTTGACTGCCGTGTTCATATTATGTATGCTGATGATGTGCAGATTTATGCCAGTACTCGTAAGGAGAATATTGATTCTTGTTTACATTCTGTTAACCGTGATTTGGATAGGATTGACCGTTGGGCTTCGGCGAATAGACTGTGTATTAATCCCTCAAAGTCCAAATGTTTAATGCTTTCGAACACCAATGTTTCGTTTGCCATACCTGGATTGAGTATCAGGGGAAATAAAATTGACTATGTCAAGTCTGCTACTAATCTGGGTATTGTATTTAATGACAGATTATCGTGGTCTGGCCATATAAGTGTCGTTGTTGGCAGAATTTACAGCATGCTACGGAATTTATGGGCGGTCATTGATTCAAATCCTTTTGCAATTCGTATGCAACTTGCTAAAACTTATTTGATTCCTGTGCTATTGTATGGGTGCGAAATTTTTGCAAACTGCGATAGTAATGACAACCGGAAATTAAACTTGGCATACAACAATATACAATATAACAATACGTATTTCTTAAAGGTCGCCGGGATCATATTTCTCATTTAGCGTATCAGATATTTAGTGTGAAATTTGATAATCTTCTGAAAATTAAATGCCTCATTCTATTCCATAAAATTATTAATACGGGACAGCCGGAATATTTAGTAGACCGTATTAAGTTTGCTAGGTCATGGCGAGGCATGAAGATTATTCAACAACGTTACAGGACTCTTCTGTCACAGCGACAGTTCTTTATACACACCACTAGTCTATGGAATTCCCTACCAAACTACATCCAAAAGTTAGGCAATGCAAACGCGTTCAAAAAGGAGTTATTTAAATTGTTCTCTTAATGAAAAGTTTGTTACGTTCTTAGCATGTTTATTATATCGGTTAAATATTTATCCTTACTTTTCTATACCAATTTTTGTAAATATTTCTCTTTTATATCTTTAGAATTCTTTATCTTTTTTAACTTTTTTATTTTCTTTTTATTTCTGTAGTATTGTTAGTTTTCCTAAAATAATTAAATCAATTAAATTATATTTCTACTCAATTTTAATATTTTAATATTTTAATTAATTTGTTTTTTATATTAATTTGTTAGTCTTACTTAATTTCTTATATTTCATAATTTTTATTATTTTTTTATGTATTATATCTTATTGATCCTAAGCATAGCACTATAACTTATAAGATTAAAATCTTGTTGTGTTATGTTAATTATAATAAATAAATAAATAAATAAAAATAAAATAAAACCAGAATATGAAAATTAACCGTCCTATGCCCCATTTAAGAGAAAAAGGTAGCAATGAATCGCTTTTTCGCTACTCATAAGTACTCATGAAATTTTGAATATGAGTTAGTCAACAGTATTGAAATCCAAGTACTCTGATTCATTCGTAATCACTACAACATTGATTTATAAGTACAAGTTGCAATGAGTATGAGTACAACGTTGACATCGAACTCATAACATTCGAAATATGTTTGTTTCATACGCCTACTCATTGAGATTCATAAGCAGAGCAAACACACAACCTTCTTGTGAGTATTGTAGTGTTCGTACGCAAATCATACTAATTTTGTGATTTTCTGATGAGTCATGGAGAGTCGAAATCAATAACATCGTGCGTATTGTTAAGTATGAGTACCATGAGTATTTCAAACTTTGAATATGAGTAGTATGAGTATGACATTAAAATAAGTATGAATGCGTATAGGTATCAGAAATTATGAGTATGATTCGAATCTACTCATCGTTTTGAATACTCATTACTGACCTCTGGTTCGAACCCTATCTCGAACATCTCGAATAAAACGAAATATGAAGGCAATATAAGTGGTGTGAAAAACTAGGTCCATAATCCTGACTGAAGGGTTGTAATGACCAATTATGTAAGTACGTATGTTATGTATGCATTTCATTCTGTTGCAAATGCATCCAAAATATTTGTGTGTCAAAGAGAGTTGCAAAAATGTTAAACAATACATATGTATGTATGTAAATATATTTTATAACATAATATAATACATGAAATGAATAACAGAACAGAACAGAACAGAAAAAATACAACAAATATTTAAAATATGTACACAATAGAACATATTGAATTAAAAAATACGAAAAAAAAACATGGAATTCCTATTGGAAAATTTGCTAAATTCAATAGAAAATATGCAGAGAATTGAAAATAAAAAAATAAAAAACAAATTCAATCTACACGGTTACAATGAAAAGAGTATTCTCTCTCTGTCGCTCTGGTAAATTTATACAATCAAATACGAATTGTTTTACAAAATGACAATAAAACAATTTATATTTAAATTTCTTCTCGTTCTTTTTCTTTTTTATTTTATTTTTTAGTTTACATTTCTTTTTCCTTTTACATCCTTGATTCCTATTTTTTATTTTTATTCGATTTGTTGGCTTTGTTGCTGAATGTACAAAAAAGGCAGATTCAGAGAAATTGAAAAATAAACTGGAATAAATGGCTTCAAAAATAAATTGAAATTGATTTGGAATTTGAATTTTCGGTAACAAATCTTGTATACAAAATATGCGAAATAATATTCGAAATGTAAATCCTTAACAGAGCACAATGCGTTTGCAAAATGGAATGAAAGGAAATAAATTCATGAAATTGAAGAAAATATTCCAAGTGTAGGTGAGCATTTAAAGTGCCATACAAAGTTTTTATGTGTCCTATATCGCTATGAGGTATGTTTTTACCCTTTAAAAACGTTTAAAATATGAGCTAGTAGATTGCAAATAAAATAAAAATAAATTTGTGTTTAGTTTTAATTAAAATTCTTTATTATACGCACAATTCTGTGTGCCACTGTTCACAACTTGATGTAAACAACAACAATTGCTTTGTTTGTTACACCCTTTGCATAAACAATAACAATTACTAGGTAATTATTCGACAGATCTTTGTAACGGCGCTCTTCAAACCACAATTACTCTCTTCAAACACACCGCGTCTTCACACAAGACTGACCGAACTGCGACTACAACGTTATGATGATACTCTAAGCATCTATTATATCTTTCTTTGATAATTCCATTCTAAAAGATAATGTTGGACCCGTGAAATTTACAATGGCGAATCAATAATTCACTGAAATGAAACGCAGGTATTTCGACAGAAAATCATATTCTTTTTTAACGAAAACTCCTTTGAGATCCATAGACTTTGTTCAGAGATTCTCCATTGAATTTATTCCTTCCAAAATTGGACATCAAACATATTAAACACATCAAACTATTTCTGTTTATAAGATGGCCTATACACTAGAGTCAAATTTCATTTTGCAGATTCATTTCTTTAGACTTAAAAACAACAAAAAGCCAATTGGGAGCTAAATCGCATAATTAAAGCGTATAAGGAAGCTTCATTTTGTAGCATTTTTTCCTCAAATCACACAACAATCAATCATACTATATGACTGTCAAACACAGACAAAATAGACTGACAGGTGCCTGTTGGCAATAGTAATATTGTCCTATCAGCAGACTTTATTCCCTTTCGTTTCTTTAAGGAACATAGGGCTCCCTTCTCGTCATTATTTCATTACTCAGTTTCAGTGCCATTAAACAAGTTACTAAGCAAGTTACTGGTGTAATGCAGTAGGTTTTTAGGATGATGGCAGATTCTGCAGTTACTTATTGATGAAGAATTTTTGTTAGGCTGAACTCTTTCTCAAGAGATGGCTCTACTCGACTTTTCTTTAATACTGGTAGTTGATGTTATTCTCTCTCATACTGGGGCAGAGGTTAGAAGGCATTTTCTGTCGTTTTTTTCTATTGTCCCTCTATGCTACAAACAGTGAGCTTTCATAAATCATCTCCAATTTACACAGTATTCTGCTGTTATTTTACCAACTCTCCATGTTGGATTGTACTGCCCCAGTTCTAGTAGTATCATATGCCGTCAAGGGTTTTTTGCTTAGCTATGGCTACTTGAGCCTTAAGGATTCCACTTGAGTGCCATGCTTTTCATACTTGCTGATAATATGACCAATTTACTTCCAATATTACCTCGTCGAAAAGGTTTCAGAGATCCATTTTGCTGCATATGCTTTTAAGGAACTTGTTGATAATTAGGTTTGATATGATGGCGTTCAAAATGAACCAGGTTTCACTGCCAAACAACAGAGTTGACTTTACAAATGTATTGTTTTTTCTAAGCTTGGTTCGTCTGGAGATATTTGTGAGTGAGAATCTTAATCTCGCCTTATTAAGCCTGCTATTTAAGTCTGTTGCTAAGTCACCATTACAATACTGCCTAGATAGCAGAAGCTATTTAGGTACTTGACTAGTTGGCCTTGTACTTCCTCAATTGATGATTACAACCCTTAGGTCTAAGGACTACAACCAAGCTTCTCACACCACCTATAATTCGAATGGATTTTTAAAGAAAGTAAACAGAAAGTTATACGCCATAGTTTAGTATGTAGTGCGTTGACTTATTTGACGTGAGGCAAGGGTTCAAACCCCAGATCAGACATCTCCAACAAAACGGAGAATGAAAAAAATTTCTTTGGCGACTTCCTCTCAGCGGATTTCTGGACAAAAATTTTGAGAACAAAATAAAATTGCCATGAAAAAGTTGCTCAAAAATCTATCGTTCGGAGTCGACTTAAAATTCTGTGTCCTGCCACTCATGGATAAATTGGACACACACACTGTGGGGGTGATGTGAGAAGCTAGTTTGTAATCCTGACTAATGGGTTGAAAAGAACAGTTAAGTAAGTAATATCTTGTATATGATGTTTTGTTTAACTCTGCTTGATTCCTTTTCAGTTGTTGCCATTTTTCCGTAGGTTTAGGTTTAGATAGCTGTATGGGTAACGGAGTGGTAGCTCTGATTACACAAAGCTCAGTTGAGCACTCAAAGCGGCCCGTTGTGATGCCACGGCTGAACGCAGTCCCTGACCAACTTCCACCAAAAATCAGGGAAGAGGAAGAAGTTGCCCAGCGCAAAGGCTGCACATCAAAAGCACGACTTCCCTACACTTGAAAACCAGCCAGAAAGTTTGATGAACGAAGCCAAATCCTTGATATCAACAGATGATAGCTCCGTCAAGCTGACAAAAAATGGGGAGCCAAATAACCTGTATCTACACCTAGCAAGAGACGGGCACTGATAAAGAAAGTGGATAACAGTCTCCTCATCCTCAGCGGCAGAAGTCGTTAAATGGGAGCCCCATTTTTCCGTAACTTAACGAAAATATCGTCAAGTTGGAGGTAGACTTTCTTTCTCCCAGACTGATGTGCTGCGAGGCTGTCAAACCATTGGATTTATGTTGTATTCCATCTTAGTCTGCTATTTTTAAAGATATAAACCATAAGTTCAATGTCTTCGTATTACAAATGTCGCATTGTTAATTAGAATCCAAGCAGAAGTTAGTAAGGAATGAATTTGAGAACAATAGGCCCACATTTCTGTTAAAAGAGATAAGTTCATGGTACTTTTGTTTTAATTCCCTTCCTGTATTTATGATTTGAAAATCGTTTTTCTCTATGCATTTTGAGCTGCTTGAAGAGCATCTTTTATTGAACAAAAAAAAAGAAATTCGCTGATCAACCATTTAAATCGTCAATAAAACTGTCAAACATACTCTCAAAGCAATTTGAATAAATGTTTTTATTTGTTGTGTATGTGTGTGTGTGTGTATAGAAAAACACAATCACAATTTCTATAAATTTGCCATTATTCAAGCCAAGTCAAGCCAGGACACGTTGGAGCAGCTAAAACTACTACAAATTCGATTTTCACAAACATTGTGGAGTGGATGACAGAGATGGCATGCAATGGTTGTAAGAGTTTGATTTTATTTAAAAGACGATTTTTTTCTTTGTAAACCATGTCTGATGATAATGTTTATGTTGTTGTTGTTGCTGTTCTTGCTGCTGTTGTTGACGTTGTCATCTAACGCGGTTTACATGGATTCCATTCAAATGACATTCACTCTACGGTTTC
Source organism: Sarcophaga variegata (assembly GCA_932273835.1). Taxonomy (NCBI): domain Eukaryota; kingdom Metazoa; phylum Arthropoda; class Insecta; order Diptera; family Sarcophagidae; genus Sarcophaga; species Sarcophaga variegata. Next base: position 13,068,087 of record OW026360.1, read on the forward strand.
TTTTGGTAGTGATAGTATTGATGGCGGTGCTTGTGCTGCTGAATTTTCCAATTTCATAAAGACGAAGAAAAAAGTTTTTCCTTTTCAAATGGTTTTGGATTTTTTTTCTCTTTTACTAGGGTTTGCTTGCTCTTGTAAAAAGCATAAAAAAGTATTCAAGTATTGATAACCAACCAACCAACCAACCAATGTCGATAAGAGGAGAGGAGCTTGAGTTTCACTCTCCTCTACGGCTGTATTACTTTGCCAGGATTTCATTCGTTTTTTTTTGTTATTTTCATACGCATATGTTTGTATGCAACGACTTTGTGAACATTTAAAGGAAAAACTTGTAGTTTTTCTTACAGGAAATGAATCTCCGTTTCCGTTTTGAATACAGAATTTTTTTTGTTGTTTATTGCGCCAGCAGCTCGTTTTTCATTTTTTTCTGAGTTTGATTTACATAATGGCTGCAAATAGTTTATAAGTTGAATGAAATTGTATTCAGGATTACAATTGTAATTTAAAAATTTATTCCTTTTTCTCTTGCCTTTCTTACTCGCTTTTCTTTCTAGGTGTCCTTTTCTTTTCTTTTCATTATTTTTAATTTTCTTGCCATTTTTTTTCTTCTTTCTTTCTTTAAAACGCATTTCATTTGGTGGTAATGTGGCGAGGGAAGTTTAATACAGGGATTGTATTTGCTTGGTATTGGCAAGGATAAGCGTTCAAGGATAATGAAATTTTATTGAATATTGAAAAACGTGACTTACGAAAATAAAATGAAACAAAAGCATACGGAAATGTTTTTAAATGAAGTTTTTCAAGATGAAAAATCAATTTCCACAATAGTTGTTCAGCTTCCTTTGGCCATTCGTTATTGTTTTTTTTTTTTGGAGCGTAATGGAAAGGAAATTTTAAGTGATTTTTCATTGAGTTCTTGCAGGAGAGCTCTAATGGAGTGGAATAGAAAACTAAGATGCTACTCAATAATGGTTTAGAGCTTAACATTTATTAAATGGAATTAAAGCATTAAAGCTTAAAATTTTTGTAGAACAGACAAGTAAATCCATGAAAAAGGTTTGCCAGGTAAGGATTTGTACAAATTACAGAAGATTCTGTCTCAGTAGCAGTGAGAGGAAGAGAGAAAGATTCTTATTACATACATAACATACATAATCGGTCATTACAACCCTTCAGCCAGCATTACAACCTAGCTTTTCACACCCACACCCATGTTGTGTGTGTTAATTTTATCCATGAATGTTGGGACCCCGCAGTTTAATGTCAAATCCGAACGATTGATTTGAGATACTTTCCATGGCAGTTTTATTAACTCTCAGGCGTTTTGCCAGAATACCGTTGTGAGGAAATCGCTCAAAAGAATTTTCGTTTTTTCCAAATTTCTTTTTTTTCAAGATGTCTGAGCTACATAGGGTTAGAAACATGTGCTCTCGTTTAATAAGCCAACACGCTGCCTACTAAGATTGACGTTGAATTTTCCCTAAAAATAAGCAGTTCCCACAAAGTATGACTGAGATTGGGAACACTCATTGTATAATGGTTATAGAGTTTACCTACAAACTTTCAAATATTTCAAAATTTTAAAAATTCTGAAACTCATAACAGCCTTCATTTACAGTGGACAGCAAAAATCTTAGTACGGTAATATATTTTGACAAAACAAAGTCCCCACAGGCTTAATACTCTTGCACAAAGTCCCGATATGACCTCAAGATAGTATTTAGGAGATCATTTGAAAGAACGGTTACGTAATCGCTAAACCTCAAACAAAAGTCCACCGAAAAACTTGCTCATGGTGTCACCAGAAAACACTAAAAAGAACTTGTACATTAAATTCCAAATGGGTTAAATGGAGTGCTTGACCTTAAGGGATATCCTACTAAATACAATGAATAGCATTTTCATATATTAGGCCTTTGAATTTTAAATTTACTCAAAGTTCTACTTGGGGGTACCTATGGAGTCATCTGAAACTTTACCTAATTTTTCTCTTGTTTTATGAAAAACATAAAAAATTTTTTTGTTTTATAACAGAAATAAATTAATAAAATACATATCTAAACAATAAATTTTTATACAAAATTTTGGCTAAAACTCATGAAATTTCTAAAATATATTGCCGTACTAAGACTTTTGCGGTCCACTGTAGCTTCCAAATCATATCTTCAGAAGATCACTGAGTCGCTGAAGGGATATTATCAAAAACGCATAGCATTGAATGAGGAAAGGTCCACGTACATCCAATTAAAAATATATTTAGTTAAGGACACAATCACCCTAGGACCCATAGCAATACAGCAGCCATTTGCTTGTTTCGAAAAACTTGATCAACGAGCGTGGAAAAATGCACAAAAAAATTTAAAAAAATAGACAAGATTCCTCATCACTGTAGCCAATGCAATAAATCAATCTTGTTTCAGAAAATCAATGTACTTGGCAGCCCTGGCATCCTAGAATATGTCACAAAAAACTGAACGTTTTCTTGGCTGGAAAACGAGGGGGAAGTAAAGCCAGATAGCAAAAGCAAACTGAAATCTTTTAATTCGATTTCAATGGTTATTAAAGGAACTAAAGGAGGAACTAAAAGAATATTAATAAAGGGTTATCGTATTGTGCAAATTCTGTAGATACACATACATACATAATTGGTCATTACAACCCTTCAGTCAGGACCTAGCTTCTCACACCAGTTATGTTGTGTGTGTTAATTTTATGCATGAGTGGTGGGACCTACAGTTTAAAGTCGACTCCGAACGACAGATTTTTGTAGAAACTTTTTCATGGCAATTTTATTTACTCTCAGAGTTTTTGCCAGAAATCTGCTGAGAGGAAGTCACCGAAGAAATATTTTGATATTTTCGTTTTGATAGGGGCTCGAACCCTGGCTTTACGTCTAATAAGCTAACACATTACCTACTAGACTACGTATTCTGTAGATAACGTGTGAATAAGTGTACTGACCTAGGTTATGGTAATAATTTCGAGTAAAAAACAAAATTATTTTAACTAAGGGAGGTATTAAATAAAGTTAGCAAAGTCATTGTAAGTATAAACCTTGAACAGTGGCCAAAAGCTAAACAAAAGTTTAGTTGGCTGTTATAGAGGCTTTAGATGATAACCTTGCTGAAACAGTTGTTTTAGTTATTTCGAAAAGCACAAATAGAGAAAATATTGTTCAAAATGTTCTCCCTAGTCTAGTAGGTAGGATCTTGACTTATTAAAAGTTATAGCACGGTTGAAACCCAAAGTCAGACATCTCCAACAAAATGAAATATGAAGAAATATTTCTTTGGTGACATCTTTATTGCAGATACTCGTATATGGCAAAAAGTCTGAGAATAAACAAAAAATTGCCATGAAAAGTTTTCCATAAAAAATCTGTCATTTGAAGTTGACTTTAAACTGTAGGTCCAGACACTTATGAATAAAGTGGTGGGAGAAGCTAGATTGTAATCCTGGCTGAAGGAATGTAATGACTAATTATGTATGTATGTATGTATGTTGTTCAAAATGTGTATCCCAAAAAAACTAGGTTAGAGGACGTGTACTTGTCAATTAAGACAAGTACAGTACCCGGAGGTCGAATTGACCCATTGAGGCTAAAAAATTATTAATTTTGTTTTTTCTTTGGCGGAGAGGTTTGCATGACTAATTTGGTACGCTGACTTTTATTATAGACTGTTTAAAATTGATTAAGTGGAAAACATGTGTTTGTTTGATTTTTTAAACCAGTAATTATGTTCTACGTTAGGATTTAATTGTAGATAAAAAATTATTTTAAAATGAGTTTCATTTTTGTAGCTTTTGTTGAAACAAAAATTTGTTTTTAAATATCATTTGAAATAAAATTTTTTATTTACAATTCATAACCAACAACAACAATTACTCATTATTATGTGAAACGCGTTATTCTGTATTTAAGTTTCTAGACTCAAGGATTTTAAAGTCATTAACTTTCCCTATATTTAACAAAGAGGCTTTTTTAACAACATAATGGTGACCTCAATTTGTATTTCATTTTTTTATTTCAAACAATTAAAAAAATAAAGGCTTTATTTGGTTTAGAACTTATTATACAGACATACATAAAGCATTAAAGAATATTAAAAGAAAAAATTATTACTTCTTGCTTTAAAAGAAAATAATAAAATTTAAGTCTCATAAAAAAGATCAATTTATACAAGCAATTATAAGAGGAACATTTAATTTTAATTTGTAATAATCATCGTTATTATGATGATGACTGATATTTAATGATTATATTTTGTAAAGAAAAAAAAATCAAAGAATTATTCACACAAAATTAAATATCATTGAAGCGTTACCAAGCAAATCATAATCAACGGCTGCCGAAAGCAATTCAAATAAAATTTAATTTTTTAAAATGAGTGTCGCCTCACAGTGCCCCTTTTGCAGTGAGTTGCAATCCAATACTACAAGCAATTGTTGTTGTTGTTGTTGTGCATTAGAAAAAGGAAGTGGAAAAAACACCAGCCAAACCAAAAAACCAATTCTTAACGAATTTTGTATTTCTCTTCCATGTTCAGTTTAATTTCATAGGCTTTCGTAATGGTGAGTTCAACCAGAACATTTATAATGATGATGTTTATTTATAACATTGATATGTATACGTATGTATATAAATATGTATGTAAATATGTATGTTATGGCACCATGATCAAATGATTATGCTTTTCACATGAATGAAAACGATCATAAATTTTCAAATTAAATTTAAATTTTTCCATTTTTTTTAACCGAAAAGCATGACCAGAACAAATGCTACGCAAATCAATTACCAGCCCAAACGAACTATGCTGCTACTTCAGTTTAGTTTGACGGCACCCGCAGAACTTGTATTGGAAATTTTTTAATAGTAAAGTAATGAAATTGGTAAACGAACGCACTACCATAGGTTTTTGGAGAGAGGAAAAAAAAACAAACAGAAGCAGCTAAAATATGTATCGCATTTACATGACCTCAATTATTAGATCGTTTGTCAAGACAAGGTATAAAAAATTGTTATTAAGCTTGTCAAATGCTTGAGCAAAAATGGAATTAATTTTCTATTTTCTAATTTACAGATCAAACAGCCATTGCCTATATCGTATTAAGCCTAATACAACACAAGTAGGTACATACCAGAGATCAGCAGTGAGTCGCTTTTTCGCTACTCATAAGTACTCATGAAATTTTGAGTATGAGTGAATCAACAGTATTGAAATCCAACTATGTATTCTGATTCATTCATACTCAATACAACATTGATTTATAAGTACAAGTTGCAATGAGTATGAGTACAACGTTGACATCAAACTCATAACATTCGAAATATGTTTGATTCATACGCCTCATACTCATTCAGATTCATAAATTTAGAAAAATACTTAAAAATACTCATAAATGATTCGAGTGATTCGAATCATTCGTCAAAATTTACAGTCACAGTAAACAAAAAAGGCAAAGACAGTAAGCAGAGCAAATACATAACCTTCTTGTGAGTATTGTAGTGTAGCAAGCAGAGCAAACACACAACCTTCTAGTGAGTATTGTAGTGTTCGTACGCGAATCATACTTATTTTGTAATTCGTGTATACGATGAGTCATGGAGAGTCGAAATCAATAACATCATGCGAATTGTTAAGAAGTGAGTATGAGTATTTCAAACTTTGAATATGAGTAGTATGAGTACGACATTAAAATAAGTACGAATGCGTATAAATATCAGAAATTATGAGTATGATTCGGATATACTCATCGTTTTGAATACTCATTGCTGATCTCCGGTCCGTGTGTATGTAATGACGAGGAAGTAGAAGATATCATAGAACTTCTCTATTCCTTTACGATATACAGGGGAACTAGAGAAGAAGTAGTTTAGGGCAGTCGGAATTTTTATTGACAGGACATGTGTAATAAATCAGTGTGATTGTGATTGAGTAACATCACCTAAAAGTTATCGATAAATGGCGGAATAAAGGAGATTGGTAGTACAATGGTGTCATATAAGAAGCATGTGAACTAAGACTTCTAAGGGTGAATGTCAATTTTATTAAAAGTAGTTTCGGTAGGGTCCATGTGCTCCACCTCACCATGTTGCCGACGTGGGACCTTAAATCATTATCATTGTCAGAGAGCTGCTATATTCGCATGCAGTCTTGAGAACTTTCAGGACATTAGGAGCAAATTTCTGCTTCTATACATACATAATTGGTCATTAGAAGCCTTTAGTCAGTTTCTTACATTGCTTGTGTTGTGTGTGTTAATTATCATATGTGAGTGGCAGGACCTACAGTCTAAAGTCGACTCCGAGCGATAGATTTTTGAGAAACTTTTTCATGGCAATTTTATTTTACTCTCAGACTTTTTGCCAGAAATCTGCTGAGAGAGAGTCGCCGAAGATATATTTTTTTTTCATATTTCGTTTAGTTGGAGAAGCCTGATCTGATGTTTGAACCGAGGCCTCATGTCTAATAAGCCAATACACTTTCTACTAGACCACGGGGACTTCAACTTCTACTTCCTGCTTCTATTCCATGCCATATTTGCATTGTATTTTACGAACTTTCGGGACATTAAGAGAAAATTCCTGCTTCTATTCCCATTCTACTTTATTTCATATTCTGCAATATATTTCTCAGACGAAAATGTTTACGTAGTATGCTTGCCACAATGTGAAACCTTTATTGTATGTAAACATATCACTTGTTTTAGCCTACTTCTGCTACTGATGCTGATGCCTGGTACTGTTGACTGGTGCTGGTGTCTTATTATGCTGCTAACGTGTTCTTACTCATCACTTGTTGCAAACAAGTTTCTAATACCGTTAGGAAATTTTTTCCTGTTGTTTTTCGATTAGTATGTGTGTTCGATTTCTTTTTTTTTTTTGAAGCCAAGCCAAGGCAACATTTCATTTTATTTTGTTAGCATTTAACTTGACTTCTTTCTTTTAAACGACTATCTCATCTATGGCTAGTGCCTGTGGTACCTGTATGTCCAATGCCTGTTTTTCTGTGTTTTTTTTGCTCGTTTGTCGTTGTCGTTCTTTTTCTGTTTTTGTTTTCTATTCCAAATGCATCATAAGCGGTTAACTGGCAATTTCAAACAATTCATTTTATTTTTACCCCGTTTAACTTTGTTTATAAATCAAGCGTCTAAAAAAAAAAATTAAAATATAACAACAACAACAACAAGAAAAATTTGCTACAAAAATAACTCATGGATTTTAAGCAATAATAACAATAACAACAACAACAAATAAGAAAAAAATTATAAAAAAAAGTAGGTAGTCTTAGAGACTGGTTCCACAACAACATGGCCAGCAATAACTGGCAGAATGAACGAACGTACGACTGAATAGCAATCATGAAAATAGTTACAATGTATATACTTTATAGTCTTGTTAATAGCATGTATGTATGTATGTATATATGTGTACGTTTGTATGTATTTATGTTTGGAAACAAGTTGTCTTGCGTTGTCTTGTTTTTGTCTTGTTGTTGGAGTAGGTGTTTAGTTTAAAGATTGAGTCCATGTTTGTAAATGCGAATGAACGATTGAACAAATAAACGTTTTCAGCAACAACAACAAGTGACGTTATGAGTGAACGTTTAATTGTCACAATTTCTGATTTTATGACAGCGTGTGGTTTCTTTCAGCAATTTTTTTAATTTATTTGTTCTGCTAACTTGAACATAAAAAATGTGAATAAAAGTTTTAAAGTTTCTTTAATGAAGACAACACAACCAAACATGGGTGTTAGGATGAATAGGTTTGTAAATCATCGAGTATCTATCAACAGATATTGACACAGTATCGTGGTAGCTTCTCACATCACTTATGTTGTGTGTGTTAATTTTATACATATGAGTGCCAGGACCTACAGTTTAAAGTCGCCTTCGAATGACGGATTTTTTGATCAACTTTTTCATGGCAGTTTATATTCAGTCTCAGAGTTTTTGTCAGAAATTTAGAAAGGGGAAGTCGCCTAAGAAATATTTCATTTCATATTTCGTTTTGTTGGAGATGTTCGAGCTGGGGTTTGAATTTTGACCTCACGGCAATCAAATTGGTTTTAAAATTAATGAATTTAGGTAAGACAGCATGCTCACTAGCTGATCAGCTGAGAACACTAGATAATGCTAACAGAGGTCAGCAATGAGTATTCAAAACGATGAGTAGATTCCAATCATACTTATAATTTCTGATATTTATACGCATTCATACTTATTTTAATGTCATACTTATACTACTCATACTCAAAGTCTGAAATACTCATGGTACTTGTACTTAACAATACGCATGATGTTGTTGATTTCGACTCTCCATGACTCATCGTACACACGAATCACAAAATAAGTATGATTCGCGTACGAACACTACAATACTCACTAGAAGGTGTTTGCTTTGCTTGCTGTCTTTGTCTTCTTCTTTCTTCTTTTTTTGTAAATGCAACAACAACTAAGAGTGTAAATTTTGACGAATGATTCGAATCACTTGAATCATTTATGAGTATTACAAGTATTTTTCTAAATTTATGAATCTGAATGAGTAGGCGTATGAAGCAAACATATTTTGAATGTTATGAGTTTGATGTCAACGTTGTACTCATACTCATTGCAACCTGTACTTATAAATCAATGTTGTAGTGAGCATGAATAAATCAGAGTAGTTGGATTTCAATACTGTTGACTTACTCATACGCAAAATTGCATGAGTACTTATGAGTAGCGAAAAAGCGATTCATTGCTGATCTCTGAACGCTAGATATCGCTTCTTGTATAGCCAATTCTATTTTCAAAGCAACATTTACAAATCTTACGATGACTGAAAAACAGTAAACCCAGAATCAAAAAATCAAAATCAATGTCCCTCGTTATTCAAAAAATTCTTAACCATTTCGAGTTAAAAAATGTAAAAAATGTACGTCAAAAATTTGAATTTTATTCGGGTTTTTTCGCTGTGATTGGCTCTCTCCCAAATGTGATGTGATGTGAATCACACTCCTTAATTGTAGTGTTAATCGAAGCAGTTGGAGAAATGCTGATGGACAATCTTTATGCCATATTACTGGAAATAGGAAACCTAAAGCAGCTACCAAGCCAGCAACTACAGTCGTTAGGCAATTAGCCACATTGTTGAGCAAGTTATTTCATACTCCTTAAGAGATGTCGTACATTCATGCCAATGACCTCTCTCTAGCGTACATATGTAGGTATTAATTATGCTGCTGTCTTCTTAGAACAAATTTCAAATCTATTTTTAATCATGTGTGAAAATGTTTAACTCTTTTCATGTTTCATTTTTCCAATTATCTTATGACGTAATGTCTGAACCTGCTTTACCCCTAAACACCTGGCTAGTTTTTGGCGTTAATAAATTAAAATCCACCAACAATAGCCGCTGTCCTTAATGACTTCATTTGACACGTTAGACAAGAATTGTGTAACAAATTTCGTTGCATTCCAAAAAAAGTACTTTTTGGTTTTGTTTTTTTCTTCTTTTTTGTCTTCGTATTCTATGCTATGTATTCATTATTACATCATTAATCATTGACAAATTCTTTTTCATTTTGAAAGAATATTTTTGAAAAATTATTGTTTTTATGACATGTAAACAAAAAAACAAAAAACAAAAAATGGTATTTTTTTCTGGAGTTAATTAATAGCATGGTCTGGCAAGGGGTCCAATTGATTTTAAAAAAATTTTTTTTTTAAATACTTCAAATGTTTTGTAAACATATTTTGTTTACATTAGGGTGTCATAAAGAAAATTTTAGATTTTCAAAAATTTTGAAACTGAGAAGTACTTTTTTTAAAAATAGTTTGGTACTAAAACTATTGAAAAAGTACATTTTTCCTTCAATTACTGCTGTTAGGATCACGTGGCTAGTACAACAAAAAAGCAAAATTCACAGCTTGTAGTTGGTATTTTTGCGATTTCAAAATGTATGATTGAACTGACATAGCTTTTAGGGTAGAGAAAAAGTCGCCGTAGTCTAGTAGGTAGTGTGTTGGCTTATTAGACGTAAAGCCAGGGTTCGAGCCCCAGGCCAGACATCAAGACAAAATACAAAAAGTATTTCTTTGGCGACTTCATCTCAGCAGTTTTCTGGCAAAAACTCTGAGAGTAAATAAAATTGCCATGAAAAGTTTCTCAAAAATCTATCATTCGGAGTCGACTTTAAACTGTAGGCCCCACCACTCATGTGAAGCTAAAACTGAAAATGTGGTCATAGGCTAGCCTAAAACCCTTACCATACCATGCAGAACCTTACTCGCTATTTAGATCAAAAGGGACACTTTTAAGTGGTAATAAAGGCTCTGAGAGCAAAGTTAGTTTTAAATACCGTCGCACCCTCAAAACGTTCTTGAAAAAAATATTCAATATGGCATGAGGTGTATGGCTCTTAGCGCTATTCTGTTAAAATTACATTCGTTTGTGACCGGATCATTCAAGTCAGACCAAAAGAAGTGGGTATTCATCGACCTGTACTACTCGCCTTTAGCCATGCTTAAAATCCACACCAAACAGTGTTTTTTTTTCTGATGTGTTGGGCTCTCATGTGGACTGGTTTCGTGTCATATTCCACAAATTTGTTTGCTCATGAACCAATTCATACAGAAATGTGTCCCATCAGAGGCGATGATTTATCGCTGAAAACTAGGGTCAGTTGCCAACTGCTCCAGAGTCCATTTAGCGAACTCACGTTTGTTGGTTTTGGTTGTTTACCTTCGCTTTCTGTGTCAGTTGAATTTGGAACGACTACAGGAGGATCGTTTACTGAACCTCGAATTTATACACCTTACTGCGAATATTCCTCTCGGTAGGACGATTATGCCGATTGCTATGTGTTTCTCTCAGCAGATTTCTGGGAAAAACTGTGAGAGTGGAATAAAATTGCCATGAAAAGTTTCTCAAATAAAATTTGTCGTTTGAAGTTGACTTTAAACTGTAAGTTGCGACACTCATGTATGAAATTAACACACACAACATATGTTGTGTGAAAAGCTAAGTTGTAAACCAGACTGAGCAATTATGTGAATGTAAGTTTTCAATTCGGAATTGGGCTGAATTTCTTTGAGATTTTTCAGGCTGAATTTTTCCATTTAGCTGAGACTAACCAGCAAACCAGACTCATGGTAACGCATGTTTAGATATGTTATTAATAACATGGTAAGGGTTTCAAATGATGGTTAAATCTCTGAACACATCAAAACTTATTTAAAATAAAAAATATTTGTTTCCTTTCTTTGCTCTCTTCAAAGCTTTAATTTTGAGATTTTTTTTTTTATATGATAGAAAACACGATGAAATTTTGAATACGACTGAGGGTTCATTCTTAAAACATGAAAGCAATAATTATGCACGCACACATCCGTCTGTCGGTGTACAATCAGTCATCTTTTGAAAACAAAATTTGTTACGCATGTTCGCATCCGAACTCTGCAACAAATTAGAAACCCAAAAAATAAGAAAATCTGGAGTAGAAAAAAAATTTTTTAAATTTTCTTAAACAATAATTGCTACGTGGTGTTCGTATATAAAATTTTTATTACAATGGAGTGAAATATCATGTTTAAGGAATTTGTTTTCAAATTAAAATATTTTCTTTTGTTTTTTTGTAAACTCACGAAACTTAAACTCATATTTGGGAGTAAATGGATATCATGATGCCATGGGAGAAAGATAATTACCTGGAAGAAAAAAGAAGAGAAAGAAAGGTTATAATTAATTAGAGTTATTGAGAAATATGCACATTTTTTGAAAGATGATTGAATGATAACGTTAGCGTGAGGCCGTAAAAACAACATAAGCGATTGATTTAGAAATCTTAGAGACACCACGTAAGCAATATAAGCAGAGGATGAGTTAGGTACTGTGAATGAGATGAGTGTAAAGTGGATGAATTAGGTATTGGATAAGAGTCTATGGTTCAAACCCTGGCTCAGACATCTTGATCTTAATGAAATAAGAAAGAAAATATTTCTTTCACTCTTCAGGCAAAAGCTCTGAGTCTAAATAAAATTGCCAAAAGTTTCTTAAGTCTGTAGTTCGAATTCCACGTTAAACTGTAGGTCCCTACACTCATGGATAAATTTGAACACGCGCAACATGTGCTGTGTGAGCAGCTAGGTTGTAATCCTTACTAAAGGGTTGTAATGACTAATTATGTAGTAAGTCGGTCTTCTTATCAATATGTGTCCCTCAAACTTGGTAAATATTGCTATATTGCTACCCTCTGCACGTGTTCTCATGCTTCCAACGAGATTAGGCTTCCTCGCAAAACGAGTGGATAATATCGAATTTTATTGAGGCTATCATAATATCCTGAAACATGTTCCTTAAACATATCTCTGAAACATGTTCCTGAGACATGATCCTGAAACATGTTCCTGAGACATGATCCTGAAACATGTTCCTGAAACATTTTTTTTTAAACATGTTCTAGATCACCAACAATAAATTTTCCAACAATATTCCTTTGTCCTGCAACTCATATAAGAGTTACCTTTGAATGATACGAAATACCTGAGAATTCCTCGACATTCATGAACAAGAATGGACGTAGAAACCATGTTCCTAAAGGACTAAGTCACTGTACTTGCTGTACGCATAAATTAAAAGAATTTCAGGGGAAATTTTGCCAACCAGCAGCGCTTTCAAAATGCCTTTGACTTGTGCCTAGAAAGGCAGTTCGATACTATTTCTAGAACTGCAACAAAGTGGACGCTTCAAGACTCAAGAAGCCATACAAAATCTGCTGAAGGCCTTACATAGGAAGGCTTAAAAATAACAGCGGCAAACAGTGTAAAATGGAAATACTTTGTGGGAGTCAAATTTTAACAATAGGGGAGTCGAAGAAAACTACCACGGAGCTGCTTAAAAGCAATAGGGGTGGTAGTAAAAGTAAGTCAACTGTTGTTTATCTCCATAAAATTCTTGTTGCCCAAGAAGGCGATAAAAGAGGCTGAGAAGCTTTAGAGTTGTAAGCTAACTTCAAGGGATAGAGAGCTAAGCCTAGGGACAATATTTTTCATTGTAAATCTTACAAAAGTCCACCTAGAACTCTTATGCGCCCACTATTCCTTTTTCTTTAATTTTTTAACATCAAAAAGGGGTCCATGTAGTATGTATGCTTTTTCTTCTCTTTTTAATTTCAAATAAATTAATATCTGCTGATGATATTTTGAATTCTAAGCAATTTCTTGTATAAATTTAAAAAAAATCCAAATAATTTAGAAGAAAAAATGTATCATGTATTGTGTAAAACAAAAACTAAATACTGCCACATACCACACTGACTGCCACTTATAGTTTCACATTTTGTTAGTGACCCAAACAACTTTACCGTTTTGGTAACAGCCCCACTTTATTACAGTTTGCTTCAGTTTTTTCATTTTCTATTCGTTTGTTTTTTTTTAAATTTAATTTGCTGGTAAGAAAATCGTAATACTCCACTTAAATGTTTCCACGTTCATCAACTCATCATCTCTTTGTAATCGAAAAAAAAAAGAGACTACGACCGCAGCTATTGAGTACTTTTTTTTTGTTTGTCTGTTATGTTTCCATGTGTATTAAATCAAACAAGAAACCGCAACAAAATATTGAGTTCTACTAATAAAGTGTTACTACACTCACAAGGAAAATGTTAGTAAATGTTACAAGTATGAAAGCAGAAACATATTAACAGAATAGAATAGAACGTTATAAAACGCTTAGTGAATCCACAGATGAATATGCCAGAAAAATAAAGCTTTTCTTATACTATGTTCAGATATGCACTTTTTGAGTCAATATTCGGTTAATTGAGTACAATATTTTAAGTGTTCAGGCATAATAATATAAGCAGCTCAGCTGCTTATTCAATATTCATTTGACAGCTGGTAAACAAAACAGCTGATTGTTTTAACAACATTGTTTTTATTTTGTTTTGTTGTTTTTTTGTCGTTGTTGACATTTGAGTTGTCAAATATCAACAAAAAGTGTTCGGTTAATTGTAATATTCTCACTAAACACACTTATGAAGAGTGCTGCATTTTAAGTTTTACTCAATATTATAACAATTTGCGTATTTATTGTGCAATTATTAATTGAAACTTTATGTGAAATATTGAACTCAATAATGGCGTTTATTGCGATGCATATCTGAACACAGTATTACACAATTTTTGAATTCTGTAACAGAAATTTTGTGAAACGCAAACTTTGAACATTTTTTATTTGCTTTTCACACTTTACGAATTCATAAAAATTTATTTCAAATCATAGCAAGCCACGGTTCTTTGGCATTTTAAATAAAAAAAAAGCGAATGCCATTTAAATTTTTTTGAAACGAACATTTTTCACATTTTTTAGCTCGAAATGGTTGTAAGCTTGTAGCTGGAGAGCAGTCGATAATTGAAAGCATTCTGAGCCACCTTAGAACACCCCAGAAAAATATGTTGATGCCGGTAAGCACAATTGTTGTTAGATACCTAAGGAATGAAGACATCATGTCCAAGAGTATGAAAGAATGTGGAGATATTCATTGGGTTTCTATCTTGTAGGTTCCTGGACGAAAGGAAACATAAAAGCTGACAACATTGCTGATACATTTATGAAGGCTGATATAACTATTCCAATGAATTTTGAGATAAGATTGACCTCCTGTGGTTGAAAGGAAGTGATCTTTCCACGGACTCCCCCCGTTTGCAATAAAAACTGAGCAAACTTAAAGAGATACCAATCTAGCTCTTAATGGATATTGCGATCTTACAGGCGCAAAAATAGCAGTAAACCGTATATGATGGAGATACTTTGCGGAAGTCATATACTCCCATTTGTACGTACAATTATAACAACAGTGATCTCAAATCCTTGTAAATATTGATCAAATTTACTGCAACAGTGGCGAAACATGTTGCTTGCTTTACCAAGTAAATACGGTCGTCATAATCATCCCATATTACAGGGTTTAAGCAAGCTAATAAAACAAATTTAAAGAGACTGAAAGCGTTACAGAATTGATCAGACCTCTGCATCATCGTAGAGTAGGCACTACCGAAAATATCGTTTCTGTTAGAGAAAGAATGGCGGATAATCTTAATTTGTCGACTCCACTCGGTAGTTCCATCAATTTTGTGACTCATAACGACGTTTTTTGCAAATAGTTTTGCATCTCAAAGCCCTCTTTGCAATTGAAGTTGGTTGACCATTCACAACGTCTTTACTGATTGGATGCAAGAGCAACTGTCTCTCAATTTTGATTTTTCGAGTTCAATTATCTTCAGAGCGATGAAGTTCACATTTTCACTGTGGCGACTCAAAACTTCAGAAGAGATTGTGAAAAAACCATGAAATGATATTTTCGAGAATGAATGTGATGGAACATCCATTTCCTTCAATTTCGAACGCTATGGCCTTATGATTGCCAGGTTATTTTTGGCCACAAATTAAGTTTAAGAACTGGTTGGCATGCACCAAACAACGTGTCGATTTTGGCTTAGGGAGTTTGCAGAAGAGCATTCTTGTGGAAAAAATTCTGAGAGAAAATAAAATTGCCAGGATATGTTACTCAAAACTGTCGTTCGAAGGCGACATTACTCCACTCATGACAAAATTTTTACACAACATGCATGGTGTTGAAGTCGTCGTAGTCTAGTAGGTAGTGTGCTGGCTTATTAGACGTAAAGCCACGGTACAAACCCCAGGTCAGACATCAAAACGAAATATGAAAAAAACATGTCTTCGACGACTTCCTCTCAGCTGATTTCTGGGAAAAGCTCAGAGAATAAATAAAATCGCCATGAAAAGTTTCTCAAAAATCTGTCGTTCGGAGTCGACTTTAAACTGTAGCTCCCGCCACTCATGTATAAAAATTAACGCACACAAGACATACAAGTGCTATGAGAAGCTAGGTCGTAATCCTGACTGAAGAGTTGTAATGACCAATTTTGTATGGATGTATGTATGAGTTTGCATAAGAAGTTTTCCACGGTTAGAAAGAGCACACTCTGGACTACCATTTGCGTATAGTCTGTATGCTGTACTATTTCTTATGTCTTCCCAAATGGCCACTGATCTTCTAGAGAATTTTCATATATTTTTAGGGCCAAAAATCGATTTTTTTAAAATTGAAAATCTCGACTCACAAAATTAGTACAGCGAGCTCACTGCCACGGTTGGAAAGAGCACCCTTTGGACTACCATTTGCATATAGTCTGTATGATGTACTATTTCTTATATCTTCCCAAATGGGAAAGAATCAGTGTTTTTAGAGACGTCATGCAATTTAACACTATTATGCCACTTTTTTGTGGGGTAATGTTAAAAACAACGTCTACGTGGTTAATTCCCAAAACGTTAAAGCATTTGAAAGCTTTACGTTCGTGAAGTTATTGAGAAGATGTAGCACGTTATGTGGGCGAAAACTGCTTCAAAAGAATCGTATGGCTTGCAGCAAATAATTTCAGTTATGAGGCGTAGGTCTAGGCAATTGTAATGAAATGAATGATTTCATTGAGCTTAGTAATGAGTGGGCGTTTGTTGTCTCATTTGTTTACAGTTTTTAACGAACATTTACCTTTGAGTGTAATTGTATTAAAAAACATAACAAACTAATCTCTTAGACAAAACCAAAAAGTCAATACAGCCAATGAAGCTTGTGGTCTTCTTAAAATATATGTTTTTTTTGCTCTCTGCTTCTACTTCTTGACGCTTCGATATTTGTGAACTTGTTACAATAGGAACAACAACAACAACAACAACAACAACATTTGCTAAATCAAATCAAATTGAAAAGCAAGAGGCAGGGAAAGAAAAAGAACAGAATAGAGACCGACAAACAGATAAAAGCAAATACATTGAAGAAAACATTTTTTTCTTTCAAAGTAACTAAACAACTAAATACGAACAGATATGTATGTATGTATAGGTGTGTATGTGTGGAATGTAACTGTAGGTGTGTGTGTAAGTGTTTTAGAAATAGTTTGCCAAAGTGAGGTTATATTTCAGTTTATTTGCACAGACAAATGAACAACAAAACTAAAGAAAATTGAGACACATGCATACATAGGAGAAATGCATACAACGGTAAGTGCTTTAAGTACTTAGTGCTTGTATGTTGTGTTAGTTAAGTGTATGTCTGTATGTGTAACTAGACTTACAACCAATTATACAAGAAGGACAGACGTACATACATATACCAGCATTATCGATACATTTCCATATGAATGCTGGGATAGATTTCAATGGATGGATGGATGGCTGGTTAGATGGATGGATAGATGGATGGATGGATGAAAGTGTAAAAGATAATTCGTTCAAATGCACAAACTTAACCAATTGAAGAAAAATGGGGTCTTTTTCAATGTTTTTCTCCCTCTTTTCTTTTGCTTTCTTCTGCGATTTGTAAGTGTTGCAATGATGATGACAACGACAGTTTGTTGCATGAAGAAGATGAAGTGTTGTCGTCTGCATTTGAGTCTCTTTCGTTTACTAAAAATTATATTTTCTTATGGCACTTGTAAAACAAGAAAAAAACCATAGGAAAAGTACTAAAGAAAAAGTACTATTTTTCCTCCGATTGTCTGTCTACGTCTATAAACTAGTAAAGGGTCCGCCAAATAACTTTTTTTTTTTGAAAATGCTTTAAAAAAAACTAGTGAATATTTTCTCAAATTTCTTTTTTTATTTGAAAGTACAATCCTTCCGGTTAATAATGGAAAATAATTTCATTCAAATCGTTGCCCCGGCTGGCCATGCAGTAGCCTACACCAGAAGATGCCGATTTTGGCAAAAAAAATCATCTTTTCATATGAAGCTCATTTTGATCTTGGCGGGTATGTAAACAAGCAAAATTGTCGCATTTGGGGCACAGAAAACCCGCACGCGTACTTTGAAAAGCCGACGCACCCAAAACGAGTCACTGTTTGGTGCGGATTTTGGTCCAGAGGCATAATTGGGCCATTTTTCTTCGAAAATGAGCAAGGAGTGGCCGTTACAGTGGATGACGATCGTTATCGGGCCATGTGGAACGAATTTTTGTTCACAAAAATTGAAGAGGAGGATATTGGCAACATTTGCTTTCAACAGGACGGCGCTACGTGCCACACAGCCGAAGCTACACTTGATGTTTTGCGCCCTGTTTTTGAAGATCGCATTATCAGCCGCAAAACTGATGTCGTTTGGCCACCTCGGAGCTGCGATTTGACACCGTTGGACTATTATTTGTGGGGTGCCGCCAAAGATAAGTGTTACGCCGATAAGCCAGAGACAATTGACGCTTTAAAGGACAATATTCGTGAAGCCATTGGTGAAATACAGCTGCACACAATTGATAATGTGCTTAAAAATTGGACCGATCGTGTAGGCTACTGCATGGCCAGCCGAGGCAGCCATTTGAATGAAATTATTTTCCATTATTAACCGGAAGGATTGTACTTTCAAATAAAAAAAGAAATTTGAGAAAATATTCAGTAGTTTTCCTTTTAAAAGCATTTTCAAAAAAAAGTTATTTGGCGGACCCTTTAGAAGTAAATTGGATTTGTTAGATAGATGGCTGGCTGGCTGGTTGACAAACTAAAATGGAAGTGTATGTATGTATGTGTATTTAATATATACAATCAAAGATTGGTTACTACAACCTCAAAGTCTATTTCATTTCATTTCTATTCATTTTGAGATCTGTAATGATAAGATGACAAATACATCTCAAGTACTAGAAGACACTTCTTTTTTATCTTCTTTCCTCGTAGACGACGTTGACAAAGACAACGTCGAAACGCCGTTGATGTTGCTGATGATGATGTGATTGTGTTTCTAATGGAATTTATTAGAGTGTGAGAAATTGCTGGCTGCCTTAAAGTTGAGGCTTTTTATTAGTTTGGTTTCAAACGTTGATTTTATTGCATTTAATTCTTTCGATTTTATATTCCAAGCAACTCTTCTTTTTTCTTCACTCGTATTGATGTTGCATTTGTTAATAGAAAACGGTTTCATGGGTTTTAATTCTTCTCTGCTGTATAAGACATATTAAAGGTTTTTTTGGGGCTTTTAATGTTCTTTTAAATGAAAACATTTAAAATGAAAAATCATGTAAGATTTATTAACGTTTCTTAGCACAAAAAGAAAACATAAGAAAAAAACATGTCAATGCACTTTGCGGTTACCGAAATTACATCATGTGGAAATTCAATTAAGAAATCTTTGTCTCAAAACAATAAAACCCCATAAAAAAAAGAAACTGGAGAGGGAAATGACAAATTTACGTTCCATTTTCGGTTCCACTGCATTTAAGAAAAAATAATGTTCAGGTCATTGCACTTTAGTAGGTAGTTTAATAGATTTTTTTAAGCTGTCTTGTAACAAACATGACACAAAGTCAGGCTTAATAGCTGGTAAGCGTAAGCTTGCAGTTAAATCTTTACTGCACATAAAAAAAGCAGAATTTAATACCGTTAAATACAAAACCTTTGTGTGACCGTTTCATTACAAAAAAAGCATAAAATCTAGGGTTAAAGTTTTTTTTCTTTTTTTATATTCAATTACCAACGGTAGGAAACTTCCTGGGTTATATTGATGCCATGCAATACTCTATGTAAAGGACATCCCTATAATGTTTTCTCCAATCCCATTAACATGACAAATTTGAGGACTCTGTTCAATGTCAACAATAACAATTGCCTGACCAGCATCTGATATACAATCAGTTTCTTCTTTCGAGAATTAAGATCAACTCCCTACGCAGTATATGATATGCTTACAGGTTCCAAGTATATGTTCTGATGATTCATTGTTCTCATCACCGTAACCACATATTGCGTTCAAGATAATCCCCTTTCTGAACAAGTTTAGTCTCTCACACTACCTCTGTTACATACATACATATATAATTTATCATTACAAGCCAGGATTACATGAGTGGCGGGATATACAGGGTAAAGTCGACTTCGAACGACAGATTTTTTGAGAAACCTTTTCATGGCAATTTTATTTACTCTCAGGGTTTTTGCCAGAAATCTGCTGAGAAGAAATCGCTGAAGAAATATTTTTTCATATTTTCGTTTTGATGTCTGACCTGGGGTTTAAATCTTGGCCTTAGACTACGGCGATTTTTTTAAGTCATTATAATCCTTCAGTCAGGATTACAAGCTAGCTTTTCACACCACATAAGTTGTGTGTGTTAAATTTGTACATGAGTGGCGGGACCTAAACAAACAAATTTTTGCGAAACTTCCCATGGAAATGTTTTATTTAGTCACAGAGTTTTTGCCAGAAATCTGCTGAGAGGCAGTCGCCTTTAGTTGGAGATATCTGACCTGACCGTCTAATAAGCCAACAGTCTACTTCCTGCAGCTTAAAGTCATCAATTTTCATGATAATTGTATTCATTCTCAGAATTTTTTTTCACAAGACTGCTAAGAAAAAGTCATCGAAACAATATTTTTTTCCTTGTTTTGTTCGAAATTTCTGAGCTGGGGTTTGAACCGCGAGCTGTCATTTAATTAGCCAGCACACTACCTACTAGACTACGGCGACTTGTCTTAATTACACAATAAAATCTCTGACTCTCTATATTCCTTTTTTACTGTGTATGCTTTTAAAATCAACTCCATTTTCCAACTTCACATAAAGGTTCTGGTTCTATTAGTATCTCACGCCCTGCTCATTATCATGAAATTCCAGCAGACAGTAATCCAATTTCCCCTGACTAGCTGATTTAGCTTGATAAGTCTATATCATACACATTTTCCACAACCCCATAGTCTACCACTTAATATTTTATTTGATAAGTTTGCTGAAAACCCACAGTCTAAGTTCCCTGCCAAGGACTCGAGTGTATTACTATTTTTCATTCGTAGTTATTGAAACATACAATACGTGCTGCTGCATGACCATAAATACGGAAAGAATTGTGTTTTTAATTTGAATTCTGAGTTCCCTTAGATTTCATTCCTTTACAAACTGCTTAGGTTAGCTTTGGTTTTTTATTTTTTTGTTGTTTTTTTATTAAAAAAACTCGTTGATTCTATTCCATATTTGTGTTACGGTCAAAAGCAAAAACAAAAAAAGGAGAAAAAAAACTGAAATGGATTTTTAGTTTTTTTGTTTTTGGTTTTATTTTTTAAGAAAACACCTCAACAACAACAACAATAAATTTTGGTGAAATCTTTTTTTTTCATGTTTTTGCTGACTTCATACATTCGATTTTTGTATCTGTTGTTTAACTTTTTTTGCTTTTTTTTATGAATTTCGGTTGATTCATCATTTTGTGGAGAGTTAGAGTTTAAAGACAGTCTTTCTGTTGCACCCTACTACCTCACACTATAGGTGGTAGACATATGTGGAATAGAAGGTAATAAAGTATTGCACTTTGAATGGAATTGAGAATAGAAGTGTATACTTTAAAAAATTCCAGTAAATTATTGGAAAAATAAGAGTGAAGGTGAAGCAAGTTAAGCAGTGGACTCAGGGCTTTCTATCGCAGACAATCCTTGTATCTGGCATATGCATTGAAAACTTTACTTCAAAAGAAATTAATTAATTGGATTAATTGACCCTTCATCTAGTTGAGATCCCTAGCAGCCAACATTTTGAAATTATACTTGCAAGTTGTGTCCTCCCATCTGTCTATAATCATTAGATGCAGTTGTGTTCAGGTTCCCTTGGAATTTTGGACTTCAAAGACAATCAAGTCTTATACATGCTACTGCAAAAAGATACATAAAATACTTCTCCTTGATATACTCCTTTCAACTAAAAATTTCATGTAATGCAAGGCTGGCTTAGGTTAAGTTTCCGCTTAGACTTAGGAGTTAGGCACATTTTCTAAGTATTATTGTTGCGCTAATCCTTATTTTGGGGAGTTCAGTTAATGATGAGCAAAAATGAGGCATCAAAAACCTACATCTCGTAATATCAAGAGCTCTAACATATGAGCTAAAGAACAGTTTCTTTCCGTTCTTCAAATCGCTGAAAAAGTCATACAGGGCCAAGCTTAGGCCTCTTCAAATCCATTATCAGTCCAGCAATCCACAGTGGCTTTAAAAGCCATTCAATCGAATACCAAGCTTAGGCCTCTTCTTATACATATCAGTCCAGCTGCCCACGATATTGAGATCCCTAGGGAATTTAGGCAATCGGAACATTTATCCCCTGTAAGATGACGGAGGTTGTAAGCTCTGCTCTAGCCCTAACAAGTTCAGAAGTATCCTGAAATCCGCAGACGGTATAATCGAAAATTTCCCTGAAAAATCTTCAACAATTAAGTCCATTGAGTGCAGCAAATAATGGTTATAATGGAACAGAGTAGTCTCTTCGTGATAAAGACAGCTGGCAGTCAGTATACTCTGTCCCTATCAGTCTGTAGGCATACTGATATTTGCACAGCGTCCACCAAATCTGAGAACCGTAAAGAATGATTCAGGTTTCCACGACCCGATTGAGTTAGTATATGATAACAAGCATAGACCCTTAAATTCTATGGACCATCCTCTTAGAAATCCTTGCAGGATAGCTTAAGAATCGTCAAATTAAAGGTATTATAGCTTGTAGTCGCCGTGGTCTAGTAAGTAGTGTGTTGGTTTATTAGACGAGAGGACTCGGTTCAAAGCCCAGGTCAGGCAACTCCAACTAAACGAAATACGAAAAAATATTTCTTCGGCGACTTTCTCTCAGCAGATTTTGGGCAAAAAAACTCTGGGAGTAAAAAAATAGTCATGAAAAGGTTCTCAAAAATCTGTCGTTCGGAGTCGACTTTAAACTGTAGGTCCCGCCATTCATGTATAAAATTAACGCACACATCATAAGTGGTGTTATGTGTTATGTATTATGTATATATGTAGCTAGAACATCATTTTGTTATAACACTTAAGGCCTGATTGCACCTTAAAGGAAGGGTATGTGTTTCAAAGCCTGACAAAAGTGCAGTCAGGTAATGGAAAAATTAATCTTAGGAACTGGACAAGTATACGGAAGAAAGTCAATCCACAACTGATCTTTTAAACAATATTAAAGCCTAGACTTTTTCAGGGCAATTATTTATTCCCAAAGATGTTGATGGAGAACTACGGCGAGTAAGACAACACATTACCCACTATTGACTTTAAATACGCAAAGGCACTTCTTTCGCTTGCTTAGGGTATCCTAGAGTCGTTCTTAATGCCTTCACAATTTGGTTTTAACTCGTTCCCCCATAGTTATGGTAGAGTTTTGTTTTCATTTTTGCTGCTCTTACTTGTTCGAAAGGTTGCCGAGTTTGTTTTTTTTTTGTTGTGAATTGTCTTTACTTTTAGTAACTGATTTTTGAAAACTTTTTATTATTTTGTATGTGTTGCACGTTGCACGTTGTTTAGTTACTGTTAGTGGCTTTGCTACACACTATTTACATTGTGATACGTTTCAAACTTTGTTTATGAATCAAAACTTGTTTGTTTCGTTTCTTACTGTTGTTGGCTGCTGCTGCTGTGTAGCTGTAGTTGAACTACATGATGCTGGCTGATGGCTGATGGCTGCTGCCATCAGTTTAATTTTTATGCAAATCCACGTGAGCGTATGTGTTTTATGCTTTGGCTTTCGTGCCTTTTCGGCCTGTGGCGGTCGACTTTTGCCAGCCAGCCAGCCAGCCCCTGTATCTTAGACACACACTGTATTCGTATGATTTCTTTTCCATTTTTTCTTTCATTTTTTTTTATGCAATTCAATGCAAATCTTTTCTTATGTTTTCTTGCCATATTTTTTCCATATTTTGTTGGTTTTGTGTTTTTATGCTGCTGCTGCTGCTCTTTTTAAACGTATGCTTGCAACTTAAGTTGTTTTTATTTTCTTTCTCCGTTTTTTATTAAATTTTTCTTCCTTTAAGCCAAAGATTTGCTTCTCATATTTCATTTGAAATGTTTATTGAAAAACATGTTGCCTGCACGCATTGCCAGTCTGTTTTTTTTTTCTTCTTCAATTCTTCTGTTTAATATTCGTGGTAGTCATTCAGTTATTCATCCACTTATACTTGCCACCAGTCGCACATACATCACATTCTGTGTGTTTTCTTAAGACTTCATTTCAAACTGGTTTTCATTTATAATTGTTGGTAATTATATTGTTGTTGTTGCTGTTGTTGTATACGTTTTTTTCTTTTCATAATTTTATGCATTTAAACTTTTAAAATTTAATTATTTAATGTCATTTTAATTTGCCATGTTTTTTTTATTTTTTGTTTTGCCACCGTCCCCAACACCTTTAAGTTTTCTTTGAACCAAAAAAAAATTTTTCAGGTTTTTTTTTAATTAATAAAAACACGTTTAGTGAGTATATTTTTTAAGGCAGGCAACAAACAGTTCTCTTGATTTTTTTTTTAATCTTTTTTTAATTTTTTTTATCAATGTTAAGCCAAAATTGTATTTAATTTAGTCGCCGAGTGACTAATCTTGCAAACTATAACTCACTTAGCAAGACCCGGTGTGCTTTGCCAAACCGATATTCATGGCAATATGAAAAGTCGCCGCGGTCTAGTAGGTCGTGTGTAGGCTTATTAGATATGAGGCTACGGTTCAAACCTCAGCTTAGACATCTCTAGTAAAGAGAAAAATGAAAAAATATTTCTTCGTCTACTTCCTCTCAGGAGATTTCTGGCAAAAAAATTATTCCTCGGCGACTACCCCTCCACAAATTTCTGGCAAAAACTCAGAGAGTAAATAAAAAATTGACATGAAAAAAAATCTGTCATTCGGAGTCGACTTTAGACTATAGGTCCCGCCACTCATGTCTAAAATTAGCACACATACTAAGTGGTCGTAATCCTGACTGCAGGGTTGTAATGATCAATTTTATTTTATTTTATTTGAAATGCTCTTCATAGCCTCATCATAAATTCAACTGCTTCTACTTATAACACCACTGATCCTAAAAAACAATGTGTACATTTCAGAATTTACCCATGCTTATGCCAATGTTTGCATCACACTTTTCCAAGCTGATTTCATTCGGTCGTGCTTCAAGATTACTAGTACCAAAGTAGGCTTGTCTATTACATTAAAAAGTTTCAAAATCACTTGGGGGATGTCGCCTACTCATGCGGTTGGATCTAGGATAATTGGTCTGGAGAGAGAGAAAGGAGGCAGTAGTGCTTAAGGACGACAGTTTTGAATTTGTGGGTATTGGATGGACTATTGGGTAGTGTGATGGACTATATTGTGCCTTCACTTGTCAACTTCTCGACAATAAACGACACATGCTCATCGAGACGAATACTCCGTAAAAATATGTGATTTTGAAAACAAGTGCCTTTATTTTGACAATCTTTTATAGTGTCAGCCTTCCGGCAAAAACTCCGGGAGTAAAGACGATTGCCATGAAAAGTTTCTCAAAACTGTGTCCTATGGAGTTTGACATTAAAGCTGTAGGTACCGTCACCCGTTGATAAAATTAACACACACAACATGGATGTTGTAAGAAGCTAGGTTGTAATCCTAACTAAAGGGTTGTGTGATGATCAATTAAAATTGGGTAAGTAGAGCACGCATAGGACCAGGGAAATCAGTGAATCAGTAGATACTGGTCCTTACATGAGAATTGTATGCCATTTTGGAACGGATATTGAAGGTGGTGCAAATGGCAAGGATATCAGAGTAAGGATCGAAGTATTTGTTGTTTTTTTATATGAAAATTTGAATACGGTTTCCATTTAAGACCGTCTACTGATGGCTGTTAGATTTGCTCTCTGAAAAGTATTTTTTTGGTATGGTAAGAGTCGCCGTAGTCTAGTAGGTAGTGTGTTGGCTTATTAGACGAAAAGCCTGGGTTCGAGCCCCAGGCCAGACATCAAAATAAAATACAAAAAAAAAGGATTTCTTCGGCGACTTCCTCTCAGCTGATTTCTGGCAAAAACTCTGAGAGTAAATAAAATTGCCATGAAAAGTTTCTCAAATATCTGTCGTTCGGAGTCGACTTTAAACTGTAGGTCCCGCCACTCATGTATAAAATTAACACACACAACATAAGTGGTGTGAGAAACTAGGTCGTAATCCTGACTGAAGGGTTGTAATGACCAATTATGTGTGTGTATGGTAAGAGTAGCATAATTGCTATCAAGCTCGAAATCTTCAAAATGTGGATAGGAAATGTGAGACTTTCTTAAAATTTCGATCCTTATCAACGCATTTGTTTTTTTAAAGAAAAGTTTAAAGGCTCACTTAGCTTAAGCACTGAATTCTGACAGCTTTTCTCTTACAATCGTTAGGGGCAATGTGGCCAATAGGATTTTCATTAAAAATAAAAAATTAGAAACAGACAAACCAACCTTGTAGTTTAACAGCACACAACTCCAGCTAATGAGTTTCAACTTATCCTGTCAATTTAAAGGGAAGCCGTAATTGATTTAAGTTTTAATTTTTAATTTTTAATCTCCTCCAGTGACGCTTATTAGTAACAGTCATTAAATTATAGTCGATGCTTAAGCAAGCATTCAACAACACAAATATTTTTTCCAATGAATGAATGAACTTTTAACTGATCTTTGAAGCCAGCATGGTAGGTAGACACAGCTGTTCCAAAAGCATTTCTTTTTTTTTTAATTTTAATGGAATTTCTTTTGCTATTACACGGTGTGTATGCCTACAGTTCATGTAATGGCCTCCAAAGAGAACACAGCTGCCGCCTCAATGTCTAAGCGCTCTAACGGATAACGAATAAAAAAAAAGAATCTTCTTCTACTTCTACTGCACTTGAACAACAAAACAACAAAATTCTTTCAGGCTTAATCTCAGGCTTTAGCCAGCTAAAGTGCATGAAGATTAAAAAATGTAATTGAAAAACTGCGAAAAGAAGAGAAAAAGCAAACAAATAGGAATGTTAGTGGCGGGCAAAATAGGTTGTGAGATACACTACCTTTTGAAATATTTCAAAGGTTTTTGTTGTTTTTTTATGATTAACTAGGATCAGGAAGCTGCCATGATCTTGTAGGTAGTGTATGGGCTTATTAAAGCAAAGGCCGAGGTTTAAATCCAAGGTTAAACATCTCATTATGAAAAAAATATTTTTTGAGGGGCCTTCCTCTCATTAGTTTTCTGGCATAAATCCTGAGTGTTACATACAATTGCTATGAAAAGCTTCTCAAATCTATTATAAGCAGTCGTCTTTAGATTGTAGGTCCTGCCACTCATGGTTAAAAACTGATATGCGCAATATGGGTGATTTGAGAAACTAGGTTGTAATCCTGACTAAAGCGCCCATATTGGTAGGTGACAGATGCTATGTAAAGTGGCTTAGCTTCTACGATGCTATGGTTGTTTGCTTTAAGGGTCGGTCGGGTTCAACCATCGTGTTAGGGACTGCGCGTACAAGGAACACATGTATCGTCGTTGCGAGTAATCGCGCCATTTAACATCGCGCGGAGCCAATGCCTTGTATTGCCGGAATTTTGCGCTTAAGGGCATGCTGTAGGGCGACTTGATGTCGTCATCAGTTAAGTTAAACAAGTTGCACATTGCGCGTGACGTCATCTCAACCAAGATGACCGTGCTTACAGGTCATTGCGTTATGGGTAGACAAGCGGAGAGAATGAGGCTCCCATTTAACGACTTTTGCCGTAGATGCAGATCCGCTAAGGAAGAGGAGACTGTTATCCACTTTCTTTGTCAGTGCCCGTCTCTTGCTAGGTGTAGATATGGGTTATTTGGCTCCCCATTTCTTGTCAGCTTGACGGAGCTATCATCTATTGATATCAAGGATATAGCTTCGTTCATCAAACTTTCTGCCTGGCTTTCCAGTGTAGGGTAGTCGCGCTTTTGATGTGCAGCCCTTGCGCTGACCAACTTCTTCCTCTTCCCTGATTTTTGGTGGAATTTGCTCAGTACAGGGACTGCGTTCGCCCGTGGCATCACAACGGGCCGCTATACGTGCTCAAGTGAGCTTTGTGATATCAGTGGTAGCCAATCCGATCTAAACCTAAACCTAAGTTAAACATCAGTTGGTCTTTACTACAAAGCTTAAGTGGTTAGCCTTATGCATTTCATACCACTTACGAAGCGATTACATCGTTATAAGAGAGGACCAGGACCAGGACTAGGACTTTAACACAAAGCTTGCGTGGTTATTCTTATGCATTCTTTACCACTTACGAAGCGATTGCGTCGTTATAAGAGAGGACCAGGGCCATGTCTTTAATACAAAGCTTAAGTGGTTAGCCTTATCCATTCCATAACACTTACGAAGCGATTCCAGCTTGATAAGCATTTTTAAAGGTGAGTATAACGCCACATGTTACAAACATTTGGCCAAAACAAAACAAACTTTTAGAACACAGTAGGCTATGAAAAATACATTTTAGCTGATGGATTACAAAAAAAAACCTGCTGAACTCACAGTAGAGAAAATAAAGTTGATGAAAAGAAGAAGAAGAGCAGAAACGAATAAGAATGTTAGAAAAATGGTTATTAGATCAACTCGCTGAAGGAAATTGCTAGAAAAACAACCGCAAAAATTTCATTTAAATCAAGAAAACTAGAACCGCAACTGGATGCAATGTGGATGCTGATGCTGATGATGATGATGGTATGGTATGGAAAATATTCTTGTTATTGTTATTATTCTAATGCAATGGAAAAATAGAAAAATCAAGTGAAAGAGAAGAAAAACAGAACATTTTGATTAAAAAATTTCAACAGTTTTCTTTTGATTAACTTGCCATGAGAAGAAGTAGAGAAAGAAAAAATTTAAAAACTAGTTAAGGAGCGTAATAAGTGGCATAAAATAGTGTTACTTTGAAAGCATTTCGTAAGCAAAACTTAAATTTCTAATCGTTTCATAAGAATTTCAAATGTTTTCAGGTTTTTTTTGTTGTTTCATTTTTCATTAGAAAACCATTTTGTAGTTCACCTTGAACTTCATTGTTTTTTTTTTGCGCCTTATAAATCAGTTTTCTAAAAACGTTCTCGTTGAGTTTTTTTTGTTAAGCTGCCAAGTTTAGATTGAAAAATCACGATTAATTGGCGGCTAAAATAATTGTTAACAAAAAATAAACAGATCACTCGATCGATAGCTGAGCTAAAAATCTATTCGATATGGTAGTGAACCAGTGTTAACGAGTCAGACGGGCACCTTGATTTTAATTGTTGCAGGTTTTTTTTCATTCTTTTTTCTAATGTTTGAAACAGAATAATAACTACAAGCGATTTCGTAATCGATGGCATAAAAAGATACGTAATATTTAAAACATTAGCATGAAAATTGTGGGAAGGTATTCTTATTTTCTTACGAAAAAAATTATTAAAATATCGAGAATCTAATCTAATATACAAGCCTTGTGCAGCCAACTTCACTACGAAACAGAACGTTAATCTTAGATGTTCTATCCTAAACTTGAAAGAGCTAAAAAATGATAAAACAGGGCCGGACAGCAATGAGCCCAGATTATCTAGATTGTGCTCGATAATCTTTCAGGTAGGAATATATGCCTTTGGACCATGTGAGGGTGAATGTCCCCGAGTAAGACTGAAGTGTACTCCCATCTTTATATTTTCGTATAGTCAAGCAGGTCTAATAGCTCTTCAACCGACTAAAAACTCTTCAAAACTCACATACCATTACCCAAATGTTCCCAACTGTCTGGCTGGATAGCTGGAATGATGGCCATCTGGATGGCTAGCTTGATGGCTGGATGGCTAGCAGGCTGATTGGATGGTTAGTAGGATGACTAGCTGGATTGCTATATGGCTTGCTGTGTGGATGGCAGGCTGGATGGCTGGATGGCTAGCAGGCTGATTGGATGGTTATCTCGATGACTAACTGGATGGCTAGATGGCTAGATGGCTGTCTGGATGGCTGGCTGGATGGCTGGCTGGCTGGCAGGATGGCTGGCTGGGTGGCTGGCTGGGTGGCTTGATGGCTGGCTGGATGGCTGGCTGGATGGCTGGCTGGTTGGCTGGCTGGATGGCTGGCTGGATGGCTGGCTGGATGGCTGGTTGGATGGCTGGCAGGATGGCTGGCTGAATGGCTGGTTGGATGGCTGGCAGGATGGATGGCTGGATAGCTGGCTGGATGGCTGGCTGGATGGATGGCTGGATAGCTGGCTGGATGGCAGACTGGATGGCTGGCTGAATAGTAGGCTGGATAGCTGGCTGAATGGCTGGCTGAATAGTTGGCTAGATGGCTGGCTGGATGGCTGGCAGGATGGCTGGCTGGATGGCTGGCAGGATGGCTGGCAGGGTGGTTGGCTGAATGGCTGGCAGGGTGACTGGCAGGGTGGCTGGCAGGCTGACTGGCAGGATGGGTGGCAGGATGGCTAGCTGGATGGCTGGATAGTTGACTGGATAGCTGGCTGGCTGGCTGAATAGTTGGCTGGATAGCTGGCTCGATGGCTGGCAGGATGACTAGCTGGATGACTGGCTGGATGGCTAGTTAGCTGGCTGGATGGCTGGCTGGATGGCTGGCTGGATGGCTGGCTGGATGGCGGGATGGACGGCTGTCTGAATGGCTGGCTTGACGGCTGGATGCCTAGCTGGCTGGCAGGAAGGCTAGCTACTTGCTAGATGCATGGCTGACTTGATGCCCAGCTGGCTGTTCAGTTTATTATCTTAAATAGCCTGATTCATATTAAATAGTAGACGAACGACTAGAAGTATCTGCCGGATAGCCAAGTAATTAAAACGCTATCTAGACAGTAAATTCAAGTGTTCACGGAACTTGGGTTCTACTTGGTGGTTCTGATTACCAGACATTGTCGTATAGTAAGACCTGCACACAGCTTGGGAAATGAATAGGAAGTAGAAAATGTGGAACACCAGCAATGTCACTCTCCTACTATTGCTGATAGGTACCTATTAGAAGTGGGCTGCACTTCTTTCCCCTATCTTTTAGATTAGAAACATTATAAGAAGCAAAAGTTGGTCTATGGGAGAGACGCTGTTTGTTTTGGATCTCTTGGAGATGACTTTGTTTGCTAGAAAAAGTGTTGCCACAGATTTGTTCCACGCTTCAAAGATTTAAATTGTAATTGATTGCCATTAAAATTCATTTTAATAAACGTAATTCCCTTTTACTATTTAGCGAAAGTTTTGAAAATTTAATTATTTCATGATAAACAACAACAATATCGATCGACCCTTAAATGTTTTTCTAATTAATTGTACCACACACAGCTTGCAATAATTTTTATCTCCATGTGCTGTTGGTTGTTATAAATTTTATAGAGAAAACAGAATAGAAACATTAAAATCCGCCTTTAATTCCAAATAAATTTTTAATTGTTTTTGTATTGTAGCCATTAATAACAGGCATATTACCCTCACCAATAATTACCCAAGCCAGTGTGGTAATGCAGTGTGTCACCACTGTAATATGGACGTTTAATAACAAATAGTACAGGGTTGTTGATTAATAAAATGCCAATAGATTTTAAACATTGTTTCAACATAAAACATTATTGGATGACATGTTTTAGTTAATTTGCTTAACTAAAGGTTATGTTTGTAATTAAATGAGTCCAATTTTTGTGTGTGTCCTTCTATACTGCATGAATGCAATAGCAGTCACCATAGTATTGGCGGTGATTTTCTGTAATATTTTAATTAATATTGAAATGTTTTTTGTTGTTTTAATAATTATAAACACATGCATTGACGTATCGTATCGTATCGTATTTGTCAGATGCACTTAATAATTCAGTATTCAATATGGAATATTGTTGTTATTATTGACAGTTTACAAAAGTACTACAATGGGTTAAAAGAGGATGTTGTAAATGGAAAGGTAAGCCATAAGTACAGTATAATATAATGTGTTGCCTAATGCTGAACCCCTATTATGTACATGTATTGCGGACTTAGTCCATTTACAAACGTTAATGACTTACATATGACATGCTACACGGTAAGGGGTGGCATTGACTCGTGTTCGTATTATAATGTGATTTGAATAAAATTTTTATGTCAATAACTACCGTATAATGCCAGTTTTAGTTAAATATCAAACGAATCTATTTATAACAGTATAGACTATGAAAAGGACTATGAAGGTTATCAAAATAATCGCGATAGCAATAACAAGTGCTCCCACTACCACTCTATTTTAACTGGCTACCACCAGATATAGTAGACAATAGCATTCCGTAGTAATTAAGCAAGATAGGATAACTAGGACTTGGAGAAAACATACTTCTCCAGCAGCATTATATCAAAGCCTGGTAATTCTATGATCAAATCACGGCAGTAAGCTAGACCTTATGTTGTTTGAAATCTATGGCATGCCCGTAAATTCTTCCCAACTAACATGAGATATACGACACGAATCTTAAATCATGCACATCCATTACATTCATAGAATAAATTCCATCGTTCGGTGAAATTTAATGACAAATAGGAACGTAACATACAGTTAAGATTAGGAGCTGTAAGTTGAACTAGATCGGCCATATTCTACACATACATCACAAGAAATATCATTGACTGGAATCCATAGAGCAACGATAAATGAAGGTGACCTGCATACATACATATTCAAACATAATTGGCCTTTACAACCGTTCAGTCAGGACCTAGCTTCTCTCACCACTTATGTTGTGTGTGTTAATTTTATCCACAAGTATAGGGTCCCGCCACATTTTAAAGTCGACTTTTGTAGAAACTTTTTCATGGCAATTTTATTTACTCAAAGAATTTTTTTCAGAAAACTGCTGAGAATCAGTAGCCGAAAGAATATTTTTTCTTCAGATTTTGTTTTATTGGAGATGTCTGACCTGAGGTTTGAACCAAGATCTCACGTCTCACACAATATGTACTAGGCTGCGGCTATACACGTACATATATTATTGGCCTAACCTTTAATTAAAGCTTCGATCGAGCTTGTCACACCACCCATATTAGGTGTGATAATTTTATACCCATAACTGTCACGGTCTACAGTGTAACATCGAATGCAAATGACGGATTTGATTACACAGCCCTGAAGATTTGGGCTTTTTTGTGCAAATAGGATGGCAGATCTTCATTCAGATTTAAAAAATTTAAAATGGCCTATCCAATATGGTTTGATTAATTTTTATAAACCTCGACAGCCATATTGAATCCGCCATTTTGAATTTTTAAAATCTGAATAAAGATCTGTAATCAGCGACCCCAAAAACCCCTGAGTAACAATTTTCAAGTAAATCTGATTAATTTTTAAGGACCTCCGTAATGTGTTTTTTTTTTCTCTTGCACCCCTTGACATAAACCCAACCCCTACTTTGCATGCAAACAATTTGGCTTTGGGCTCATTTTAAAGAGCAAAGATCAATTGTCAATTTCTGACAATAGCGATGGTTCTAGCACGTCAGTGTTTAGGTCTACAAAGTTTCAAAAATGGCCAAAAACGCTATTTTTAGGGGTTTCAACCCCCTTTTTCTCGAAAACCTGACGTGATGGAAAGTTTTTGAACCCAAATTCGTGTTTAGCATGCAAAATGTCTTCGTAAACACCTGGAGCCATCTTATTTGCAAAACCCATGCAGGGCTGTGTTATATTTACCACGGCATTGAGAAACGCTCAGAGTTTTATTCCAGAGGGTGTCGGGGAAAGAAATATTTCCTTTTGTATTCAGATTTAATTTCGTTTCTAAGAAGTCAAAGCTGATGTTATTTAATCTATTAATCTCTTGTCTAGTAAGACAATATTGTAAGCAGTAGCCTAGGGCGATCATGGTGTGCAAAAATGAAATTTGCTGGCATGAATAAAAATTTTGACGAAATGAAATTCCTTGAGTGTACACATCTTATAGGAGTGGCGGGAAATACATACGTATACATGAGATAAATTTGCAATACAGTTAAATAACGCCACGATAGCATAGTAGTAGTAGTACAAAAGCTATGATCATGCCAAGTGATACTGTAGATTTCAATCATGGCACTGCATATGGTTACGATCTTAAGGCTGAATCGAGACGAATAAGTGGAGATCTTTAAAGGATATTTAGGATTTTTAAACAGGCAGAACATATAATCCTCGAACACAGAAAATTTGTGATTTTACCACCAAAAGATAGAAGAAACAATTACAATAACAAATCAACATTAAGATTCTCGAAGTTGCCAAAACGATAATAAATGAAATATAAATAGACTAAGGGTAGTGCCGTTAGTTAGTATAAGTAAAAATTGTTGTATATGTAATGAAACAATGGATAGTGTAATGAAATTAACAAAGCAGAGTTATCAAGTCAAAAAAGAAAACATACAAACATACACAAATAATTGGTCATTACAACCCTTTAGTCAGGATTACGACCTAGTTTCTCACACCACTTGTCTTGTGTGTGTTAATTTTATACATGAGTGGTGGGACCTACAGTTTAAAGTCGACACCGAACGACAGATTTTTTTGAGAAACTTTCCATGGCAATTTTATTTGCTCCCAGAATTTTTTTTTTGATGTCTGGCCTGGCGCTCGAACCCTGGCTTTACGTCTAATAAGCCAACACACTACCTGCTAGACCTGCTAAAGACTTTTTCGGTTGTACAAAAATCTTTTAATAATCATTAGATTTATGGACCCATAGTGCATATGGTAATATATTTGTTCCATATGACGGCTGCCAAAAATTTCTTGTTTCAAGTTTTATTCTTGTAAATGCATCAACCGCAGTACCCAACATATTTTACTTGATTTCATAATGACGCCAATGTATTCAAACACAAAATTCAATCGTATTTAATTGAAAAATGCATTTTGAAATCAAAAAACGTATCTAAACACACTGACAACCAGTCAGATCGAAATCTCTAGATTAAGGAGTGAGCAAGAAAAAATAAAATAGAAACGAAGAAAATGTTAAAAGTCAAAACCATTTTAATTTCTCACACATCAATTATAAGAAAGACAGGAGGAGAAAAAATGCAATTTATTACTGATGCACAGTCACCATATTCTCAGGTCCTATAGCGACATGTGTGGGGTTAGCTGGCTACAGATTTATGGTTGAAACAAAAAATTTTTTGTTTCAAGCGAATAAACAAAAATTCCCACGCAAACGGAAAAAAAATGTTTTTAAAATAAACTTGCATATGCATTTTATTTTTAATTTATTTATATGTACGTTAACAAGTGAATTGAATTGTTTAAATTCATTTTGCAAAACAATTGATAGCCAATGCGTAGTAGTTGTAGTATAGTTTTGCTGAATCGTTATAAAACTTTGCTTTGGATTTCGTTGTTGGACTTGAAAAAATTTCTACAATTTTTATCACACAAAATAATTAATTTTTATCAGGTTCTAAAATGAAATTCTATATATGCGTTGTTATTTTAATATTTATTGTTAATTGAGTGCAAATTAAAATTAAAAAAGAAATTTAAATTTAAATAAAATACAATTTATTCTATCTCTCTCTCCCCCTCTCTGTCTCTTTCTCTATCTCTTTCTAATGCATTTTGTTGTTAGAAATTCTCGAATAATTAAATTGCAAACTACAGGGACATCTGTATACAGTCTGTAGTCATGGCAAATTTATACCTTAAATTATAATAAGAACAATAAATATATATTCTGTATGAATATTAGAATTTTAATAACAATGACTGGCTCTATTTAACTAAAATTGTTTAAATAAATTATTTGGAATTTAACAAAAACAAAATTAAAATTTTCCGTAAATTTTATTGCATTTCGATTGAGCGTCAACAAAATAAGTGACACAATAAACCTCTTCAATATAATTCTCGTTTGGTTCCATACTTTATATTCCCAAAGGTAGGTCTACCTGGATGCCACACAGATTATTACAGATTTTCCCTTAAAATAGGCTTAGGACGGTTACATATTATTTCCATATTCTGGTTTTTAATCTAATTAATGAAGGTTTTCCGTATCGTTTTAGTTTAGTAGATGGTGCGTTCTCTTATTTGACATGAGACCTCGTTTTAAAACCCAGGTCAGACATCTCCAACATAACCGAAATAAAAAAAATATTTCTGCGGCGACTACCTCTCACCAGATTTCTGGCAAAAACTCTCGAAAGTAAAAACAAATTGCCATGAAAAGTTTCTCAAAAATCCGTCGTTCTAAGTCCCGCCACTCATATCTAAAATTAACACATAAGTGGTGTGGAAAGCAAGGTCGTAATCCTAACTGTAGTGTTGTAATGAACAAATATGTATGTATGTATGTGCCCCTAGACAATTCCATTTAAATTTATCTTGCTTGCTTGATTAGTCTTAACAACTCGCTTATCATATTGCGGCCTACCTAAGTACTTCCATTCACACGCCTCTGCTAATCTTTCTACTACTCTTCCATTCGAACCATTTAGGGCTAGCATAACCGATAGACTTTAATGCGTCGAATAACGTCCATATCGTTGAAGAGCTAATAGAGCTCATTGGCTCTTCGGTTGTGGAAATCATAGCTAAATCGCGCTGGTATAAAAATCTTGCGTATAAATTTTTTTCGAATCACACATTAATGCGTATCAGCGTCCATGCTGGTATGTTTTGCCACTCAAAATTAACACACACAACATAAGTGGTATGAGAAGCTAGGTCGTAATCCTAACTGAAGGGTTGTAATGACCAATTATGTATGTAAAGTTATGTCTACTAGGGTGACACACAGACAATTAAAGGAGACATAAGACTGTTACCCAGGATTTCCATATGCCGGCTTTTAAGGTTTTCTATCTGTTTCCTCCTCTGGTAGAATGCATTTGGTTGACACATTGACATCCAATTTAGAATTCAAGTCCAAATATTGAATGGCGAGCACCTCAGTTACTACACACTGTGCAGCACGTTAATATCCAGCGGCTGCGTTGGCTGTATCATGTCGTTTGAGTGGAAGAGAATGTTCCGGCGAATGGGTATTTGATACGGGATTAAACGACGACCTTGTTTGCATTACAGCAAGCTCTGTCTGTGGTGTGACCATCTGTCGAATGGGCTATAGAAAAAGATCTTCTTTGCATTAGAAGAACCAAATCGAAGGAGACCTAGCAGCAATTGGTGTGACCAACTGCCTAAGGCGCTCAAGACTAGAAGGATGTCTTAAGGCAGACCGAAATCCAAAACAAAGTTAGTAAGTATTGGTCGGATTTGTAGGTCATCATTGTCTAGTGGATAGCACGATTTTTAAAAAAATTTATGAATAAAACTTTCAATCTTCTGGTTCTAAGATCAGATAAACGTGCTTTCTGCAGAAAATACAGGGATGGAGAGCCTAAGTGAATTCTCAGTCTTCTGGCTCTAAGAGCAGATAAACGTGCTAGGATATCTTTTCTTCTTCCTCCGTGTTGCAACTTCTGCAGAAAATACATGAGGGAGAGCCTAACTGAATGGTACGACACGGCAGTACACCATGAATAATTCAGTCTACTCAACCCTGAGGTCGAATAGGTGCCTTCAATTGTCTCACAAGTGTTAGTCAAAGAATAAAATATTTCCACGATTTCCAGTCGAATTATGACCAAAGAGAGCCGCCTATGCAATGGTCACATTTGGGTTTCAATGTGTGTCACTTACTTACGTTTCTGAATACTTATTCAGAATAGAAATCGCACTTGAAGTAATTATATGATGAGGACAATAAATTATCAGCACACCTGTCCTCCTCAATCGACTTAGGAATGCCACTTGACTCGATCAAACTGACTACCACGCGGAAATTTTTCCGAGACACCAACCTATCCTGGATCAAAGAGGAGTCCTGCTCTACCGCTAGACTTACCTGGCCCCGGATGGAAAGAAGGTGTACCAACCAGTTAAATAGACTTGGTCATGGCATCATCTCAATCACAGTGGCCATGCTTACAGGTCACTGTGTTATGGGAAGACATGCGGAGAGAATGCGGCTCCTATTTAATGAATCCTGCCATGGGTGCAGATCCGCTGAGTAGGACGAGACTCTTATCCACTTTCTTTGCCAATGCCCATCTCTTTCGAGATGCAGATATAGGTTATTTGGCTCTCCGACCCTTGTCAGCTTGACGGAGCTATCGTCCATTGTTGTCAAGGATATAGCCTCGTTTATCAAACTTTATAGCTAGTTTTCCAGCGCGGGGTAGTCGTGCTTTGGATGTACAGATCTTGCGCTGACCGACCTCCCCCTCCTGGATTCGGGATAACTTGGCGTCACAACGGGCCGCTAGGCGTGCTCAAGTGACTAGTAACCTACCTACCTACCTACCTACCTACACCTGTTTGGAATCTGTGCAACGTTAATGCATTAAATACAAGCCAGGGAGTTACTGATACCGAACGATATTCTGAAATTTGTCAGGGCAACAGGAGGTAAATGGCATGGGTGGCAGTACTCTAGTAGCTTTACATACTTACTTAGTTAATTGGACATTACAGCCATTTAGTCAGGATCACAACCCATTTAATGTGAGTTAATTTTATACATGAGTAGCGGGTCGATTCCGAACGACAGATTTTTAAGCAACTATTCATGGCTATTGTATTTACCCTCAGAATTTTTGTCTGAAGACTGTTGAGGGGAAGACGCCGACATACTTCGTTTTGTTAGAAATGTCTGAGTTGGGGTTTGAATCACGAGCTCTTGTCTAATATATCAACAACTTTAGCACCATTATGAGACAAACACTGCTTAGGGGTTGATACGTATATGCGAGATGTAATTGAAATGAATGTAAATACATAAGAGAGGACAGGTTGTCAGTTAACATACTTTTCTAGTTCATAGTTTAATGTACAACATTTGATTGTAATTGCCTTGTAAAGCAGGAAATGAAGTAAATTTTACTCTTTGCATATGTATGTATGAAATGCATTCGATTTATGTAAAGTGCCTACGTTTTTTTGTATCAAAACTGTATCAAATATTTTATTTAAATTGTTTATTAAGTAGCGGAAATCAAAGTCTCTTTTAAATGATTAAACAACTCAAGCTTTAAAGTGTCATGCATGCTGGCTTGTTCATGCATGTTATGTGGTATGAAAAGGAAACATTTTATAACAAAATAAAAAATAAAACATTGTATTACAGGGTAATTAATTAGCAAACAGCTACCCAGGTAGGCTGCTGATTGATATCAAAAACTTAAAAACTTTAAAATCAACTTGATTTGCTTGCTCTCTCCTAATATTGGCTTGAACTGGGTTTATTTATAGAATCGTACAGAAAACAAATACAAATTCAAAATGAAAAGTAACAGGAAATAAAATTTTACCTCCCAAAAGCCATTAATAAGTCAGTGAGCGCATGAAAAACGAAAAAAGCCGAAAAAAAGACCCAAAAAAATTCAGAAAAAAATTCAAGTAAATTTGGCCATAACTTATGGAGGATTTTTACGATTGTTTTGAGTATAAAAAGAGTGAATTCATGAGTGTTTGTTTTAATATTTAAATTTTTATTTTTATATTTTTTGTTGGTTTTGTTGTTGTTGTTATTTTACAATATTTAACTTTTATTTTTATTTTTTGGTGTTTTGCTTAAAAGCAATAATTTTATTAAAAAAAAGTGAAAAAAAGTGAAAAAAAGAAAAAAATTTTTTGCATTCGTTATAAATTTCGTGTACAATTCCTTTTTTTGTTGTTTTTGCTTTTTTGTTTTATTTCGTTTCATTTGCTATCGATTTGTTTTCGTTTTTTATTTTTATGGATTTCTGGTAATTTTTCAGATTTCATTGCCTGCCCGCTTTTATTTTTTTTTGTTGTGACTTTTTCTGGCTGTTATTTTTCCTTTTGGACTCTTTCGTTTTCAGTTTATTTTATTTTTTGTTTTTATTGTTTTTGCAAAACGTTTTAAGCTTTAACTTTTTGGATTTTTTGTTTTTATTTTCATTTTTATTATTATTGTAAGCAATTCACATAAAAAAATCAAAAGCGAAACAGAAAAATTTGAAATGAAAGACAAAAATCATTGCAATTGCTGTGCATAGCAGCAGCAATAGCAGCAGCAAGTTTGTTTGATGTTGCCACAGTCACGGCTGCTACTACTGCAACCAGTCATGCTATAGTATGTATGTAACACTGAGGCCTGGATTTACAAATCCAACATTAACAAAGACTTTGGCGATATTGATCCAAAGCTCCCTATTAACCACATGATACCTGAACCTTGTAGACGTCGTAATGTAGCAGATAGGCTGCTTTCCAAAATGTTAGTTACTTTGTGTTTGAAAAAAGTATCGTGTTTCATATGCCGCTGTACAAAATGTTTACAATGTATTCGATTTTAAAACGTCGTCAATGTGTATTTTTAACGCAGTCAAAAAGCAATCACGCATCGGATTTATAGTTGATGCATTGTTTGGTGACTTTGCATATCTTCATAGTTTATATACAGTAGTAGAACTGCATACAAACTTTGTGTTGATACATTTTGGATGGCAGCCAGTGTATGTTGGCTTCTTAGACGTAAGGTCACGGTTCAAGTCCCTGGTCAGACATCTCCAACAAAACGAAATACGAAAGAAATATTTCTTCGGCTACTTCCTCTCAGCAAATTTCTGATTAAAACTCTGAGAGTAAATAAAATTGCCATAAAATTTCTCAAAAAAATGTCTGTCATTCGGAATCGATTTTAAACTGTAGGTTCCGTCACTCATGTATAAAATTAACGCACACAACAAAAGTGGTGTGAGAAGATAGATTGCAGTCCTGACTAAAGGTTTGTCAAGATTATTGCAAAATACTAGCCAGGAGTTAAATATTAACAACGAAATGGTAAAGAGGAACTTTGCTCATTGTATTCTAACCTTTATGAGTGATTGGCTCTTCCATTATGTTTGTTCTTGACGTTAACCTATTGGGTGGAAACCCAAGTCCTTATTGAAGAATTGTTTATTGCGTCATTTAATTTATGTTTATTTTTTCCTGAATTCTAACCTGAATTATGGTGTAAACGGCACAGCCTATTATCCATTTGGTGGAGGACAGAAGAGCTAACTTTGAATACAAAATGAAAAGTTCAATCCAATGTTGGTTTTTTTATCAAAGTTTACTTCACTACTTCGCGTAGAGAGGTGATTCAGTAGTACATACCGCAATAAGGAACGACCTCAAGGAAAAACATTTTACGAGACATTTGACGAGACATTTTCATAAGGCCCATACGGTTGGAACATACGGCCCAGTTTGTAGATTCTATGTGGAGAATAAATCATCAGAACACAATCGTGTCAATGTATACCCAAAGAATACACGTGGATACGTATACAATGCTAGACAAAGAGTTGTCTTGCTGACACCGAACAGCATTCGGCAGTTTGTCGGACTACAGGATTGGAGGAGGCAATTAAAGGAATATCCCACTTAGATTAAGGGAAGTACAATAGATCGAATGGTCGCAGTACTATATCACATCTACATAACAGCAATAATAATAGTGTGATCGCCAGAGTCTTGTTAATAGTGTGTTGGCTTACTAGACGAGAGTTCCAAGTTCAAACCTGAGCTAATCACCATGGAAAAGTTTGTCAAATCTGTCGAATGTAGACGATATTGGACTGTGGGTTATAATACGCACTTAGTCAGGATTACATCCTAGCTTCTCACTCCACTTATGTGTGCGTTAATTTTTAAATGAGAGAAGAGACCTACAATCTAACGCCGAATGCGAACGATAGACTTAAGAATACTTTTCATGGCAATTTTATTTACACTCAGAGTTTTAGCCAGAAATCTAAGGAGAGGAAGTCGCCGAAGAAATATTTCTTACGTCGGAGGATGTCTAACCGGGGTTTTGAACTGTGAACCTCACGTCTAATAAGCCAACACACAACTTACTAGACAACGATGACATCTGACACTCTTAGTAAATGATACTTCAATAAAATAAAGTGAAGACACACAATATGGGTGGTTAGAGAAGCTAGGTTGTAATCCTGACTGAAGGGTTGCAGTGGCCCACAATATTTAGGATGTTTGTGATTAATTGTTCAATGAAAGATCACGCATTATAAATTGGGTTTTAAGTTTTTGTAAAATTTTCCTGCTCTCAGAACTAAAAAAGGGGAAAGAAATTAAGCAGACTTCGAAGCTGATGAGGCTATGCAGAATGACGTTGAGCAATTCCTGCAGCTCCGTCAAGGTAGGAATGGGCCTCTCCGAACCTTTTGATACCGTGCCAGGTTTCAGACAAGGCGATCCCTTATCATGCCTCCTCTCCAATTTCGTCATGGAGAGTGTTCTGCGAAAGGCGGGAGTGCATCGCAATGGCACTATTTTTCATAAAAGTGTCCAGTTGCTTGCGTACGCTGACGACATGATATCATAGGGCATACCAAGCAATATGTTACTGCTGCCTCTAGTGCTATTGAACGGGAGTCTACTAAGATGGGTTTGGCAGTAAATTAGGGCAAAACAAAGTATATGTTATCGTTCTCAGATTACGGCCGATAACTATACTTTTGATACAGTCAAGGAATTTATTTATCTTGGCTCCGCCGTTACCACCAAAACTGATGTCAGTCTGGAGTTCAAGTGCAGGATCACTCTTGCCAACAGGTGGTTTTGGTCTCAAGACCAGAAAGCAGAGACCTCTCTCGTAAGGCAAAACTAATACTCTACAAGACACTCATCCTACCCGTGCTTCTTTATAGCGCAGAGGCATGGACTCTATTAAGAACTGTTGCAGCAGCCTTGAGAGTATTCAAGAGAAAAGTCCTACATAAGATCTTCGGTCCAGTGCGGGTTGGCGATGATTTCTGCAAGAATATCCATCAATGAACTGTATGAGCTCCTCAACGACATTGACGTTGTACAGCGTATTAATATCCAGCGGCTGCCCTAGCTCGGCCATGTCGTTCGAATGGAGGACGATGCTCCGGCGAGACGTGTATTTGATGCGGGAATCTGCGGAAGTCGGACGAAGAGGATGACCTTGTATGCGTTGGAAGGACCAAATCGAGGAAGGCCTGTCACCGATTGGTGTGACCAACTGGCGTAGGCGCGCAAGAAGCAGAGGCGCCTGGAAGGATGTGTTGCGGCAGGCCGAAATCCGTTGATCGGATTGTTAATGGCCAATTAAGTAAGTAAGTAAGTAATTAAGGAGACAAGAAAGCTGAAGGATGTGGTCACAATGGTTTAGCAAAAGTAGGTCAAGGATTACAAATTCCTTTGAGGTTAATGTTTAGGTTAGAAAGCTGTTGCTTTGAAGTGTTCCAACAGCTTTTAATGAAGCAATAAATAAACCATAAAAATCACAGACTTTGACGCCCGTCGTAATTTATGTAGTTAGTGGCCAGAAAATTAATTTCTTGGTTTCTTCGCCCTCTACTCTACTACGTTTAACAGTGTTAGGCTTTTACTGTTTACTACTCAAACGTAATTACTTGTTTCCTGTAAATAACTTTCATTTGTTTTAACCTAATTTTTCAGTTGCCTCAACCTCAAATTGTTTAGTCATCATGAAAATTATCCGCTAAAATTGCAATTTTCCTCTCTCTCGCTCTGTGTTTGGATGGTAAAAAGTGAATTTCGTGTAGAAAATTTGCATTGTTTGGGCAAAGAAAGAAAGAAAGAAAAAAATTTATTTTCTTTCGTTGGTGGCTGCTACTGCAGATGACGGTGACGGTGATGATGATGACGGTGATGGTGATGACGCTGGTTAAATGCTTGTAAGGCTTTTGGTTACTCCATTCGTTATGGTAAATAAGATGGGGACTTAAATACCAGCGAGTGCGGTTAGAGGTATAGAGTTCAAGAGTATATGACGGAGAGTCGAATATCTTTTGAATACTTTCACTTTCTTTTATGAACAAATCTTTTATTTTGGATTTTTTTTGCTTTTTTTTGTTTTGTTTTTATTTCTTTCAAAAGAAATTCAACAAATCAATACAAGAAGAAGTAGAAAAAAGAGTTTAACGAAATGGAAACGAGTTTAAATAAGCAAAAAAAACCAGCATTAACATCAAATCGAAATACGAGCATAAATAAAATGAAATGAAAATAAAAATAAATTTTATTTTAAATTGTGCTGTAATAAATATTTTTGAAAAAAATAAACAACAACAACAACAATAAAAAGCAAGTAAATTTTCCAGCATAATTTGTATTTAAATGCCTTACACATACTCTGTCATTTTATTTTTACTGGAGATTTAATTTCTTTATGCTGCTTTAAGCTTCTCTTTCGGCAGAGGTTATTTGTCTTTCCCCCATGTAAGTGGCAAGTTTTTCAAGCCAAACAGCCTCTGTTTTCCTAATTGAAATTGTTTTTATTCGTCAACTTATTTGTTAAAATAATTTTTTTTATTTATTTTAAATCAATGCAAAGCCTATTAACATACGCTGTCATTCATTTGTTATGCAAATTAATGCTGATGTCTTGGAAAAATTTTAAAAATTTTTAAAATTTTTATTTTTAATTTTTTGTGTATTTTTGTGATATTTTACCCTGAACTTGAACTAAAACTCAAGAGAAATTTGCCTCAACTCAAAAACCAATGCTGTTGAGTAGGAAATAAAAAAAATTAAATTAAATGCAGAAAAACAAGTCGTGTTTTGATTTTTTCTCCCCAAATAAATTGTTTAATAAACGAAGGCGTTATAAAAATTTCTCTATGATATCATCACTTCACATGCTAATTTGAATCCCAAATAAGGCCACAACTTTATTGCCAAATGTATTGTCAAGAAGAGAAATTTCAAAGAATCTTATGCAATCAAAAACCAATAAAAATATTTCATTTGAAACATCTATTGAAACCATTATGTAAGGAAAATAACATCGTTTAAATAACCGCCACACCTCTACTCTGGTTGGAGAGCATCCAAAATCTTAAATTTTCCAAGAGTCTGGAGTATAACATGTATACATACTGAATTGGTGATTACAACCCTGCAGTCAGGTTTACAACCTAGTTAGGTTAGGTTAGGTTAGAGGAGGTGTACTAGTCAATTAAGACAAGCACAGTACCCGAAGGTCGAATTCACCCATTGTACAACGTCCTAGTTTCTCACACCACTTATGTTGTGTGTGTTAATTTTATACATGAGTGGTTGGACCT
Organism: Sarcophaga variegata; assembly: GCA_932273835.1. Classification (NCBI taxonomy): domain Eukaryota; kingdom Metazoa; phylum Arthropoda; class Insecta; order Diptera; family Sarcophagidae; genus Sarcophaga; species Sarcophaga variegata. The sequence goes on from OW026360.1 coordinate 13,113,001, forward strand.
AGAGTTTAAAATCGACTCCGAACGGAAGATTTTTGAAAAACTTTTCATGGCAATTTTATTTACTCTCAGAGTTTTTGCCAGAAATGTGCTGAGAGGAAGTCGCCGAAGAAATCCTTTTTGTATTTTGTTTTGATGTCTGGCCTGGGGCTCGAACTCTGGCTTTGTGTCTAATAAGTCAACACACTACCTACTAGACTACGGCGACTTCAGACCACTTATGTTGTGTGTGTTAATTGTGGCGGGACCTATAGTTTAAAGTCGTCTCCGAATGACAGATTTTTGAGACACTTTTCGTTGGAAATTTTATTTTTCTCTCAGTCCTTTTTCCAGAAATCTAATGAGAGGAAGTCGCCGAAGATATATTTGTCCATTTTTCTTTCTATTTGAAGTCTCTGAGACAAGAGTTTAGTAACTGCCTCACGTCTAGTATGCTAATACACTACCAACTAGAGTATGGCGACTTAAAAAGTAGTAGTTGCCAGTTTTTGCTAGACATCTGCTGAGGGGAAGCAGACTAAGAAATATTTTTTCGTATTTCGTTTAGTTGGAAATATCTGACCATGGGTTTGAATCATGGCCTCGCGCCTAATACGCCAACACACTGACTACTAGTCTACAGTGACTTCTTCTTCTTCAGACTGAATTTTATCAACGGATCAGTAACCAGCTACTCCAGAGCACATTGAATAAACACACGTGGTGGTTTTTGGCCGTGTATGTTCAGTTTCTGGGTCAGTTGAATTTTATGCGTTTACAGGTCTACGTCACGCTATAAAATTCGACAAATTGTAGGCTACGAAAGGCTGAACTCTTGTGAGCAATGTGAAAACGGCTGCCTCTGATGGTTCCCTACACACTCACGGACCGCTGTCATATTTTTTGTGCAGGTCTTGCCTTTCATCAACGTAGCGCTGTTGATTGATAGTTTATTGAAACAGTGAATTCGAATTTATTCTCTACATTATGTACTTTTGGTAGGACGATTATTGCAATCATAAAATAGGCGAAGCATGCAATACATTGCCTTAAAGGACAACCACTTTGATAAAACAATTTTAATATTTGAACGTAAAAAGTCTGAATAAATGACTACAAAATTTGATTGTTGATTTGAAGATCATTAACTGTTAAAGTTTGGAAGTCCATGTTAGGAGATGTTTTATTCCTTTACCAACATTATGGTACGGACCTTACGCCATGTGGGTATTCTTACAGTTTGCTGTCATCATCGCATAAACCACACATTGGACTGGAGGCGATCTCCATTGTAAACGTTACAAAAGAAGTGTGGGAAATTCTGAAGTTGCCGTAGTCTATTAGGTACTGTGTTGGCTTATTAGATGCGGTTCAAACCCCAGATCAGACATTCCTAACGAAACGAAAGATGAAAATATATTTCTTCGATGACTTCAGCAGAATTCTGCCAAAAACTCTGAGAGTAAATAAAAAATTACCATGAAAAAGTTACTCAAAAATCTGTCGTTTGGAGTCGACATTAAACTGTAGTTCCCGTCACTCATGGGTAAAATTAACACGCACAACATAAGTGGTGTGTGAAGCTAGGTTCTAACCCTGACTTAAGAGTTGTAATGACCAATTATGTTTGTATGCATGTGTGTGAAATACTGCTCATATGTAAACTTTGCTTTTTTATTTTTAAAAGTTGGAAATTAAACAACAACATCTCTCAAGTGATCAATTTTATTTTTTTAATCTTTAATTTCCCTTAAAATTTTCTTTCAAATTTGAAATTTAACTACCAGTCAGCAAATCATTTTTGAACTGCCTTGCCTGTGCTTGAAAAGTGCTTTAAAATACTGACATTTCTTATGCAAGTAATCTTGTATTAAAAAAGCAACAACAAAAAACGAGCAGAAAACGAAAATAAATTATTTCTTTAATAACAGATTACAATCATAAATAAAACAACAAAATATAGAAGAAATTAAATAATAGTGTTTAATAAAAATGGAACGAAAGAGACAGAGAGAGAGAGAAAAAACTAAAAATAAATTTCACTTCATTAACTGAAAAGATTTGAAAATGTAAAGAAACAAATACAAAATCGACAATAATTCGTACTTCCAACAACAGAAAGAAAAGACAATAACAGCCCCTTCTATTGTGTTTTTAATAATCCAGTCGATCACGTTACCAAACAAAAAGCGGTTTATAGTGATTTGTGCTGATATTTGTAACCGGCACAGAGGAAATTCAGTCGAATGTTTTATGCTGCATTAATAGGTGCCTTAGGCTCATAATCGTTACTACTTTAGCAACCCATATTGGAACACATTAAAGTTAGAAAACATAAAACTATGATCACCAAGAGGAAGTTATTATCACAAGGAAGAGTCTGTAAGAAGGTCAAGAGTTAGAACAGTGTGTATAGAAAGGCTTTAAAGTAACAGCAAAAAATACCTTAGCATATGGAGATGCTTCGTGGAAGCCATATATCGCCAAAGTGGAAATGGAAAACATTTATTGTCGTACAGGCAGTAGAACGTCAAAGCCTCTCTTTAAATAATCAAACTTCATGCCAATATTTGCAAGACATGTTTGATCAAATTTGTTCAAACAGCTATATATATACATACAGTGGTGGCCTTATAGTTAGAAACAATGTTTCTGGAACAGAGTTCTCTGGAGTGACGAATCTAAGTTTAATTTGTCCGAATCTGATGGAAAAATGTATGTAAGACGTCCTCCAAACAAAGCCTTTGATCCCAGCTACACAGTGGAAACTGTAAAACAAGTGAACAAACATACATGTTGTTAAGTCGCTTCTAATTATAAGGCCACCTAGCTGATTGCACCACTTATATGATGTGTTTTAATTTTATGAATGAGTGGCGCTTCCCATAGTCCACTCCAAACGACAGATTCTTAAGAGACTTGTTCATGGCAATTTTTATTTATTCTCAGAGTTTTTGCCAGAAATCTACTGAGAGATAGTCGCCGGAGAAATATGGTTTTCATTTTTCGGTTTGTAGGAGATACTTGACCTGGGGTTTGAACCATGACCTCACTACCTACTACACAACAGCCACTACAGCAGCTACGTACTACTTACAAAACCTACAAATTCCATCTGACAATATTGGATCTTGATTACCATAGAAATTATTATTCAAAAAAAATCCAATCGTCAGCGTTAAAAAGGTTCAACTAGATATCTCTTGAGAAAGAGTAGGACAAACCTGAAAGAAACAAAATGCGTCTTTGCTACCTCCGATATATTCACTCACATTAATTTCTACAAAACGGTGTACTATTGCAGGTTCTAGATTACTAGGGTTGCCAACTGTCTTTAGCTAGAAACACTATATTTAAGAAAAATGTTTTGTGCGCATTACGGAATAATTTTTTCATATTAAGTACCGCTCGTTTTTATATGCAGGCACTACCAGACCGTTTTTGTGAAGTTAGTTGTTGAAGTTAATCTGTCTGAAGTGTCTGAAGAATACTCGTGATACATTATTAGAAGCGGAATAGACGGAGGAACTTAATGTTGGGAATCTTGATGTCCGGAGTTTGCAATCAGCTTCATTAAACAATATTATTTCCAGTTAAATAGGCGATTGGTCTACTCTGGAAAAAGGCAATATGATAGCAGTTCCAAAGGTCGTTATCAAGAAACAAGCCTTCTACGCACACATATTGCATGTGGTGGAAATAAATTTTGCTGCTTGAATCCTACTATTCCTGAGGAGAAGAGACTACCCTAGTTAAGATATTATCGTACTAACTTACTTACTTAACATTACAGCCCCTTAGTCAGGATCACCACCTAGCTTTTCCTAGCACTCATGTAATGTGTTAATTTTATCTATGAGCCTACGACAGACTTTTGTGAAACTTTTTATGGAAATTTTATTTACTGGCTGAGCTTTTTTTAGAAGACTGCTGGGAGAAAGACACGAAAAGAAATATTTTTTTCATTTTTCGTTTGGTTTGGGTTGTATATGCCGGGTTATGAACCACAGTCTCTCGTCTAAAAAGCCATCACACTAGACTACGACGACTTCTATGATGTTTTCTGTTGATGTTAAGCTATTTGTAGTAGAAGAAATCGTAACTGTTACAGGATGTAGGGGAAGGGAATACAATTTTTATTAAAATCGGAAAAACGTGATAAAATATTTTTTTGTTAATTGCTCGGGTATTTTCGACATGCCATTTAATGGTGCCATTTGACCACAACATCCACAATAAATTGTTAACTTCACAATTAAAATGATAGGCAAACGATATAAAATTTGTCTCTTCTAAGCCCTGGATACCCAATTGGATTGCACCCTGGATTGCAATTGCTAATAAAAAATACTATTTTTTGGAAATTTTTTCTTCAACAACTGTTAATCTGTGTTATAGGGTATCAGTTTGATGGCCTTAACCGACAATAATTTTCTTTTTATGTTTGTGGTTAAATTTCGAAAGGATGATGGTGATCATCATGACGATGATGACGAGTATAAAAAACAATAACAAAAACTAAAACTAAAAATAATAAATAAAACAGCAGCAGCAGCAGCTTTTAAAACTTTTTACACAAAAATAAAATAACAACAATAACAACAATAAAACAAATTATAGAGAAATATACAAAAAGTCAAAAACTATAAAAATTAATGTTAAAAGAAAGTTTTCTGATGTTTTTTTTTTGTTTTTTTTTTGTTTTGTTGCTGCTCTTTCTGTTGCTGTTACCTACCACAACAACCTTAACAACTTTGAAGATGAAATTAACAATACTAACAGCAACAACAATAACAACATTAGTTAGTTATTAGCATAAGCTAAGCTGCTAGCAAAAATATTCAAAAAAAAAAAACGTTTTTATTAACTTAACTTGGCGTTGGCTTTGGCGTTGGCTCTGGCTCTTGCTCATCCCATTATTATCTCGTCTAAAGGTTGTTAAGGTTGTTAGTGTTGCTGATGTTGTTGTTTGTTTGGTGTTGTTTTTGTTAATTTCTTTTCAGTAACAATTGTTTTCTACCACCACCAACAATAATAACAACAAATACCACAAAAAGATTTGTTCAAATAACAATAAAAACAACAACAACAACACCCAGCATACAATGGATGAATGTTTACACGGAGGTTATGGTAGTTTTTGACTTTTAAACACAGTTTTTTGGATTTTTTTTTGGCTTAAACCGTCAAATAATTTCAGTTTTAATTAGATTCTGTATGACTTTTCTTCTTCTACTTTTTTTTTATTAATTTTTATCATGGTTTTGAAGCTGAAGCTGTACTTAAAGGCAACAAATATAGAAAATTTTGATTTTCTTTTTCTGCAACTCATATTTTTGTGGTTTTGAGGAGAAATTTCTTTTGCAGAGTGTCAGCATGAATATGAAAAATTGTGGATTTGTAGGGTGATTAAAGTCATATTCATGGTTTACACAAAAAATAACACTTTTACTGCTTTGGCAGTTATTACAAGTAATAATCAAGCATCTACTGTACATGGCGATAATTTTATGAAAATGGTTTCCCTAGTAAAAAAGCTGGTGATGTTACTCTCAGTAAGAGAGATATAGTCTCCAGACATTTCCAAAGCTTTTGACAAAGTGTTTCACGATACTTTTTATCCAAACTTATTGCCTTTAGCGACAGCAGACGCTTCGGTCGATTGATAACGAAATTTTTCAGGAATCGCTTTAGAAAGGTTGTTACGGATGGGAACCCATCTCAATACTTTAGGCTAAATTCAGACGCTCCTACGCTTCTGTTTCTCGAACTATATTACTTATTTATATTTGATCATCTTTCTACCTCTACCTACGAGATGTGAGGTCTCGGTTTAAATTTCTGGCAAAAACTCTGAGAGTTGAAATAAAATTCGGAGTCGACTTTAAATTGTAAGTCCCGCCACTCATGTATAAAATTAATACACACAACACGAGTGGTATGAGAAACTTGGTCGTAATCCTGGGGAAAGAGTTGTAATAACGAAGTATGTATGTATGCAAGTATGTATGATCATCTCTCTTTAACTTCCTGTCATAACTACTCTTTTGCAAATGACAGCAATACTTGCCGTTCATATTTATTTAATCGTTTTGCTCGAGCCCGTGGGAGTTTAAGATCAAAAGGTTTAAAAAATATAGCTCACTCGCATATCATATGTATATGAAAATTCAATACTGCTATGGGCGACTAATATATTCGACATGAAGAAAAGTGAAGAGAGGCAGATACTTTTCTCAAGACAAATATGTTTGAGGCACTCTAAAAGTATGTTCAGTGCGCATATTACAATTATCCGAACACTCTCTGTTGATTTTTGACAACTCAGATGTCAACAACGACAAACAAAAAAAAACAATGTTGTTGAAACAACCAGCTGTTCTGTTTACCAGCTGTCAAATGAATATTGAATAAGCAGCTGAACACTTAAAATATTGTACTCAATAAACCGAATATTGACTCAATAAAAGTGCATATCTGAACATAGTACAAGGCTTTGTTGGGTAATTACAATGAGAAAAGATTTGATGCAACTACCATATAAAGCAAGTAACTCTACTCTAGGAGGTAGAGTGTTGCCTTATCAGACGTGAAATATTTGGTTCATACCCTAGAACAAATATTTCGAACGAAACACAATATGAAAAAATACGGCGACTTCCCCTCAGCAGTTTTCTGGCAAAAACTCTGAGATAAAAATAAAGTTGTCACGAAAACCGTCTCAAAAATCTGTCGTTCGAAGTCAGTAAAATTAACACACACAACATAACTACTGTAACAAGTTAAATCGTAAGACTGACAAAAGGGTTGTAGTGACTATTGAAATAAATATGTACCTGATAATATTAATCAGTCTTACTGATGCCAAACAAAATCATGCAGTTGGCTAGCTAAACAGATTTGTCGAGACTTACGGAGATAGCTTATACAGATTGAAGGCAGTATAATAGATCGTATGGTTGGAGTACTCTAGTATCTGTACGCGACAAAAATGTGAGCAACTGACAAGATAAGATGGCCTAGTGCAGTGCTCGAATGCAAACCACAGAAATTAAGATTCGAATATAAGGAAAGATGCGAACATTATCATTTATTTTCTTTAAATTTTAATATTTAAATGGAAATTGCTCTAAAAACTCATTCATCCCGGAAGTTTTCAAAGTCTTGACTTCCCGAAAACGCTGACATCAACCTTATAGATATGGTTGACAGCTTCTCCTCCTAAGAAAGAATATGACGCAATGAACATCCTTCATTAATGTACCCAATACAACAACCCAATACAATTTCACAGCGAACATTCCTGATAGGCAACGATATCTGGTAACCCTATCCCTCTAGAATATGTTTTAGTAGACTAAAACACCAGCTTAAGAAAAGCTTCAGTAAATAATGAAAGCCGCGGAAAGTAAGACTAAGGGAATGATATTTAGTGACAGTAGTAGGAAGCAAAACTATTTGACAAAATATACACTGTCGGACAAAATAAAGTGCGGTTTGAAATATTTTTTGTTTTTTGATTAAAGCATGTGTTTATTGCTTTCAAATGTTTATAAATTATAGTTTAATTTTTAATTCGGTTAATATTTTATCTAAAAAGTATCTTATCATTGCATTCTTTCTTTATATTTTCTATTTATAATAGAAACTATATGACACATAAGGAATTTCAAGTGACAAAATAAAGTAACACTTCACTAGAAAATATTATAAATAATTAAATAACTTCAATATTTAGTACGAAGTTGTTCCTCCTTTGTTAATTATGACATCTCTTAATCTTTTCGGCATACTTAGCGCAAGGTTCTTCAAAGTACTTGTAGGAATTGCCCTCCATTCACTTTGCAGTTTTTCCCAAAATGTTTGAATATTTGTTCTGGACTCCATCAGGATTTTGTCATCTGCTGTAGCCTAAAGATGCTCTATGGGGTTTAAATCAGGGCTTTGAGCAGGCCATTCAAATTTTTCAACATTATTTTCTTCAAGATATGTTTTAGCGATCTTACTTGTGTTCTTGGGGTCGTTGTCTTGTTGAAAGATACACCCCCCCAAGCCCATTTCCTCCTAACTGCTGTAAAGATTTTCTTCCAAAATATTTACATAGTGCTCTCCAGTCATTTTGGAATCAATTTTAACGAGTCTACCTACTCCTGAAGATGAAACACATCTCCACACCATGAGGCAGCCTCCACCATGTTTTCCAGTCTGGATAAGGTTTTTCGATTTAAGCCTTTGTGCCCGTTCACAGCACACTCTTTTCCGAGTTTTGCAATTTTTTAGTTCATATTTTGACTCGTATGTCCAAATAATTTTGTTCCAAAAACATTCAGACATATTTATGTAAATATTTATTTATTTAAGTAACTTTATGTAAATATTTATTTATGTAAATATTTATGGTGGAGGCTGCCTCATGGTGTGGGGATGTGTTTCGTCTTCAGGAGTAGGTAGACTCGTTAAAATTGATTCCAAAATGACTGGAGAGCACTATGTAAATATTTTGGAAGAAAATCTTTACAGCAGTTAGGAGGAAATGGGCTTGGGGGGTTTATCTTTCAACAAGACAACGACCCCAAGAACACAAGTAAGATCGCTAAAACATATTTTGAAGAAAATAATGTTCAAAATTTGAATGGCCTGCTCAAAGCCCTGATTTAAACCCCATAGAGCATATTTGGGCTACCGCAGATGACAAAATCCTGATGGAGTCCAGAACAAATATTCAAACATTTTGGGAAAAACTGCAAAGTGAATGGAGGGCAATTCCTACAAGTACTTTGAAGAACCTTGCGCTAAGTATGCCGAAAAGATTAAGAGTTGTCATAATTAACAAAGGAGGAACAACTTCGTACTAAATTTTGAAGTTATTTAATTATTTATAATATTTTCTAGTGAAGTGTTACTTTATTTTGTCACTTGAAATTCCTTATGTGTCATATAGTTTCTATTATAAATAGAAAATATAAAGAAAGAATGCAATGATAAGATACTTTTTAGATAAAATATTAACCGAATTAAAAATTAAACTATAATTTATAAACATTTGAAAGCAATAAACACATGCTTTAATCAAAAAACAAAAAATATTTCAAACCGCACTTTATTTTGTCCGACAGTGTATCTTGATTTACAACAATAAGAGATAGGTCTTAACCTTCTAAATAAAATCCCAGACCCTTAAGATTAAAATTTTTCTGTCCCTAGTAGAAATAGAAAGAAGTCTTTTCACTCACCTTCTCATTATTGGTAACGGTAGCGTAAAACGTCCATCACTAACCATTGGTGTTGCACCCGGTATAGGAACCGTCGATATCACGGATGTTAGCAGAGTTGCACCAGCCGGTGGCGGTGGTGGTGGTGACCCCAACATAGTGGCCGTAGCCGTTTGTGTTTGTGGTGGCGGAGCATGACTGAAGGTTAAAGGAGATCCATTATGATGATGTGGTACACTGCCACTCCCAACCGTTGGCGGTGGCGGTGGTGGTGGTAAAGCACTGTAGGGAGGAGGAAAATGATTGTGCAGGATATCGGGTAGCATGGGTCTTAACATGGCAACATTATGATGACCAGTTTGTTGTAAATGTAAATGGGGTGGATGTAGTATGGGAGGTAAAGGTGGCGTTGGCATTGAATGACGATCCATTAGGCTGGCATGTCGTAAAGGATGCGGAGGATGGGGATGGGAATGATGAGTGGGAGCCACCATCAACGAAGCGGTATGTTGCAAGTGACGACGTTCACGTCGTTCACGGCGACGTTGTTCACGATTGTTGGTTGTAGAGTGGGGAAAGCCAATAGAATTGGCCGATGATGTTGAGGTCAGTGGAGGCCGTCCGGCCGATGGTGACCTTAACTGCACCGAGGCAATATCATCTGTTTGACATTCGGTCGAGGTGAAAGTACGCCTACGCGGTGATTGTGCGGGTGTAGAGGCATTAGAGTTTGTGGGTTTCTCTACGCGTTCATTCACTTTTATGACATTCACTTGCTTAAGGGGGGAACTATTTGTTGTGGGGAGATTTTCATCACTGGCATTTAACACTTGAGGCACTGAACTATTTGGGATATTATCACTGACACCACCAGTTATATTATTATTATTAGATTTCTTATGATCCATGGGATCATGATTATTATTTAAATTATTTGTTGAGGACGATGATGATGTTGATGTTGGATTTGTAATTGATTTTGAATTTGTTACACTATCTTGGAGATTTGTAATACTTTTGTTGTTGTTGTTGTTGTTGCTATTATTACTATTCGAATAATTATTATTATTCACGTAATTACAATTTATCACACTAACCCCATTCGTTGTTGTATTCACTATGGCCTGATTTAAAAACACTTGCTGTTGCAGATCATTATCATGTTGGCCAGTATTTGTAGCACTTGCAACATCATTATCATCATTATTATTATTATTATTGATATTATTATTATTGTTGTTGTTGTTGTTGTTATGATTATTATTATTATTACATGTATTGGTATTGGTATTGGTACTGGTACTGATATTATTTGAAATTTTATGCTGATTTTGATTCACTTGTATGGTTAAACTGGGCGTACGCTGACAAGGATTCGTTATGGTGGTAAGACTATTTGTTGTGGTTAAAAAAACACTACTCGTACTGGGATTTAATTTTGTTTCACTTACTGCCTTTACAACACCAACACCATTGCGGCTATTGAATTCCGCATTTGCGGAATTCGACGCGGGTACATTTAAACGCATATTTTCCGTTTCCGTTGCAATATCTTTAAGATTACGACGACGAGGCGCGTTTTGTAGGCGTAAATTTTGATGTTCGCGTAATTTCTGTTCACGTATACTTTCACTGGCCCGAAATTCGGCATATAAACGTTCCAACTCGGCTAAACATTTATTTGGCGTTAGATTGTATGTGTTGCTAATGGTGGTGGTGGTGGTGGTTGTATCGTTAGTTTTACGTGTTTCATATGAAAACTTGTTAAAACTATTCGCATTGTTTGGCGTACAATCGAACGTATACGATGTGTTTGCCTCGAATGAACGCGCTAAACTGATCGCTAACGATGAATCGTATAATAAACTGCTTTCCTCAATCATGCTGTTAGTGGTGGTGGCAGTACTGGTGGTGGTGGTGTTGAATACGTCCATTGTTGGCTCTCTATGATCTGTGGTGAGCTGTTGTTGCTGTTCATTTACAATTTTTGTTTTGGTGTTCATTTTCGTTTGTTCATCGTCCGACTGGTTTTCATTGTTTTCATTTGTTGTTATTGTTAGCAGCAGCTGTTCTTGTTTTTGTTGTTGTTGGCTGATAATAAAATTATTATTTTGTTTATTTTCATGTTCTTGGTTTTGTTTTGATTTGGTATTCGTTGATTCTTGTAAATGCGTGTGTTGTTGTTGTTGTTGCTGTTGTTGATGATGAATCAGTATTTCATGAGACTGGTTTGGGGTTTCACCATTCATGTTGTTATCTGTTGTTAGTGTATCGTTGTTATTATTGTTATTATTAATGATATGCTCGTTGTTAGCAACATTTGTTGCCGCAACATGTTGCGTAGTACGACAGTGCTGGAATAAAGAAAAGTTATGGTTTTTAATTTAAAAAATCTTGAAAGTCTTGCAATAAAAAATCATTTTCATTAAAAATACTTGAAGTACAAGCGAATTTACACTTTTTCTTAAAGACTTCACAGCAAAAAAATGTAAATGTATTCAACACGTTTACAAAAGAAGTCGCCGTAGTCTAGTAGGTAGTGTGTTGGCTTATTAGACGTAAAGCCAGGGTTCGACTCCCAGGCCAGACATCAAAACAAAATATAAAAAATATTTCTTCGGCAGCTTCCTCTCAGCAGATTTCTGGTAAAAACTCTGAGAGTAAATAAAAATGCCATGAAAAGTTTCTCAAAAATCTGTCGTTCGGAGTCGACTTTAAACTGTAGGTCCCACCACTCATGTATAAAATTAACACACACAACATAAGTGGTGTGAGAAGCTACTTTGTAATCCTGACTGAAGGGTTGTAATGACCAATTATGTATCCTTGCTTGCTAGAAATAGGGAAGAATTTTTCATGTATCCTCGTATAACAGAAGTTAACATGAATTAAGATAACCTTACATACTTCAGCCAGGATGAAAACGAAATGTATGCGGGACAGGGAATTATTTAATGTTTGCTTATAATTAAGCGGGCCTTTGTATATGGCTGTATGACGTCAAATTAATCCCAAAAGTAATAAATAAAACTAATGTAAGTGCAAAACGGATTTGATTCAGTTATATCATCAAGAAGTAGACCCGTTTCCCAACTTCCAATGCAGCAGTTAGCCAAGAAACTCTAAGAAGTACCTGGTATTTCTACTTTTTCAAATTTTGTGTGACCCTGTTTTGTATTTCTTTGTGAATAAACAATTCTTTGTATAAATATTCGAAAACAAATGGAAAAAATTACAAATTTAAATGCAAGTTTTGGAAAATTAAAAACAAACAAAAATTTTAAGAATCTCCCAAGAATATTAACACAAAAGAAATAAAAAATGGATCAAAAAACTATCAAAAATCAAGGCAAACAATATCTCACCATATACGGTCGCAAATTGGATAGCCTGCACCGACCACCAACAAATTTGAATCGTTACGATAATGGGGCGTATATGATGAATCCCTTATTGGTATCTGATGTTTATAAACAAAATTATTGGACGCAACGAAAAAAGCGGGCAGCAGAAATAAAATTAAAATTAGCTCGTACGCCGTTGCCGCCAGAAGCTGACATACGCTATTTGCCTCAATCCCACTATGTTCAGAATTTAAGAAAAGTTATCAAAAATGCTAGAGAAGATGGCAAATGAATACACGGTTTTGTTTCTAAACATCTGCAGAAGGCTTTCAAAGGGAGAATGCATATGAAATTTTTTTCATGATTTTTAGTTTACTTGAGTAAAAAAGTTAAATAATTTCTTCATACCTTTTAGACCTTTTTAGACTCATAAAAAATACATTTTTCAGTGCCAAAGCTTTTCTTTTTCTTTTTCTTTTCCGAATTAATCAAAAGTTAGGAAATTGGTAGAAGAAGCTTGGAATACTGTAACCTTCAAAGGCTTGGACGTATAAAAACAATGAGGAACTGTTGTAAGTTTGGGAGTTGCTCGATTATTATTGAATACAACAAACCGGACTTCCTTATGTGTCATTGAGAATAAAGAACAAGTCTTCAGGGAATGATAATCACGTTTGAGAAAGTTTGCAAATTATGTCTGCAGACAACAAATACAGTGGAACATAGATTATGCGAGTCTTAGAGGTTAAGAAGAACACTATACTGCTAGGACATGATAATGAGACCAATGCCGTTATAGGAGAAGAACTAAATCAATGATAATGTCGTGAAAATCTCACAGTTAAACCATGGCGAGCTCAAAGTAGCAATTCAGCGACTCAAAAACAATAGGGCTGCTAAGTCGGATATCCTGTCCTTTAAGTTATTAAATCCGAAGACTTATTTGCAGTGAAGGTTTCGAAGAAAATATTCTTAACAATTACCACCTCAATGTCCTCCGTTCTGAAAATGAGGGTGACCATGCTATACTCCTACTACAGGGCTATAAGCCGTCTCCCAATCTTATTCTATCGTACTGTGCAATAGAATGTGCGAATCGGAAAGAACTTCCTGAATGTTTTCATACGCGATCTCTTCAACTTTATCGTCGAAAATATTTTACGGAAGTCTAGTGTTCAAGGCAAAGGCACTATTTTCTGCAAAAGTGTCCAATGTCTGCAGTAAGCCTACGATATGGATAACATTGGTCGTACTAAGCGACCTATAATGCTATAACACGAGAGTCAGCCACATAATTGCTGCAAATGACGTGTAGCGTATGCGATCCAAGGTTATGGCTGCCTACTATACATACCATTAACGAAGTTAATGAATTTATATTGGGTCCGCCAATCTAGAGATCACGTGTAGAATTATTCTTGCCAACAGTTGTTATAAGTCGCTCATCTTCGCCAGGCTTTGCTAAGACGCAGAAGCATGGACGCTGGTAGGCACCAATGAAGTTGTATGATCCGAAAAAATTTCTATACAAGATTTTTGGTCCACTACTGTGATTTCTACAACCAAACAAAGAGTGAAGCATGAACGCTGGTATGCATCAATAAAACTGTATGATTCGAGGGAAAAGTTCTATGCGTTATTTTTAGTCAAGTACTGTGATATCCACAATCGAATGATCAGTGAGTTGTATGATCTCTTTAACGATGTGAACGTTATTTAGCGCATTAACATCCATAGGATATGTTATCCCGACATAGTTCGAATGGAGGAGGGTTAAAGAAATTTGAAGAAGCATCTGGAAGAAAGTACTCGGGCAGACTGAATTCTGATTAACGAGTTGTTAAAGGGTAATCAAGCAAGCAAGATATGAGTCTAGGGAAACATACTTACATAAATGGTCAAGATTACGGCCTAACTTCTCACACCATTTATGTTGTGTGTGTTAACTTTAAACATGAGTGACGGATCTCCAAACGACAGATTTTTAAGAAACTTTTCATGGCAATGTTATTTTATTCTCAGAGATTTTGCCAGAAATCTGCTGAGAGGCAGTCACCGAAGAATTATTTTTTGTATTTCATTTTGTTGGAAGAGTCTAAACTGGGGTTTGAACCGTGGCCTTACGACTAATAAGGCAACACACTACCTACTAGACCACGGAGACTAGGAAAACACATTGCCTTAATGGGGATTGGAAATATTCACTGCCCGAGAACCATTTCTTAAGGTGTCTGCTAAACCCTCACTGTGTGGTAAAAAAATTAAGGAGTGGCTGAAACTACTGGATTTCTATAGGTAAGGTCTTGTGTAAGCTATCGAAATAACAAGAAAAGTTCGAGGTCAATAATGTTAATAACGTTCCTGATGTAAAATTGATTCCAAACAAAGAAAATTTCCTTTCAATGATGAACGCAATTTAATAAAAAATATGACAGTTGTTCCTTGGCTGCGGTCCTTAAGTTAATTAATAATAATAATAATGTAAAAATTAAGTTCGCCAAGTCTCGTAGTCTTCAAACAAATTACAAAATAATCCAATAAACTTTTATTCATTGGAATACCAGGCCAAAAAGAAAAAAAAATACGTACAAAATGTTTTTATTCATTAAGATAAATAAATTAATTAAATAATAATAAAAATAATAATAATTTTTACTAGCCAAAAACACACACACATACACACATACACATACCCAGACAAGCACACTCTTTAATAGAAATAGAAAACGTGTGGCAGACATTGATGGCAAGCCAGACAACAAAACAAAATTTTTATAAAACAGCCCAAAATGCCAGTTCGGTTCTCTATAAAAAAATAAAGGAAAATTGAAACTAATTTATGTTGACCACCATCATAGTCAGCAGCACCACCACCATCATCGGCACTACCACCAAAAGGACATTAAATGGTAGGAAAAAAAACCATGTCCACATCCATTTATGTTAAGCTTAGTTAACCAATATAATTACGTTAATAACTGTAGTTTGTTATGCCGGCATACGTATGGTAAGTATGTATGTATGTATGTGTACATGGCAACTCACAACAACCTACTCCAACTTACCACACCAAAATACACCTAAAAATGCTAGACTAATGTCTGGCGACAGGATATACGGCCTCTTATTATAATATATTCACATACACACACATACAATCGCATTTGTCACTGTTTGAGAATTAAGGTAGAAAAAGGCTAAGCCAACCATATGTAATGCATAAATGGCAGAAAATTAAGAGTTATTAAGGATAATGGCTCTACATGTTAAGGGCCTTGCAAACACTTACTTATACACACGTGCATACCATACCATACCATACATACATAGGCAATGAAGTCTGAAAATTTCTTGAAGAAAATTTGTCAAAAAACACGCTGACAAGCCACCACCTAATTTTTATTATATTTTGTAGGCATTATGAGGGGGCAACTGTCTGTCGCAGCCTTGAAGTAGAAAAATAAAAACAAACAAGGGGAAATTAAAAAATTCATACACCGGCATAAATTTCTAATCAAACTGACTTAATTGGGCTTAAACACCCTTTTAGTAGGAAATAAACCGTAGCAGCCTTCAATGTTGTTGTAATAAAATTGAAATAAAAGTAAAGCTAAGGCTCACATGGGCTTAAATGCTCAGTCTAGCCTAGTCTAAGTCTAGATTGTAGAGAAAAAAGCGAAACAAAGAGGAACTTTATTTAGGGCTTTCAATTTTGTTACTACTGGTCACCTACTCCTTTAATTAATTAAATACTGAATCAAAAATTATTATCAAGCATGGATACAGTTTATGCAAAAGTTTGACTACCAAAGTAGTCCATCTAGCTCTTCGATTCATTTAAGAATCAAAAAGTGTGTGGGATGCTACTTGAAACGAATAATGTATGAACTTGTTCTAGAATATTAGGGTTGCCATGTCTGGATAAAGAAAGGAATTGAAAATTTTAGCTCGTATGTTATAAACAATTCGATTGCGATTGCGAAAATCTTTAATTTCAGCAGGCTTCTTTACTATTTGAATGTCCTAAGTAAGCTCTAAGACATCTGCTGCACAATGATACAGTGTGTGCAAAAGTTTGACTGCCGAAGTACTCCATCTACCTCTTCGATTCATTTAAAAATCAAAAAGTCTGTTGGTAGTCTGATAATTAAAACGAATAATGTATGAACTTTTTCTAGAGTATAAGGGTTGCCCTGTCTGGATAAAGAAAGACATTGCAATGTAATAACACTGAAATCGAAAGTTATTGCACGTATGCTATAAACAGTACGATTGCAAATCGGTTTCGACTGCGAACATCTTTGATTTCAGTAGACTTCAACACTATTTGGATGCCCTAAGCAAGACCTAAGACATCTGCTGGAGTAGTGGCAACATTTCTAAGTAGTTTTTATACAAGCATTCCACCAGGAGCCACAAAGCCAATGGTCAAGAATTATTATCAAGAGCTGATATAAGATCTGCGATTCGTTTTCTATTCCGAAAATCTTTGATTTCAGTAGGCTTCTTTGCTATTTGGATGCCGTAAGCACAACCTAAGACATCTGCTGGAGTAGTGCCAACATTTCTAAGGAGCCATAATAAAGACATTCCACCTGGGACCCCACAGCCAATGATCAAGAATTTTTATCAAGAGATGAAGTTGGGAAGATGGGTTTGGCAGTAAATGAGGGCAAAACAAAGTATATGTTATCGACAAGTCGAGACGTGCGGCGTATTGATTCTCCGATTACGGCCGATAACTATACTTTTGATACAGTCAAGGAATTTATTTATCTTGGCTCCGCAGTTACCACCAAAAATTATGTCAGTCTGGAGATCAAGTGCAGGATCACTCATGCCAACAGGTGCTACTATGGTCTCAATAGGGAATTCAGTAGCAGAGACCTCTTTCGTACGACAAAACTAATACTCTACAAGACGCTCATCCTACCCGTGCTTCTTCATGGGGCAGAGGCATGGACTCTATTAAGTACAGATGCAGCAGCCTTGAAAGTGTTCGATAGAAAAGTACTGCGTAAGATCCTCGGTCCAGTACGAGTTGGCGATGATTTCCGCATCCGATCCAACAGTGACCTGTATGAGCTCCTCAACGACATACACGTTGTGCAGCGTATTAATATCCAACGGCTGCGCTGGCTCGACCATATCGTTCGAATGGAGGAGGATGCTCCGGCGAGACGGGTATTTGATGCGGAGATCTGCGGAAGTCGGCAAAGAGGACGACCTTGTTTGCGTTGGAAGGATCAAATCGAAGAAGTCCTGCCATCGATTTGTGTCATCAACTGGCGTTGCGGCAGGCCGAAATCCGTTAATCGGGTTGTTATGGCCAATTATGTAAGTAAGTAAGTAAGTAGAAGTTGGGAAGTTGTAGTTGCAGGAGTCTAGCTGGTAGGTAGTTAGACGTGAGGCCGCGGTTCAAACACCACTTCAGACATCTCCAACATAACGCAATACGAAAGAAAATATTTCTTTGGCGACTTTCTCTCAACAGATTTCTGGCAAAAGCTCTGGATGTAAATAAAATTGACATGAAAAGTTTCTCAAAATTAACACACACAACATCAGTAGTTTGAAAAGCTAGATCGTAACCTTACTGAAGGGTTGTAATGACCACCTATATATGTCTACGATTGATGAAGTAGGGGTTTTCAACAAGACCCGATAAAACTTCCATATGGGCTTCCATTGATGAATGCAGTAACACTGACCTTGTCTGGCAGTTCTAAATACGTGGGATAGGTGTACAATAGATTCCGCAGTAATCTAGGTGAATATGGTCCTACGAACTCTGGCAGTTGATAACGGATATCTTGTTGAAGCTACCTCAGTCAAATTCGTTGTCATTTCATTCAGTCTGTTTGTTTTGCCAAATTCCGATAGACGACCCTAGGCAATGACATGTGTTCGCTGAATGGGCGGTTGACAACAGATCATAAATTTAATCGAAAAATCGCATCTTCTGCTATTAAGCTCATTCCGGGATCATTGAGGAACTTAGGAAATACTCTGAGAGTAAATAATAAATTGCCATGAAAAGTTTATGAAAAAAATCTGTCGTTGGGAGTCGACTTTAAACTGTAGGTCCCTCTACGCATGTATAAAATTAACATACACAACATAAGTGCCGCAAAAGCTAGGTTGTAAGCCTGACTGAAGGGCTGTAATGAGCAATTATGTATGTTTGTATGTGTAGATTCCACAGAAATCTAAATGTATAGGATCTTTCGAATTCTGAAAGTTGATAGCGGCCATCTTGTTGCAGCTATGTCGGTCAAATTCGTTGTCATTACATTTGGTCTGTTTTGCCAAATTCCGATAGACGACCTTAGACAACGGCATGTGTTCGCTAAATGGACTCTAAAGTAGTTGGCAACAGATTCAAAATTTCATCGAAAAATTTTCTTCAGCAATCAAACCCATTCCGGGATTCTTGAGGAACTTAAAGTGGCTTATACCCTCAGCAGATTTCTGGCAAAAACTCTAAGAGTAAATAAAATTGGCTCGAAAAGGTTTCTCAAAGATAATCTGTAGTTCGGGGTCCACTTCAAACTGTAGCTCATGCCACTCATGTATAAAATTAACACAGGCAACATGAGTGGCGTGGGCAGCTAGGTTGCAATCCTGACGGAAGGGCTGTAATGACCAATTCTATATATGTTTGTATGTATCAGGAACTTACTCAGGATATATGGCTGCTTTAGTCAATTAATATTTTTTGATGCTTTAGATACACATACTCATAAACACGATGTAATAAACTGCCGACCACATTCTTATCCTCCACTGTTGGCCAAAAAAATGTATTCAAATTGATTAGAACATGCACTTATGCTCAGACATTAATTTTAATTTTCGTTTTATTGCAGCCGATGTACACTAAACAAGTAAAATAAAATAATAAAACAAAAGTAGAATACCGCTATTTATGCCACTAATAGAGTGACATTTGAACCGTTAGGCTTAAATTACTCGTAACAACTGACACCCGATGGTATCAAAATTTTATTTGTTTCAAAATTTATGTTCTAAACATGACGACTACCGACGACTGCTGATAACACAGAACAAAACATATTAAATTTATGGTTTTTTTTTCGTTTAATTTTCAGTTTCAAAGAATAAATTACAACTATTACAACAATAACAATAACAATAGGAAATAATTATCTTTACACCATACATTTATTATAACGGTTCGCTAATGGAGTGTTAGTAGGCAGTGTGGAGTAGAGTGGGGTGATTTGTTTTCGTATGTCATTTAAATAAACAATGAAGAGAAGAAGAATTCAATTTTTTTGTCAATAATTTTACTGTGTGTGTTGCTGTTTGGTGGTAATCATATAAATTACCCGACATTAAAATGCTGCTTATTTTTACAAGTGTACGTATGTATGTATATTTGTTGATTTAAATGCTTAAATACATGCATAGAGAGAGATAGAGGGAGAGTGAGAGAGCAAGAGCAAGCGAGATTATTAATTATTTTATAACACTTTATATGCTCATGTAACATTCACTATCCACATCTGAATATTGATATTTTACATACACTAACACAGCTGTACAGTGTATGTAAACATGTAAATGCACACACATGGAGATATTCATGTCAATTGAGACAAGACTTGGTCTTTGTTTGTCGAAAAATTATCAAACATTGTAACTGATTTGACAGCAGACGTCAAGTATCATCAGCATGATGACCCCAATCCACAAAATGCTTGATTTAATGTTTTTTTTTTTGGTTTGGCTTTGTTCCACAGTGAAGTTGTTGATCCTATTTAGGGTATGATGGATATGAGGGAAACAGCAAATCAAGGCCTGATTTTGTATCGTACTTTATTAGAGGTACTTTTTTTTAAAAGGTACTAATATACAAAATAGTACCATATTTTACCCTAAAAACGTGTTACCGGTCCTTGTCTGAGGAAGTAGTAACGTGGTGTAACGAGGTACTTTTTTTTAAAAGGTACTAATATGCAGAAAAGTACCATATTTTACTCTAAAAACGTGTTACTGGTCCTTGTCTGTGAAGTAGCAACGTGGTGTTTTTCATTTCGAACTCTGGGCATATGAGATACAGACTACAACACGCATATATGGTGGATGAACAGGAATTATTGACACATTAATTGAAAGAACTGATACGGTTTCTTGATTTATTTTGCGCTCTGGCAACTTCTTACATTGCGTCAAAATCCCTATCAAACTATCCTATCACGATCACGCTAAATTTCGTTGTGCAATTGGTGTGGTGTAGTCGCCATAGTCGCTGCAGTCAGGTTAGTCCAATGTTTTACGTGAGTTTCACCATGACGGCATACTCCACACACAATGATGCAATGATTGTATCACCATACATGAGTACCAATTCGAAGCCATGCATTTGGACATGACTTCCCTCTTAGTTAGGGATCAGAGACTATTTAAACTGCTTTGTGAAAGTGGTTAAGAGTGTTACGCTACACCTAGCTGATGCTATCCCAACATAACGAAATATGAAAGAAAATATTCCCTCGGCGACTATCTCCCAGCAAATTTCTGGCAAGTATTCTGAGAGTAAATAAAATAAGATAAGAAAACCATCTCAATAAAAAATTTATCATTCGGAGTCGACTTTAAACTGTAGGTCCCACTACTCATTTGTAAAATTAGCATACACAACATATGTGATATGAGCAGCTAGGCTGTAATCCTGACTGAGAAGATGATTTCTGATACAAATCGTGTTTAGGTGTGCAGAAGAAACTCCCATCTATTGTAGTGTGAACCGAATCCCGTCTGATTAATTCGTTTGACACGAATATGTTTCAAAAAATGTTCGTAACATGACACCAGACGTACAGTTTATGCAATTCATCATTACAATGCTTGACAACGAGTTGCAAGACGATTTGAGTGTTGTTTAGAAAAATACGATTTAAAGTTTCACGCCTTGGAACCCCATTTACCATTTACCTATCATTTCTTTCAAACAATGCATAATGCTTCATACTTCGCTTTAAACGGCTTATGTGAAATTTAATTAATTAGGATTTGGCAGCAGCTCCATCCAAATATTGCAAGAAAGTTGAGCAAAAGTGGCAGCTGGCAGTTTAAAGTGACAGCCGCTCTGACAACAGCTCATTGGGTTTCTGTCAAACCACTTTTCACGTATATCTTTGGTGTATAAATTTGCAATCTTTCACATAATTATGTCCCATTATGGTCCTTAAGTACCTTTTACTACCCAACACTACTGAAAAGTCTTTTTTTTTCTGTAAATTTTCTGTTGAACCCATGATGTTGTTACTGTCAGTCATTGTTACTCTTTAAAATGAAATAAAATACACTTGTTAAGTATCTGTGAAGTAAAGTGCTTGACGATTGAGTTGGATTTTCTGTTTAAAATGACAATAAAATGTGTACAAAACAACTGGCATTACTACTAAACATATATATGGGTATTTCCATAGTTTAGATTTACATATAAATCTGATTACATGTGATTATAAATAAAATTCATTACAATACATCTGTACATCTAGTACATCTGTATGCATTGTTACACAATTCAGTTGAAAAATTTTCCTTTCATGGAAACACCCATATGTATGATTTTCATTGGCCTACAGCAGTAACGCAATACACATTACATTATTAGTTGTTCATAAATAAAGAATACCATTTTAATAGAGACGATTTGTAAATAAATTTTAAACTTTACATTGGAGATAAAGTGAAAAGCATTGTGCAGTAAGCACGCAGTAAGTAAGTAATACAGAGATTGACATCAATCTGAACGAACTCAACTTGCAACTGATTTCTACCATAAAGGCAACCGACATGTGGGCCAACTATTTTCAATAAAGCCATCCATTGCATCCACAGAGTAAAAAAGAGATTTAGGAACGTTTAAATAGTTTTGTTATACAGCCAGACATTAATTGTTATAAATTAATGAGATTTATACCCCAAAAAACAACACGACAAAGTTAAACTGAGAGCGGCGAGTGTCAGTCTATGAGTTTGTGTGTAATTTATTTAAATCGTTTACATTTTAAATCCTCCCCAACAAAATGTAATAAATTAATAGGCACTCATGCTTACATACATACGTATGTATGTGTTGTGTTCTTTAAAATATTTCGTATGTATTAGAAATTCTAAAAATAATCGTAAAAATAAATTCATTTTGAATCGTAATGAATACAGTTTTCAAATACAATATCAATGCATATATGAATATGTCTGTACGTACTCTTGTGTCAATTACATACATACACACAGTCTCCTATCATTGCATATTTAATTATTTAATTAAATGACAGAAAATATTTGACTTTCTATGATTAAAAATACAGTTTTTGTTTTCAGTTTTTCGTATTTGCAAAACGGAATATTTTATTATGCCCAAGAGATTTACATGATGAAGAGACAAGAGAATTAAATTAAAAAAAAAAATATTTTTAGAATTTTCAATTTGAAAAAAGTGGGGAATATACGCTAAAAATGCCGAATGATAAGCAACTGTAGTACCCTACAATACATTTCAGTTGCTACAAAAATGGATCTTAGAGCAGTAGCAGGTGATTTTAGTCGCAGAATGAAATATTTCGAAACCATGGGGAAACTTCGGATTATCTATCAAGTAGAAGAGATATATTCATACATATATACCAGAGGTCAGCAATGAGTATTCAAAACGATGAGTAGATTCGAATCATACTCATAATTTCTGATACTTATACGCATTCATACTTATTTGAATGTCATACTCATACCACTCATACTCAAAGTTTCAAATACTCACGGTACTCATACTCAACAATACGCATGATGTTGTTGATTTCGACTCTCCATGTCTCATCGTATACACGAATCACAAAATAATTATGATTCGCGTACGAACACTACAGTACTCACTAGTAGGTTGTGTGTTTGCTTTGCTTGCTGTCTTTGTCTTTGTCTTCTTCTTTCTTCTCTCTTTATAAATGCAACAACAACTAAGACTGTAAATTTTGAAGAATGATTCGAATCACTCGAATCATTTATGAGTATTATAAGTATTTTTGTAAATTTGTGAATCTGAATGAGTATGAGGCGTATGAATCAAACATATTTCGAATGTTTGTGAGTTTGATGTCAACGTTGTACTCATTGCAACTTGTACTTATAAATCAATGTTGTACTGAGTACGAATGAATCAGAGTACATAGTTGGATTTCAATACTGTTAACTCACTCATACTCAAATTTTCATGAGTACTTATGAGTACCGAAAAAGCAATTCATTGCTGATCTCTGATCCTGACTGAAGGGCTGTAATGACCAATTAAATTAAGTAAGCGAATATCATGTTACTGTTGCTAAATCCGTGTAGAACGTTGAAAAACTACTACTACTTATCTTTTTGAATTCTCATTGCTGACCTCTGATCAGGATTACGACTTAGCTTCTTACGCCGTTTCTGTTGTGTGCCTTCATTTTACCCATGAGTAACTCTCTATCGACTCTATACGACAGATTTTACTGTCAGATTTTTGTCAGGAAACTGCTGACAGGAAGGCAATAGAGAAATATTTCACTTCATATTTTGTTTTATTGGAGATGTCTTACTTGGGATTTGAACCGTGGCCTCACGTCTAGGAAGCCAACACACAACATACTAAACTACCGCGACTATAGTTGCTATACAATAAGTTTAACAAAACCTTTTGAGCCTAATAACACTTAGAATAATTTTCTATACCCAAGGTTCCTAGGAATTTTTAATTTCAGTTTACCACTCACCTATTCAACGTTTAGTTTTTCTACGTCCTACATGGATTTTGCAACAAGAACATGATATTTACTTACTTACTTAATGGGCCATTACAACTCTTTAGTCAGGCTTACAACCTAGCTTTTCACTCGACCTATGTTGTATGTGTTTTGTATCCATATTGGCAAGACCTGCAATTTACAATCGACTTCGAACGACATTATAACATTCAATGGTGATATGGATTATCAGTTTCTGCAGTTCTTTCTTCATTTTTCGTTTTGTTCGAGTTGTGATTTGAACCATTGGTTTTGCGTCTAATATTTTAACACACTATCTACTAGGCTATGGCAATTTCAATTATTTTTTTTTATTTCCTCCTATTGAACATAAGATTGGTATCAGGCCTTAGTGTTTTATGGAACTGTACTAGGTCAACTGTTTCAGTTTTTCTTTTCATTCCTTCAAGTAAAGCAGCGCATTAGAAAAGTAAAAATATTTAAGCCGCCACGACTTAGACCTCAAGCAGACTACTTGCTATGGCAAGTCAAAATGGGGATTTAAAGTCTCGTTTAAAAGCTTATAATGACCAAGTAAGTACACAACATCTAAATTACGTTCTAATAAATAACAGGTAACGCCTTCTAAAATTATATGATTTTTAAATTGTAAGTAGAACCCTTCCCTCATGCCCTCTTTTCAACATACTTTTACCCATCACTGAACCATCTCGACACAGCAATTAAATTTTAAATGAAAAGCAATTTTTTTTTTGTATTGTTTTCTCTTGTTGCGCCAACACACAAAACGCAAAACACTCCACCCCTGCACTCAATTTCTACACTGAATACAAAAATGTCATTGAGGCATGCAACTTGTGTCAACTTGAACTTACCTCATGTAGAAAATTATCGGTAAATGAATGAACCAAATTGTTACTTGTATTCTTCATACTGTTACTAGAATTCTCCCCCATTGCTTCAGTTGCTATTGTCATTGCTGTTGTTGTTGCTGTTGCTGTTGCTGTGGTAAGTATGGGTGTTAGTGTGGCAGTGCTTTGGTTTAAAGCATTTGTTGTTGTTGTTGTATTGTTGGTAACTCTACAATTATTATCCGGTCTCGCAAGGGAAGTGAAACGACCCTGTGTTATTGTTGTCACATTCGCTTTGAGAGTCTCTAAAACGGGCTTGAATAGATTCAAATGTTTGTTCAAACGATTGTGCGAATGACTGTGACTGTGACGTTGAGGACGCTGTGGACGTAAAGGATGTTGTTTTTTATTGTATAAGGACTCGTACGAAGGTGGTTGTTTATTGGCCTCATCCGTTAATGTGCTTGCAGTTGCGGGTGGTAGTTGTGTTGCAGCATTTGAATTGTCATACTGAGCTGCAATGGAAACACTGTTCGATTGCGTATTACTAGAGGTAGACCACCACTTGGTAAGACTAGGTATGCGTCCAAATGTTGAAAATGATGAGGATGAGGAGGAATAGCGATTTTTCTGTTGATAAGATGATGACATCATGGCCAAAGAGGAACTTGTAGCTGCTAATCTATTCTCATTACGATGGACGACGTCATTAAATGTATCGTCAACATTAATATCATGAACAATGGTATCAACATTACCGTCAACATCATCGTCAACATCATCATCATCATCATCATCATTGTCGCCCAGGTCCACGTCAATATCATTATTTGCAGCATTGCTAGACGTTGTCGTTGTCATTGTGTGCGCATTGAGCATAAAATTTGAGAAAGGCACTAACGGTGTTACTACAGATGGATCACATAAATCTTCTGCAGTATAATATGAGCTCGTTGCTGTCGCTGCTGACGCTGTTCGTACGGGCGTACATGTTAATAGGCTTGTTGCTGCCACAGCTGCTTGTGCAGCTGCTCTCAACGGTGTGGCAGTTGTTATGTATGCCACAATATTTGTTGGCGTTAAGTGTGTGGGTGGCAAAGGAAATTGACTAGTGGGCAGTGCCAATGCTGTTGGTGTTGGCAGTGACATTGGCAGTGTTGCCGGTGCTGGTGGTGGTGGTGTTAAGGGGGGTATTGTTGTTGGTACACTCGTATAATCATATTGACTTTTAGATTTTTTCAATTGACGTTGCATGTGTTCATCCTCATCGTCGGATGATGTATCTGTGGTTGAGGCACGTTCATATGGTGTCCATAGCATTGACGATAAGGCCTCTTCAACGTCAGGTGGTCTTCTCTGTGCATGATGATGTTGTTGATGCTGCTGATGATGATGATGCGAAGCCTGCTGTTGCAGCTGAAAACTCATACGTTTCGTTGTCATCCTGTTGATAGTTGATGTTGGTTTTCTGTTTTACTCTACGATTACCATAAAATTCAGACATTTCACTTGGAATTATTTCCGATAGTTTTTTTTAGATTTTTTTCTTTGTCTTCTTCTGGTTGTTATGGCCTCCTATTTTTTTGGATTATTAGTTTTCAAGGTATTTTTTTGTGATTTGTTGCCATTTTTTCTGGTTTATTCTGTTAAAATTCAAACGAAATTCCATCAATATTTGCCAATTGAAAAATGCTTTGTCGTATGTAAACAAATGTACGTGAATTATTAAAAAAAATTCTTTCCTTGCCTTCTGGAATTATTTGCAGTTCGTATTATTTTTCTTTGCTTTCTTTATGTGTATGGCAGGTGAATAGATCTGTAAACATAAAAGAAGAAAAATTTCATAAAATTATGATTTGAAATCTGTATTGATATGCAAGGATATAGGAAAACTTAAACAATATTAAACTAAGGACTGCGGAGAAACATATTTGCAGTGCACTTGTTAGTTAACACAAGAAGCCGACATTAACTTTAAATCCGTTCTGGGATTTCATTAAAAAATAAAACATATTTCTGTGTCCTTATTATTTAAAGAAATCCACTGTCTTGATGACTGTTTGATCTCTGTTAAGGGGTTGGACTACCCCAGAAACCTATTCATAAGAACTCATCCATATTGCGGTTGAATACTCTGCGTAGTAGTCACACGATTACGTTTCTGACTTGCAGAAAACTTTCTGATAACCAAGAGCATGCATACATACAGTGGTGGGCTTATAATTAGAAACGACTTAGCAACATGTATGTTTGTTAATTTGTCTTACAGTTTTCACTGTGTACCTGTGATCAAAGGCTTTGTTTGGAGGACGTCTTACATACGCTTTTCCATCAGATTGGGACAAATTAAACTTAGAATCGTCACTCCAGATAACTCTGTTCCAGAAACATCGTTTCAAATTATAAGGCCACCACTATACATATATAATTGGATATTACAACCCTTTAGTCAGGATTACGACCTAGTTTCTAACATGTTGTGTGTGTGTTAATTTTATAAATGAGTGGCGGGTCCCATAGTCGACTTCGAAACTTTTTCATTTCAACTTTTTTTTTTTTGCTCCCAGAGTTTGTTCCAGATATCTGCTGAGAGGAAGTCTCCGAAGAAATATTTGTTCATGTTTCAAGTCTTTTGACATGCCTACTAAAAGGTCAGTTAAGGATATAAGTGAGTCGATCATCTTCTTATACGTACGTAGTCAGCAGAGTCTAGCAGATGACATTAGGCCTCCCTATAAAACAAGCGAAAAATATCGAATTTAACTCGCTCAATCGGAATACCTTTGCCCTGCAACATGTCGAAAATTACGAGCTCTGTACCGACCCTGGCCAGGTCTTTGGGAAAGCAATTTCCAACAATATGGATATGGCCAGAAATCAAAATATGAGTTAACTTTGAATGATCCGAAAATTTTAAAATTTAAAGCCTTGCGAAATTAAATTTCAATTTCAATTTGATGATTTGAAGCAGGCATCCAACATTTTCTCTTCTCACACTCATCAACATTTGAAAAGTCTTGAAGAAAATCAAAAACATTAAAAAGGAAATTGCTTTCAAAGAAAATATGGCCATCATATGGACGACACAAATTGTTTAGGCTTTAATGCAAACAACAACAACAGCATTCGGAAAGAAAAAAAATATTCAAACTTTAAGGTTTTTTTTTACAAAGGCAAGGCAAAGAAAAGAAAAATACTAAGTGCAGCCAAGCAAACCAGACATTTTATTTCTTTAACATTAACAGTCATCATCATTATCAACAACATCAACATCACTGCCAGCAACACTTCAATATTCAAGGAATCATAAAAGCAACAGCAGCAGACTTTCAGCAAACTTGCTGCCCAAAAGAATTACAAGAAAAAGCGTGAGAATTCCATGAGAAAATTTAAAGACTTTCGTGCTCATAAAATCATTTTACATTTTAATTAGCACTGCCTAGTGAAGAAAAACCAAAAAACGACGACAACAACAACAACTAAACATAAAGATTAACGGATTATACGAGTAATAAATACGAACTGCAAATGGAAAATATTATGATTTCCTTGATTTAAACTTCAAATGTAATTAACAACATCAGTTCATAATTAGTTGCCACATTTGCATGGAGGATATGTTGCCTCCTCAAATGGAGGGGAATGGAGAGATGTATGAGAAAAAAAAATCGGAAAATTTTTCTTTTTCGATTGACGCTGGGTATGGCCATTAATGGAGCAATTTCTGCTAAGAAAATTTTTCCTTTATTGTCATAAGAAAAGCAAATCAAGTGTTTAACGATTTTTGAAGAGTCGCTATTGGACGGTAATAGTTAAAGGCGATATCACTATAGGGAGAGCTCAGTCTTCTGCTACTTGTTCTATTGCCTATCATTTGTTACGAGGCCTAAAGTTTGTATTTCCATATCTTCTCATATAATATTGGATTCAGAATTTCTCTTACTTTTCTGAATACAGTACGTCGTAGAACGTGTGATTCACCTTTACTAGATTGTACCGGTCGAACAATTGTCTTTGCGGTTTACCTTTGGAATCATTAATGCCTCAACAATAGTGGCTTACGAAAATGTAGTGCGATAGCCCATACACATCTTCAAACAACATTTTCTAAAACTACGATGAAACAGAACGAAATAATCTTGATATACCTTTCAGCACTGCTCTTCCTCCGTTTAGGAACTTTTACATTTGAAATCCTACTCAACAATACACTTGAAATTTTCATAGCCTTGCTCATATTCGAGAAGTTACGTAACTCTCCTACCAACTTCTCTTTCCCCATTTATCACAGAACTAAGTTTTTAATGTGCAGTCCTTGCGCTGACCACCTTCTTCCTCTTCACTGACTTTGGTGGAACTAGGTCAGTACAGGGACTGCGTTCACCCGTGACATCAAAACGGGCCGCTATGCGTGCTCAAGTGAGCTTTGCGATATCAGAGCTACCACTCCGACCTAAACCTAAAATGGCCCCTTCACGTATTCCTGAAGGCCCATTTCATGGCTCTCTAGCTCTGGTTCCATAAATTCTTTTAGGTGCAAAGAAATTGAAGGAAAATTAAAAATTGAAGCAATTAACTAATTAATTAAAGCTCTAAACTAATCGTAATAAAAAGAAATGTTTGTTCAAAATAAAATTAGACGCCTCCAGCAATATCTATCTTGTCCCTTTTCGAGATACCCTTTAAGGCATAAAACACTTCAACTTGTACTTTTGATGAAGAGAGGAAACCAAACATGCCATAATGATATACAGAAGGCTTGCAGCACAATCTTGGGAGTGTAACTTAAGAATTATAAGCTGAATGTATACTGTGATGGGCAGAGGTATTAGGACTTATGAGGCCATCGTTTAGGCTGGCAGAACGTATTGAAAAACATGTCAACTGGATTTGATTAAGAGGAGCAATGTGAACCTATCCCATAAAGGATAAAAAATTTAATGCCGTTCCATGTGTGTGTAACAAGTTTAACACAAGCTTCATCGGTTAGCAGGGGAACCTGACAAGTTGTGAAGATAACAGCTCCATCGGTAACAGCCCTTCGACAGAACCAGTTCAAAATGCTTTGCAACATAAGACCAAATAAGAGTGAGTACAGCGATTTGGAGAGCGACTATTCTATTGCATATTGCTGTGTTGAGAGGACATAGTGCGAAAAGAACATTTGGGTTCGATTTGAGAGTGAAATATTCAAACCACATGGAGAAATTCACAGATATCTTCTAAGCAGAACTGTTCAAGATTTGCTCAATTCTTATAGAGGAAGTACAAGAGAAGTACAAAGGACGGAACGTAGTAATATCGTAGGATGCTATCCGATCGTTCGGCTCTTATGATGTTAACTAAACAAGTTGACACAGTTGGACAGAGGAATTAGGGTCACACTCAGCTAGATTCCATGTCATGTGGGGGAAATCACTGCAATTGGCAGTCAGAGTTCAAACGTGAGTTTGAAATATTCAGAATCCATGCTGAAACTTGAAAGTTTCTTCCAAGCAGGAGTCAACTTGTACAGGAAGTACAAAGGACGGAACGTGGTAATGCCGTAGGACGCTAACCGAACACTTGCTTCGTACGATTTTAGCTGAGCACGCTGAGACAGATGAATTAGGGTCACACTCAGCTAGATCCCATGACATGTGGGTGGAAATCACTACAATTGCCAGTCAGAGTTCAAACATGAGTTTGAAATATTCAGAATCCAAGCTGAAACTCATGAAACATCATTGACAGATGTGCTTAGTTAAACTTCTTCAGAAAGTACAAAGGACGGTATGTAGTAATGCCATTTGAAAGTCAGAATACTAGCCAAATACACAACTCATATGATGCTAACTCGAAAACTGTCAGATCAAACTAACTCAGCTGGGTCGAGGATAGAGGTCACTCTGTACTGGATTCCACGTCATGAGGGCGTTTGGGAGTTTGTTTCAATGTGTGAGCATGCATATAAGCTTGCCAGCAGAGTAGTTTCCACGCTATTTATCCTGACACCAAGCAAAACAAATGTAATGGATGAAGCTAGAGAATTGAGGCAAGCCTTTTATGCATAAGACAAGGCGTATTTTAGAATGGCCTTTTAATAACATTCCCTGCTATAACTGTAAAATAAAAATTTTCGAACCCCTTGTCTGAGTAAATGCACAAGAAATGTTTGATTTGTTAGGCCTCCGGTCATACTGAGTTTTCCAATGTTCAAGTCTACTTTTATGCACAGTTTTCCTTAATTTTTTATTCCAATTTCATTGAAATGTTTTTTTCTTTCGTGCCAAATTTATTTTATCCCCAAAACAAAAACAAAAACAAGAAAATAAAACGAAAGAAAGAAAAACAATGTTGCTGCCTATACGTGCAACGTGTTTCATTCGGGGTTCTCCATTCTGGCGGGTGTGTGTGTGTAATGAAATATAAGGAGATGGTTTCCGTAAGAGAAAAAGGAGCAGCGGAGAGCAGAGCAGAGCAGCGTAGATTATATTTTATTCATGCCAGACAAATGCACAAACAACAACGACAACAACAACAACAACAAATTCTTCTATTTGTTAAATTAAATGGAGAAAAAAAGAGAGGAGAAACAAATTTTCATTCTACTTAAACAAAAAATTTTTAAATAAAATGAACAAGAAAGACGAAATAGTTGTTGTTGTTGTGTTTTAAATAAAAATAACAACTTTATAGAGATACACTCATAGAAAAAATGTTAGTAAACTTATGAAAAATTGGGCGAAGGCTTAAATCGAAAAATATTATTTTTCATGTACGTATGACTGTTTGAAGACTATTAAAAGAAGTCAAGACTGAGGCTTAAGATTTCGGTTAAGTTAGGTTGAAACAAGGAGAAAGAACTTGTTCCGAGAACTGTCCCAATAATACTCTATACTACAAGCCTTTTAGTTTTATACTGCAAGAGTTGTAGTATAAAGATAGCTAATAAAATAAAATGATATTGCCTCTCTGTATCATTGAATTCTACTCTCGATTTGCTGATAATAAAGCTTAGGATCGCTGTAATTTGTGGCTTATTCGCATACACTTGCAACAGAGGAAGACTGCTCAAGAAAAACTATAACGGGGTCCAATCGCACAATCTCGGTGTCCATTTTCCATCGCCGCCATGTGAAATGAACACAACTTCAAATCCTTCCTGCAGGATATTCAATATAGCATGAGTCACACACACCGCCATGTGAAATGACCACAACTTCAAATCTTTCCTGCAGGATATTCAATGTAGCATGAGCTAAGTGACGCGTACCATCGTCTTATTGAAACCACATGCCGTTGATGTCTAGATAAGGCCAATTCAGGCCAAAAAGAGATGGTAATTATCGACATTGAAGTCGCCGTAGTCTAGTAGATAGTGTGTTGGCTTATTAGACGTAAAGCCAGGGTTCGAGCCCCAGGCCAGACATCAAGACAAAATACAAAAAATATTTCTTCGGCGACTTCCTCTCAGCAGATTACTGGTAAAAACTCTGAGTGTTGAAATAAAATTGCTATGAAAAAGTTTCTCAAAAAATCTGTCGTTCGGAGTCGAATTTAAACTGTAGGTCCCGCCACTCATGTATAAAATTAACACACACAACATAAGCGATGTGAGAAGATAGGTTGTATGTCTGTAGTTGTTTACCGTTGACAGTGATGGCCTGGCCAAAGTCGTTCCACAGAAATATGGATCGACGAAGTCACCAGCATAAAATCCACAACAAGCAGCAACCTTTGCGGGATCTATTGAATGCTGTTGGATCTCATGGGGGTTAGTCTAATTACAAAATCGAAAATTTTGTTTGTTTACGTGCCTATTCATCCAGAAACGGGCCTCAACGTTGAAAATCACTTTCCGAAAAAAATAAGGATCAGAAAAGAACACATACTTTGGTAAAACAATTTTATTTATTATTATTATTATAAAACGGATTGGCAAATTAATAATCAAAGCTCAGTAGTCCCTGTAGAAAGATTCGATATAATATGCCCTAGTAGCTATACAATCATAGACGAATATATAGTCCCTGAGAATTTGGTTCTTAACAACTATTTACGGACTTAAAATCCTAAGGCCCTTAACAGAACCTTCTTAAATTTTCCAAATTAACAAATCATTTGTAAAGTTAACTAAGATTTTTCCTTGAGTGTATTTTAAGCTTTAAGTGTGTGTATCATTTTGATATTGTTGAACATTTTAAAAGCATTTTTTAACAAGTCACAGCTGAATAGCAGCCAGGATAGCAAAAAACACGAGTAAAAAAGAAAAGCAAAAAAACACAGACCGGGAAGATAAAATAAATTTCATCTGATAAATTTTAAGTTGAAAGGTCGCAGAAAATACGTGATAATATAAGGACAACTTAAGAAAAAAAAAACACAAGAAAACTAAAGGAAAGCGGAAGCGAACACGAATTTTTTCTTTATTTTACTAGAAACTCTTAAATGTTTCTTACCTGACATCTAAATGGAAAAAAAAAACAAAGAATGGTTTAAGATGGAAAATTGTTGGTTGGTCTTTCGTTTTAAAAGACTTTTTATGAAAGAAACAAAACAAAAAAAAAATTAAAAACATATCAGGATTTAAAGAAAATTGCCAGAAAAATATTTTTAAAAGATTTCGTTTTTGATTTAAATTGTCAGATTCGGCTTAAGGTTTTAAGACAGCAATTTATGTGGATTGACATGACATTTTTACTGAGTACTGCTCTCGCTGAATATGCGTAGATAGCAAGTAAATCCTCAGCATATGGGCATAGTTGCCGGCTAGCACGAAAATGATATTAGCAAGCTTTCTTGGAATCCTCAATACATCCTACATACATCCGTAGCAAATGCTTACTGCATTCTTATTTTGTTCAAAACGATCTTAAAAGTCTTGCGCTACTCTTGAATTAGTTAAGCTTCCTGCAGGATTTTATGTAAGACAGTCTCCTACAATAGTTCAACAATTTTGATCAACTTCGCGGAAAGTCACTTTTCAGGGCAATGTTATTTTACTGCCAGAGTTTTTAACAGAAGACTGCTGAGATATTTTTCATATTTTCCTCTTTTGTTCGAGATGCCTGAGCTGAGACTTAAACCACTCTCTCTCTCATCTAACAAGCCAACACGGGACCTACCAGACTTCTCAACTTTAATAGTTCCCTGCAAAAAGTATTTATTTGGTGAATGGCTTCTCATTTGCAAATCGGATTCATTTATAAGCCGAAGAACATGTAAAAATAGTGAAAATTTCCTACAAGAGTGGTGAATCAAATGTAGCCACTTTCCGAGCAATACGTGCTAATTATGATCATTATAATCGCCTTATGGTTGAATGAATTTGAAAAATTATAAAAGAATAAAACGAGAATCGAAGTGTTACAGATTTGGCCACCCCTGTTCATCATCACAATGTATGCACTTCCGAAAATAACACTACTGTTACAGAAAGTGAGACAGATAATCCAAATTTGTCGATAATTGAGTGTCCTCAGCGTCGGAGCTTATCTTGCGGCTCATTATGGCCTATATTGCAATTGAATTTGTTATTCCCAACCATGCATACATAGCATAATTGGTCATTACAACCCTTCAGTCAGGATTACGACCTAGTTTCTCACTCCACTTATATTGTGTGTGTTAATTTTATACATGTGAGTGGCGCAATCTACAGCTTAAAGTCGACTCCGTACGACCGATTTTTGAGAAAATTTTCATGGGAATTTTATTTACTTTCAGAGTATTTTCCAGAAATCTGCTGAGAGAAAGTCGCCGAAGACATGTTTTTTCATATTTCGTTTTGATGTCTGACCTGGGGTTTGAGCGGTGGCCATACGTCTAATAAGCCAACACACTACCTACTAGACTACGGTGACTTTATTGGTATTCAGATCATACAATTCAGGCCAAAAGAAGTTGGTAATCGTCGTTTTATAGAACTCGCCTTTGACACTGATGGGCTAGCCAATATCATTCTGAAAGAAATATGAACCGACGACATATGCAGCCTAAAATCCATACCAAAGAGTGACTTTTTAGGCATGCATTGAATGTTCTCTCATGTGCATTGGAATCGTTCTGAATTCTATAATTTTGTTTGTTCCCGTAAAGATTCATAGAGAAATGGGCCTCATCATCGCCTGAAGATGACTTTTCAATGAAAATTAGTGTCATTTGCTAACTCCTCTAGAGTCCATTCAGCGAACACACGTAGTTGTCTACGGCCGATTACCTTGAGTTCCTTGTTGAATTTTGTATGGCTGCAGGATTAAGTCACAAGGCAAAAATCACCAATTTGTGGTCTGCGAAAAACAGAGTTCTTGTAAGCAACGGATTCCCTTGCAATCTTTGATGGCTGTTTTTTCGAGATCTTAGGTTTTTCGATGTTGGTCGATCGTCTACTGAACCAGACCTACAGTTTAAAGTCAGTTCCGAAGGACAGATTTTTGTGAAACTTTTCATGGCAATTTTTATTAAACTCAGAGTTTTTGTCAGAAATCTGCTGAGAAAGAAATCGCTGAAGAAATATTTTTTTCCCAATTTCGGTTATGTTGGAGATCTCTGATCTAGGGTTTGAAACGTGGCCTCACGTCTAATAAGCCAGCACACTGCCCACTAGACTACGGTGGCAACAACCTAAGTCCAATTCACTTAATAATTAAAATCGATTGACCTCTCACAAGTACGTTCAGTATTTTTCGTAGACTGAGTGGGTGCTGGAATAATAGTCTTTCAATCGTGGGTTTTGTTAACAAATTTTTCTTCAGCAATGAAACGTATTGCATTCTAAAAAAATGGCTCTTTCGCATTTTTCTGGGAAGAACCTCTTAGAATCAAAAGGAACTTTAGCTTGCCGTTAAATTTTGGAAACTGTTGCCTTTTTGTATAGGGCTGGGCAGAAACGATTTGATGTAAAGGTCTCCTCATCCTTACGGAGATATATACATACATATATACAGTATAGATCATTGTAACCCTTCAGTCAGGGTTACAACCTAGTTTCTCACACCATTTAGGTTGTGTGTATTGATTTTTATACAAGAGTGGTGGGTCCTACAGTTTAAAGTCGACTCCGAACGACGGATTTTTTTGAGAAACTTTTCATGGAAATTTTATATTTTATTTCTCAGAGTTTTTGCCAGAAATCTGATAAGAGGCGGTCGAAATATGCAAAATTTTGTTTTCATCGGAGATTGCTGACCTGGGGCTTGAACCGTGGCCTTACGCCTAATAAGCTAACACACCTTTTTGTAGATAACAGCGACTTATAGGATTTAGTATTAGAAGCAGTAGGATTTGATTCCAAATTTGACACCAAATTGTGCCCTAATTTTTATATTTTAATTCCTCTACATTAGCACCAAAATAATTATGTTGGCAAAGTAAAATTTTATTAAAGAAAACATTACTTTTATAAAGATCTCCTCCATATGTTTACATACATTAAAGAACACAAACATTCTGACATTAAAAGAATGTTTTTTTGATGAACATTTATTTCATCATTTAACCTGAAGCAGTAAGAATAACAACGAAATCCTTTTAGTCTCATGCCTTTGCCAATGAAAAGAAAACAATTCACTCACACACACACACACACGCTGTTAAATGTTTCTACACGAAAATGCGAAATTAACAATTCACCTCATCAACGATGATAGTGAGTGAATGAATGGTGTGTGGTTATGGACGATGACTACAGCAGGCAAGTGACAAGAGACTTACTTTCAACACAACACACACACACTGCCATGCTGGAAACACTTTAATGGCGAACAGGAGTCCACATTAAAGTCAGGAAAAGCAAAAAAAAAAAATAAAAAACCACACAAAAGTCATTAAGACAGTGTGGTTTTGTTTCGTTTTTTTTTTTAAGGAAGGAACATCATTTACTTATGCTCTCTGCTAACCACTGGTAATCAAGGATTTTTTGATAGAGAAAGTGTAAAAAATAATTTCAGTTTTCTCTGTGTGTATAGGCCAACTTCACAGGGACTTTCAAGGACTTAAGGGTTGATGTGTATGAAAAAAAAGTCCAACAAATTAATTGTAAATCAATGGCCAGGCAAACCAATAGAAAAACACAAATCACTTGGATTTCAGTGTGGTATGGAAAAAGTGGGGGAAAATTATAATTAAGTTTGGCAAAAAACAAACGATTTTATTTTGTAAGGGAAGGAATGTCTTTGTTTTGCTTAAATGGAGATGTTTTGCTTTACGAAACAGCTCTCTCCCACAACACCCACTTTTAAATTTATCTGCCATTGTATGAAATATTTCCCTTTCTCTGTATGGAAAATCATAAATTTATGAATTTATCTGTTGTTGAAGGACACGTGCCAGTCATAATTTATGAAATAAAACAACTCAAATGGCATTTGCAGCAGTTCCACGAACAAACAAAAAATATCATTAAAGTGGCCATAAATTCAAAGGGGGTTGGAAAATATTTGTTGAATTTTAAATTTTTGCATTTTTTATCACGGATTTTTTTCTATAAAAAAAATATAAAAATCAACAATAACACAGCACTATTACTTTAGTAAACAAACATCCTGTTAAGGGTATAAGCCCCACTGCCCAATTGAATTTCATTTTTTTTAGTTTTGGGTCACATCTGTTTGGTTTTTTTTTTTTTTTTGAATCAAAATACAACACAATTAAAATCCACATGCTGCAATGGTTTCAGCGCTAATTCGATGCCCTATACTACTACTATATACCCATACACATATGCATTTCATTACATTGGCCAATATAACCCTTTCGACAAATTTTTTGTCATGGCATCTCACACCATCCATATTGAGTGCAATAATTTTATACATGAGTGGCGGAACATGCAGTTTAACAACGAATTTGAATGAAGGACGAAAGTGAAAAGATTGAATTACCTATTCTTGATATGTTCTTGATATTGATTGAAGTAGTCGTAGTCTAGTATGCAGCGTGTTACCTTATTAGACGTCAGACCTCAAGCCTCAGGTCAGACATTTCGAATTTATAACCTAAGGTTGTAATGACCGATTATATATTAATTATATATGAAGTATTTCTGATGCTAAAGACTTTGGAGAAGCAGAAAATGGAAGCTCGTCTTATGAACTGAAGAAAGCATTGGCAGCAACAAACATGACAGGATGTTTATCACCAAAGATGGTACTACTTGAAACAGATCAGACTGCCTTCAGTAGTTTTGGATGAAAAAAAGTTACCAATTTTCACGTAGATTGCTAGTAGCTGTTTCCTTTCTGCTCTTCTCATATTTATCTCACGTGACAAACAAACATTTGAAAAATTTGTTTCTTCCCATGTTTTATTACAGATGATAATATTTCGGTCAACTACGTACGTAAGAGGTAACAGAATCATTCGCTTTAATAATGATATCTTTACACCTATTACGCCTTTTCGAAAAATGAGCTGAAAGTCTTGCAGCTTTTAATAATCATGCTTAAAGCCTTTTTTTGAAATTCGAATAAAAATGATTTTTTTCTAAAAAAAAATATTTTTTTAAATTTTAACCATCTGCATAAAACTTTTATCACACAACTTGTAGTTTTATGTAAGAAATAATACTGTATAAATAGTTTGGGATTAGCTATCATACTTTCAATGCAGCCCATATATCCTTTTTTAAGATTTTTAAAAATTTCATTTTTTTTGCGCCTAAAAGTTAAGAAAATTAAAGAAAATATATTTAAATAATTATGCCAATGTTTTTATGTTCCTTTTTGTTATATTTTCATCTCAAATTAAAGTTTTTTAGCAACAGAATTCAAAAACTTTTTAGTTTTATTGTGGAAAATGAAAATTACCTCCAGTGATTTTAATTGAAATTTGATACTTAATGGTTGTGATTGTTAGGGAAATTAATTTAATGATATTTATAAAAATATTTATTTATAATATTTATAAAAATGTAAAAACAAACGCACATACATAATTTCTCATTACAACTCTTCAGTCAGGATTACAATCTAGTTTCTCATACCACTTACGCTGAGGGGCGGGACCTACAGTTTAAAGTCGCCTTTGAATGGCAGATTTTTTTGAGGAACTTTTCCATGGCAATTTTATTTTAATCTCAGAGGTTTTGCCATAATTTTTTATTTACTCTCAGAGTTTTTGCCAGAAATCTTTTGAGAGGAAGTCGCCTAAACAAATTCTCTCACATTTTGTTTTGTTCGAGATGTCTGACCTGGATTTTGAACCGTGGCCCCATGTCTAATAAGCCCACACGCCACTTACTAAACTATGGCACTTCAAAATTGTCGGTATAGTTAAGAAAATTATGGAACAGGAAGCAGCTTAAGTTAAATTAAAATGAGAAATCATTCAGAAAATATTTCTCTTTAAAGTCCATTACACGATTGAGCTTTGCCTGCATACACTACCTAATGACGCACCATCCATCTCGTGTAATTGGGTAAAATGGGTATTTAAAAACTTGGCCTGATGAATACGAAGTAATTTTTGCTACTTGTTTGGATAGCGTAATTGCAAGGCGCTATCATCAGGTAGAGTTTGCAGGCTCATTACATTTTTCTGCAAAAAATTGCTGCCAAATATGATTCTGCCATCTTTCCGATATATTTCATCAGTGTCCTTAGCGTATCTTACTGTCGGCCTAAACCCTTAATAACTTTCTTTCCCCTGTTTTTATTTTTGTCTTCAGTTCCCTTATCGCTGCCACATTGCATTTTACGCAGCCCAGTGTAACTGATTTTTATTACTGCCGTCATTGATAGACGAACATTCACTCAACCACCACGTGATACGCCATATCCTGAAGGCATTCAACTACATCGGACATTTTTATACAAACGTTGAGTTTTATTGTGTTATTGGTTTTGGAATTGCAATGCTTTGGTAGAGGGAACTTTCCCTTTTTTTATTTGGTTTTCGTTGGAATTCATTTCAAATGAATCGACGATATTCGCTTAGAAGTTTTTGATGTTTCGTGGTTAGAAATTGAATGGTATTTGAGGTATTGTCAGGTATTTGTAATGAAACTGTATGTGAAATGTAAAGAGGAGAGCTATTAATCAATCATAATCAGTGTTTAAATTAAAAGAAAAAAACAATTATTATAACATGAATGTTGAAGTCAGGCATCCTTTTGAAATACCAAGGTCTGTAATTCTTCTAGGGAAAGAGAAGATTCACAATTTTATTAAGGTCTTCATGATTTAGAAACTAATTTTTGATGATAAAAGCCAGATAAGAATTCATATCTCTATTTCCTGAATGGAATGCGGATGCTCGCGCCACTGGCCATATCGAGAATACCGAAATATCAAATCGATACAAAATACATCTGTTGTTATAGCCATTCTGACAAAGGGGTTATGTATTTAGTGTTAAATACTGGATAAGAACTCTAATATCTTCATTTTGAATAAGGATTTGTGATTATTTTCTTCTGCCATAACTTACTTACATATTTGACCATTACAAACCTTTAGTCAGGATTACAACCTATCTACACCCATCACCTATGTTGTGTGTGCTAATTGTATACAAGAGTTTAAACACACACACACAGTTTAAAGCTGAATGCGAACAGCAGCTTTAAGAAACTTTTCATGGCAATTTTATTTTTGCCGAATAAATTGCCGAAAATATTTTTTTTTTCATATTTTCCACGTTTTGTCGTGAGGCCTGAAATTCGAGCTTGAGTCTAATAAGCCAACACACTACACTATGGTGACTTAATTTTATGCCATGACAAGGTATATAAATTCTCTCAAAGTCTAGTCTGGATTAGATCGCCATTAGATTGCTAGAAGGAGAGTACCTGGACACGAGAACATTTAAAGCAAGAACTATGCTCTTAAAAACAGACGCCGTTGTCTAGTAGGCAGTGTGTTCGATTATTAGACGTGAGGCCACAGTTCAAACCCCAGGTCAGACATCAAAACGAAAATACAAAAAAAAATTCTTCGGCGACTTCCTCTCGGCAGATTTCTGGCCAAAACTCTGAGAGTAAACATAAATTGCCATGAAAAAGTTTCACAAAAATCTGTCGTTCCGAATCTAATTTAAACTGTAGGTCCCGCCACTCACATGTATAAAATTAACACACACAACATTTAGGTAGTGTGAGAAGCTAGGTTTTAATCCTGACTAAAGGCTTGTAATGACCAATTATGTATGTATGTATATATGTATGTTTTAAAAAAAAGCTAATGCAACTGAACGAATTCTTACGAGAGATTGGCATTGTTGATCTTTCACTCACTTTATTTATTCGCTAAGAAAAAATGGGAAATGAAGATACTTACTGTAGAGACAGACCTGGCCTATAATGAACAAGACTCCATCAACAATAACAATACAGCAGTGTAAACTGGACATTGTATCCTAGAAATATATGCTCAGACGTTAAAAAGACAACACAACGACTTCTGTAAATAGTTTAGTGATAAGGAAGGAGATCAAGCCATAGAATATCTCTTCAGTCGTTATTTGGCTCATGGAAGCCTGAGATTTTTAGACACCAGGAATTTATTAACAGAACGTGAGCTGAGTTGAACCAAATCCACACATTCACAAAACTTCCAGGATAATTTTGAGAAATGTCAGCCAGAAGTTATACATAATGACATAATCGGAACCAGACATCGACAATTGCTCTCACTCTTAACTAAAAAATATGGCTTCTTCACAGAAACCTATTTCTATACGTGTGGATTGAAACGTTTCTCTATTTCGTGTCAAAAGATTACGTACATAATTGCTTATTACAACCCCTTAGTCAGGATTACGACCGAGTTTATCACACCAAAGTCAACCCCAACGACAGATTTTTTTTTGAGAAACTTTTCATGGTAATTTTTTATTTACTCTCAGAGTTTTTGTTAGAAATCTGCTGAGTCAATAGATTATAATTCATAAAAGCTGATCATTTTTGTCTTGTCAATTACAAACTAAGATTCTGATTTTGATTTTCAAATAAAAATTAAACGTAGAAATTGTTTATTCCTTTAAAGAACAGCCCTTTAACCATATGCTCTCATCTTCGTTTTTTTCTTGCCTTGTTTCGATTTCATTAATTAAGGTTTTCAAGTTAAACAGGTGAAGAACTGTAGCAAGTCCGAAGCTGATAGGGTTGCCTTATTTTTCTCAACGTATTGTGTATTGAATTAGAAGTAGTGATCAGGCGGTTGGGTTTTTAGTTCTAAGCTTCATCAAGCCTTCACTTCCTAACTTACACTTCTTAACTGTCATGTAATTTGTATTGTTGATGTTATCCTCCCTGTGATAAGATGAGAAGTCAAGAGGATTCTTGGCTGAATTATTTGTAAAAACATGGCGAACCCTTTTCACTTTCATACGATCAAAAGCCTGCAATGTGTGGGTTTACGTCAGTAATAATCCAATGTTTTCAAACATCGAATCCTTTTGAAAAGAAAAACCATAATCACTGGCAGCAAGCCTAAACTATGCTTTTGTGTTGACCTAGCATGTCCTTTTTAAAATTAAAATTTTCCTTCAAATCCTAAGATTTTGTCTTCAAATAGATTTCTCGCTTTTAACTGCCATATGTTATGTGTATGCCATAAGAAATCCTCGACTGTTTCCTTAACCTTTTGTTTACATTCACCAGAATCAATGGTACATACTCATATGACCTTGAAGCCTGAGAAAAAAAACCAAAACAACAAAAGAAAATTATTTTGGAAACAGCATTACTCTGAGGCATTCAAAATCGTATAGAAATGCTTGAATTTGAAAAAAAAAACAAACCAAAACAAAAAAAGGAAGGAAATGCATTTCATATTTCATATGGAAAATGCTTAGAAAGAAAAACTTATTTTCCTGCAGAATAATTTTATGCAAAAACGAAAGAAAAACATATAAAAACAGCGAGTGCACTCAAGGAAACATACGGCTCAGAGAATGCATTTGGAAGGTCCTTTCTTTATTTTTTTTTTTCTTATTCATCAACATACTCGTACATTATGATACACACCCTGCTAAACGTTGTTGATGCACTTTCACAATCGCACTCATGGGAAGGTCCTTTCAGAAGGCCTTCAATGCTTTACAAAAACATATTTCTTTGCTGGCACACAAATTCTTTTTTATATTTTTTATTTAAAATATTTTAAATTTTCTTTAAAATCACATAAGTTTTGTTAACATTTTTCCGTGTAAATTCAATTTAAAAAATTTAAATTTTTTTCATTTAATTTTTCAAAAGCAAATTTTTCTTAAAGTTGCCCTCACGCACTTCACTTTTATTTTCTTGCAGAATACACGTGTATTGTGAACAAGTTTTCAGTTTCGTTTATAAATTTTTCATTTTATTCTGTGCTTTTGCTTTAGATTTTCTCAACACACATATCGTCGAAGCATCCGTTAAAAGCCACGTATCCTTAACGTTATCATTTTGTAACTGTTTACTGGCAAAATTCCTTTTTATCTTTAGGCATTATCCTATCCTCCTTCGTGTTGTTTGTTGCTGCTATAGCTGCTGCCACTGCTGCTGCACCCGTGAATCCACAAAAATTTCTTTCTTTTCGCCAAACAAAACACAAGACACAGGCTCCACACACTTTTGAATTCCACTTTTGAGTTGAGTCTGCGCAGGGTATGCATAACTACACAGT
Source organism: Sarcophaga variegata (assembly GCA_932273835.1). Taxonomy (NCBI): domain Eukaryota; kingdom Metazoa; phylum Arthropoda; class Insecta; order Diptera; family Sarcophagidae; genus Sarcophaga; species Sarcophaga variegata. The sequence goes on from OW026360.1 coordinate 13,156,736, forward strand.
TAGGTCGTTCTGTTTAATTCAGTTTGTTTAGGTTCATCCATCACAATGTTAGTAAACAAAACGTTCTTCAAGGGACAACATGTTTGTGTATACGTCCCATACATTTCGCAATTCATTTCTTTAAATCATCTTGAATTGTACGAGAAAATTTTCGTATTATAATTGAGGGAAATTCCATTAGATTTTCCTTTTTCAGGTGGTTTGTCTTTAACAGTCATAAATAGAATATAAATTGCTGTAGTTGTTGTTGTTGTCTTGAAAAATTAGTAGAAAATTTCTCTGTTTGAAGTGGAATTATTGCAGTGGACAAGACAGGACGAGACAAGGCAAGATATGATATTTCCTTCCGTTGTTAGTAAGCTAAACTTCTGTTGGAAATCATAAATACAGGGCAAATGAGAATATTGGCAAAAATGGGAATATTTTAATGAGTAAATGAAAGAATTCGGATAAGATTTGTAGTAAGGCTGACTGCTACTGCAAAACAACTGCTGTTCGCTGTCCTTTAAGGGAGTATTTTTCCCAAAACCAAACACTTTTCATTACTTGAACATTACAGGAGGGCGTGATAGTGTGGTTGTTAAAAAGATTTTCCATAAGCCAGAGCAATTCAGGTTCAAATGCACATATGCGTTATGGTTTCGGAATTTTAACAATTAAGAGAAAGAATTAAGAGATTGGCTTATTAGACGTAAAGCCACGGTTCAAACCCCAGGTCAGACATCAAAACGAAATATGAAAAAATATTTCACGGCGACTTCCTCTCGAAAGATTTCTTTCAAAAATTCTGAGAGTAAAATAAAATTGCCATGAAAAGTTTCTCAAAAATTTGTCGTTCGGAGTCGACGTTAAACTGTAGGTCCCGCCACTCACACGTATAAAATTAACACACACAACATGAGTGGTGCGAGAAGCTAGGCCGTAATCCTGACTGAATGGCCAATTATGTATGTATGTAAGAGACTTCAAAGTGTATAGAGACCAATCGCCGCAACTTGTAGGTAGTATCTAGCTGTATTAGACGAGAGTCCGGGTTTCAAATCCCACCTTAGACATTACGAACAAAACAAGGAAAATATGGAAAAAAATTTACCCTCAGAGACATCCACTCAGCAGTCTTCTCAGAAAAACTCTGACAGCAAATAAAATTGCAATGAAAAGTTTCTCAAATTAGTCATTCGGCGTCGACCTTAAACTGTAGGTTCAGATGTATTAACACACACAACTTGGGTGGTACGAGAAGCGAGGTTGTAATCCTAACTAAAGGGTTGTAATGACCTTTTAAGAAGATAAGTAATGATTGAGATTTTCCAGCCAGAAGTTCGAATGACTGAATAGGTACTATCGGTATAATAACGAGATGTTAGAGGAGCCTATTAACCTAAATTATTTAAGGCGGCATAACTGACATAACTGAAACTCTTAAAGCTACCCCACATGCTAGTCTACAGAGATTAAAAGTAGTAGTTTCTCTTGGCATCTCTGGATATTTACGGCCCAGTTAATTTGGTAATGAGGCAAATTTCTTCTGCAGCAGCTGTAGAGCTCAGGAGGAGGAAGAAACTGTATTTCACCTTGTATTTCAATACATGGGTCTTGTCATAAAAAGACTGAGGATTTTGATCTTTCGATTTCTAATGCCTTTAATCGAACTCTTTACTTACCTATAGGAAACCAACTCCAGTCGAAATGAAGTCTTAGGCTAGATTTGGTTAGGCATGAGGACGTGTACATGTAATTAAGACGTAGGTCAAACTGACCCATTGTATTCGTCTTTCAAAATAATTTGAAAATGCAATAGAAAAGGAAAGAAGGGTGAAAAGAAATAGGAATGCGTAGATATAACAACAAACAAACAAGAAAAAACAACTAAAAAGGACGATCACATCTCATAAGAGAGTGCCGAAAATAACTAAGCCCTCTCAATCAGCTTAATGCCATTATAAATCTCAGGGGCTTTGGACAGACCTCCATGCCTCCAGAACTTTTGTTCATTCTCCCCGACTCATCTACTGAAAAGGCCGTAGAATTGTCAGATTGGAACTTAGGATCAACTTAACTAATCACCCTTATACAGTGAATCTAATCTATCAAGAGCATTCGCCAACTTGTTTCCAGTTGTACGCTAAATTCGGAATGCGGCAGGGTCAAGGCAATGCGGTAAAAGGTTCTTATACCAACTCGACTTGATTCACAATAGACCAACGCAGTGGCTTTTAGAACAACATGATTGAAAAATAAGTTTTGCAATTGCAGCAGTTTTTATGTGAGAGAGTCTTTATATTTATTAGTACACCTCCAATATAGAATCGGAATTGAGCAATGGATAGCCATATGATTCGAAAATAGAAGGCAATCAGTCCTCTTCTTATTCACACAAGACCAGTAGAGTCCACCAATACAAAGGGCCACAATGTTGCATGGGATAATGTTAGTAACACATTTTACTTGCCTTGGCTTTTTCATTTTTTAAACTACTGATGAAACGGCTGATGAATAAATAAAGTCTCGATATCAAGGCAATATTCTTCAGTTCATTGTTAAGGATACCATTCAGAATTAGACTCTTTTTTATCATCTTTTTACTTTCAATTTCTTTACACAACTGTTTAGAGCTTTATATATAAACGCTACTACTCAGAAAAAGTTTTCTAAACGAGTGCTACAAGGTTGAGGTTATTGTATGACTCTTCTCTACTATTTGGAACATTTAGTTTCTGTAGTCTAGTAGGTAGTGTGTTGGCTTATTAGGCCACGGTTCAAACCCCAGGTCAGACATCTCCAAAAGAAATATGAAAAAATATTTCTTCGGTGACTTCCTCACTGCAGATTTCTGGCAAAAACTCTGAGAGTAAATAAAAAATGGCCTTGAAAAAGTTTCTCAAAAATCTGTCTTCCGAAGTCGACTTTAAACTGTAACATGAATGCTGCGAGAAGTTAGGTTGTAATCCTGAAGGGTTATAATGATAAATTATGTAGGTATGTATGTAAGTAGGAGACACACTTAGAATCATGTTACTGTTTTTCAGCAGCATAATCTCCAATTTATTTCCTGTATTGAAACAAATTCTCAACAAAAGTATTTGAAGAATACAAGTATTTCAAGAATTTAAAATAAAAATAATTAAAAGCGAAGGTGATTTAATCACCTTCAGTTTTTTTACGTAAAGAATCACCTTCAAATATAAAAATATAAAAATAAAAACTAAAAATAAAATATGCATTCCACTGTCGAAATAAATATATTTTTCATTTTTAATTCAAAATAAAATATTAAAAATTTCAGCCTTCCATGTCATCACACTGCGCTGCTGGTGACTGCAGTTTTTGTATGAAATTTTTTGTTTCTTTTTTTTTTTTGGTTGCAACATTAAAGGGAAACAAAAATTATTTTTATTTTGTTTTTCATTTATTTATTCATTTTCATTTTCATTTTCATTTTTATTCATCATTTATACGAGTATGGAGGATACATTTGCATAAAATTATTTGTGTTTGTTGTTGTTGCTGTTGTTGGTTGCAATAGTTGTTAGTTGTTGTTGTTATTTAATTTCGTTGTTGCAAATATTTTACACGCAAATTTAGTCAAATACAAAGACTATAAAATTTAAACAAAAAAAAACCAAAAAAAATCATTCTCTTCTCTCATCTACACATACAACATGGAAAATTTATATTAAAATACTATGTATGTATATATAATGATTATTATTTATTCATAGTGATTTTAATGCAAACGTGCATGATTTCTTTCCATACAGTCAATGACAGAAAAGAGACAATGATTGTTAGTTGAGAATTTGCCGTAGTGTAGTTCAAACACCAGATCAGACATCTCCAGCAAAACGAAATATGAAAAAATATCGCAGTCCTGCATGGGTTTCGCAAATAAGATGGCTCCAGGTGTTTCCGATGGCATATTGCACGCTGACCACGAAATCAAAAACTTTTAATCAGAGCTAAACACTGACGTACTAGAACCATCGCTATTGTAAGAAATTGACAATTGATCTTTACTCTTTAAAATGAGTAAAAATGTACCCTTAAAGTAGGTGGGTTTATGCCAAGGGGTGCAAAAATTAAAAATTAATCAGATTTACTTTAAAATTGGTACTCAGGGGTTTTTGGGGTCGCTGATCACAGACCTTGAAGACGCCGTAGTCTAGTAGGTAGTGTGTTGGCTTATCAAAATCTCAAAATTCTGTCGTTCGGAGTCGACTTTAAACTGTAGGTCCCACCACTCATGTGTAAAATTAACACACACACAACATAAGTGGTGTGAGAAACTAGGTCGTAATCCTGACTGAAGAGTTGTAATGACTAATTATGTATTATGTATGATTACAGGTCTTCATTCAGAATTAAAAAAATTCGAAATGGCGGATCCAATATGGCGGTCGAGGTTTATAAAAATTAATCAGATTTACTTGACCGCCATATTGGATCCGCCATTTTGAATTTTTAAAATTCGAATGAAGATCTATAATCAAAATGTAATCAAAATCTGTGCAAAATGCCATCTTATTTGCACAAAGAAGTCCAAATTTGCAGGGCTGTGTATTTCTGCGGCGACTTCCCCTCAGCAGCTTTCTGGCTAAAACTCTGTGAGTAAAATAAAATTGCCATGGCAAAGTTTCTCAAAACAATCTGTCGTTTGGAAACGTCTTTAAACTGTAGATCCCGCCACTCATATATAAAATTAACACACAACATAAGTGGTGTGATCCTGACGTAATTCTGACTGCTGAGCGGATGTCTCGAAAACAAATATTTGTTACGAAGGACATGGCTTCATTCTCTTCCTTTGCAATTACAAAACCAAGATTAATAATCTCCACAAAATAGTTTATTTATACAAGAAAAATTTAAATCATTCTCCCATTAGTTAAGTAAATAAGGTGCAAACGAAAAATATTTCGTTTAGATATATTTGTCACTCACTGTACCATACAGGTATTTAAAAATTTTGACTTCATAAACATCATCACCATCACCATTACTATCATAGGCTAAGCGCACATGAAATATGTGCCTTATAAGCCTTAGTTCAGTTCAGTTGTGTTCGGTGTTCGTATATATTTTAATTAAAATAATGCAAAATGCAGATACAAAATATATTTATTTATACGTTATAATATGCTACCCATATAGACAAACTACAATAACAACAACAACCATAACAACAACTACAAAAGAATTAGAAGAACTTTGTTTGTAGAAAAAACAAAAGTTTCTAAAAACGCAACGCATACAGATGCAAATACATTTTAATCAGTAAAAGAGAAAAACAACAAATAAATATACACAGTTGCAGTTGCAGCTGCAACAACAACAAAATATTGTAAATGTATGGAGAACTGTTTTTTTTTCTAATTCACACATTCTTGTGAGCCCGTGAGAGTGTGAGTGACTGAGTGAGTGAGTGATAACAAAACCACAGCAACGTAGAAATGAACGCATCAGTCAAACGAAGCAAAGCGTAGAAAAGAACACAAACAAACAAGGCAAGCAACCAACCCACCAACCATCCAACCAACCAACCATCCATCCATGCAACCCAGCCATCTATCCTTTGAGGCTTTTACTCCTATTGTTGATGGTTATTGTTGTTTGCCATGCATTGTTGTGTCATACACACGTTCTCTCTTCGCAGAAGGTAAATGGGACAAGGACGTTACTTGTAACCATAATTATGCACAAATACATACAAATTAAATTATATTCTACTCCATACCATATACCGACCGTATACCATATACGAAACGAAACTAGTGTAGTTCGTTATGAATTTTTTCTCTCTTTCTCCTTTAATTTATTATTTTATGAAAAGTTTTATTATTTATTCTGCGTTTCCTTGTAATTCGTTTTTTTTTAGGGCAAATGGCCAAAATGTTGGCACAATATTGCAACAAAGTAACTAATGATAGACATCAGTTATGCACGCGCATAAATAGCTTTACAGGTACCATGGGGAGAATGAAAAAAAATTTATTTCTGCAGTTAAAAATTTAAATTTCAAAACGAACTCAACTCCAGAGTATGGCTGCTGTTTTCACCACAAATCCTTAAAATTTATTTAGTTTTACAAGCTGGAGGCCTATGCATGAAGTAATAAATATTGGGGTGAACAGAAACGAGTAAGAAACTGTCTTTCTCGTATCTCGATCGCGTAAAACGTTGTTTATTAAGTGTGTTTTGAGGTCACTTTTTTAAGCTTGTTTCCAGAGGTGCTCTCTAAGTCCATATAACTTTACCTTTAAATCAGACAAATCTATTAAAATGGATTATCTATATAAATGGATATTAGAAGTCGCCGTAGTCTAGGTAGGTAGAGTGTTGGCTTATTAAACGTAAAGCCAGGGTTCGTGCCCAGGGCAGATATCAAAACAAAATACAAAAGGTATTTATTCGGCGACTTCCTCTCAGCAGATTTCTGGCAAAAACTCTAAGAGTAAATAAAATTCCCACGAAAAGTTTCTCAAAAATCTGTCTTTCGAAGTCGACTTTTAAACTGTAGGTCCTGGCACTCATGTATAAAATTAAGACACACAACATAAGTGGTGTGAGAAACTAAATCGTAATCCTGACTGAAGGGTTGTAATCACCAATTATATATGTATGTATGTACATATATTAAAATGGATCCAATAAATGTTCAAGCAATATATTCTCTTTCTCCCTTTCAGCAAGCTCTAGAAATGATCATGAATGGGAACTTAAAAATTACCTTTGAACATAAGCATGAAGAAAACTAAAGTGTTTGGAATACTCAGTCCTGACCTTATTGAGCATTGCAGATTTCTTAAGCTCTTAGCAATCAACGCTTCTATGTAGGCATTATATGTGTATGAATTTAGCACTTAAGAAGAATATTTTGTACAATGCCCCTCATTAGGGTATAGACAGTGAAGTTTCACTCTCTTATGGTTTCAAAACACTGAATGAAATGTTATTAATATGAGGTAGTGTTTAGGCTTATTAGACGCGAAGCCGCGGTTTAAACCCCAGGTCAGACATTGCCAGCAAACGAAATACAAAAGAATATATATTAGGCGACTTCCCCTCAGCCGATTTCTGGCAAAAACTCTGGGAGTAAAATAAAATTGGCATGAAAAAGTTTCTCAAAAAAATCTGTCGTTTGGAGTCGATTTTAAACTGTAGGTCCCGTTACTCATGTATAAAATTAACACACACAACATAAGTGTTGTAGGAAACTAGGTCGTAATCCTGACTGTAATGACAATTATGTGATGCATATATTGTTAATATCAGTTGCTTATATATTGTACATGACGTTTTTCTTAATGTAAAATACAGGCATCTGAGAACCAGCAAAAGCTGGTTCTTAGCGAAATAGTCTTGCTTTTGTAGGAAATGTAAAATAGTTGAAAACCTTTTTAGGGACTTACAAGCACAAAAATCACTTCGATGTCCGACTGTGAAATCGTCTCAAATCCACCAAATAAATATTACATCGCGATGCCCTCAAACGCTATTTTCGTTACAGATTAGTTAAGTCTGTACGTTTATCGTGTTCTTGAAAAGATCGCTTGCACAGTTGCCCAAGTTATAACTTCACTTTTTACAGCGATGTATACTATCTCTCGATTATGCCCAGCTTGCGAATATTTCGTATGATAAGCAGACAAGAATTTAGTGTATTTGTATGGGGCCTGTACAAAATGTTTTCTCAAAGGAATAGGTATTAGGAAATCACGGAGTTACATATCAGAGATCAGCAATGAATCGCTTTTTCGCTACTCATAAGTACTCATGAAATTTTGAGTATGAGTGAGTCAACAGTATTGAAATTCAACTACTCCGATTCATACGTACTCAATACAACATTGATTTATGAGTACAGGTTGCAATGAGTATGAGTACAATATTGACATCAAACTCATAACATTCGAAATATGTTTGATTCATACGCCTCATACTCATTCAGATTAATAAATTTAGAAAAATACTTAAAATACTCATAAATGATGCGAGTGATTCGAATCATTCATCAAAATTTAGACCTAGTTGTTGTTGCATTTACAAAGGAAGAATAAAGAAAAAGACAAAGACAGCAAGCAAAGTAAACACACAACCTTCTTGCGAGTATTGTAGTGCTAGTACGCGAATCGTACTTATTTTATGATTCGTGTATACGATGAGTCGTGGAGAGTCGGAATCAATAACATCATGCGTATTGTTAAGTATGGGTACCATGAGTATGACATTAAAATAAGTATGAATGCGTATAAGTATCAGAAATTATAAGCATGATTCGTATCTACTCATCGTTTTGAATACTCATTCCTGACCTCTGCTACATATACTGCCTGGTAAACGAATACCTAAGAAAATAGCATTGCGGGTGAGCAAATAGTTTTTAAGATAACAAGGTAAAGTAATCCCACATATTGAAAGCTGATTATGTGGACTATAACTGAAGGCAATTCCAGAAAGTACACTGTATTCCTCGGTTCACGAGGTCACGATTAGTTACCGAGAATATTTGGATTCAAATACCAATGAAAAAAGAATTTTTGATCGACCAGATTCATATCCAGATCCTGAATAGACAATGTAATCAGCTAAAGATCAGCTAAAGCATGACCACACACCGAAAACAATTTTAAATATAGTGGCGCTAAATATGATACGATACCCGATATATAAGGCGTTGCCAATATGTAATAAAAAAATTTTTTCCTGGCAACGATAGGCAGTCTTGGCAATAATTTTCGCCTTCAAGACAATTGTTAAGCTGGAGTTAAGGGTGTATCAAAAATTTATATTCGAATTTAGAAAAAAAGTTAAATGCCTGGGTATACATACATACATACATGCGCACATAATTGGCCATTACAGTCCTTACAGTCAGGCTTATAACCTAGTATCCCACAACACTTACTTTGTGTGCGTTAATTTTATAAATGGGTGGCGGTACCTACAGTTTAAAGTCGACTCCGAACGACAGATTTTCTTCAGAAGCTTTTTCATGTGCAATTTTATTTTACTCCGAGAGTTTTTGCCAGAAATATGTTGAGAAGTCGAAATATTTTTTGTATTTCATTTGGTTGGAGATGTCTGACCTGACGGTATGAACCGAGGCCTCACGTGCACGGCACTACTTACTAGACTTCGACGACTTCAATCCTTATAATGCTAAACGTAATAGCTGCATTATGACTATCAAGACAATAGTTAAGCTAGAGTTGATCCCTGGGCATGGTTGTGTATAGTCCGGATTGTAAATTTCTCTCATTTATCACCAGTAATACATGTGAGAAACTAGGCCGTAATCCTGACTGAAGGGTTATAATGGCCATTATGTATGTATGTATGTATGTATGTATGTATGTAATAGATGTGCTCTATTGTCTTATTAAACCATAATGAAATTTAAGTTAAAAAATCAAACGAAATTCTGTGTCATTCTTTATTGCATAATACTCGCTAACGAATATGTATTCTTGTATTGAATTCTTTTAGTCTCTTGCTTTTGTTTCTTTCATATGAATTCCACAGAAAAATCCAGTGAATATCTTCTTATGCGACATTAAACATTTACTTTCAATGCACTATGGGTCATTATGTCTGTGTGTCTACTTCTATAATTATCAGCATAGGCATAATACTTGTCGTAGTCATTTGTAATTACTTTTCAATTAAATATGCTGCCATACATAGCCATACAAATTGCATAAAATGCTCTTTAAAAGGCAAAAAACCTGCAGAAAAAGAATTCTTTTTTTACAATTCATTTCTCTTTCAATATACATTTGCAAACGAAATTAAAAGTTTATTTAAATACGGAAATGAAAAGAACCTGGCGTTTAATCAAAACTTATAATTTAAACGCAAATGAGTATGCGATACTATTATGTGTGGCATGTTGCATATGGGATTTTTTCTGTTTTTTTCCATTCGCTCGCATGCTCTACTTGTTTGAAGATACAAATAAAGTTCTATTCTTCAATTACTGCAGGTATAGACAGACAGACAGACTGTGGAGTGTAAATTCATCCTCATCGTCATCATTATTATTTTCATTCATTATAATCACAACAGCGTTGCAGTGGCATGAATGAAAATAATCCGTATTAAGCATCTGTTTAATATTCAACATGCATTCGTGCATCATTATTTAAATGCACATACACTCAGACATATACATACATTCTCATTCAGTACTAATTTCCAAATAGTGCAGCTCAACACACTGCATATGCAGTGTTCAATCGCTGTTAATAGTCAGTCATTCAGTCATTCAGTCATTCATTTACACTCACACTCGCCTATGACTGTCATTCAGCTAAGTTTGTAAATATATGTTGAGCGCTCATTTAGCTGATAGCTTCAGTTGTCAATTCATAAATAGTTTTTGTTATTGTTATTGTTGTTGTTATTGTTTGTTGCTGTTATGGTACGGTAACATTGTAACTCATTACACCAATTTCGATAGAGAAAATAATGCGCAATTTGTCTATATTTGTGTGTGTTAACATGAGTAGCGTTTAATAAAATCGTTGTCTAAATAGGTACTAGAATTACACACACACATACACTCATTAGGCAGAGAGGGCAGAGGTGAGGGGGGTCTAAACTAACTACAAATCTAAGTTCATGATTAGGCGGTTCTCCAACGCCGATCCAAAAAAGTCGTCTACGGATATCCAGCGTGAAGTTTGCGACAGATTTAATATCTCCATATCCAAAAGGACCATTTCAAGTCGTTTGGTTGAAGTCGGGCTAAATGGCAGAGTATCACGCAAGAGACCACTTCTGAACAAAATTCAGAGAAAACGTCGCGTTGAATTTTCTAAGTCCCATTTGAATTGGACAGCCATTCAATGGAAATATGTGCATTGGAGCGAGGAAACTAAGATACATCGCCTTGGTCCAGATGGTCGAAGATTTGTTAGAAGGCCCATCAGCCAAGTATTTAATCCTCGCTATGTTTCACGTGTAGTAAAGCATGGTGGAGGATAGATTATGGTGTGGTCATGTTTTTCCTGGAATGGTGTTGGTCCAATCCACAAAATTTATGGAATTTTAGATAAGGAAACGTACGTTTACATACTTAATAATGTGATGTTGCCGTGGACTGAGGAGAATTTGCCTGTTATCTGAAAATTTCAACAGGACAACGATCCAAAGCACACAGCCAAGGTAACAAAGAAGTTCATTGAAGATAATTCCATCAATGTTTTTTAGTGGCCGACATCAAGTCCGGACCTAAACCCCATCGAACTACTATGGGGCGATGTGAAAAAAGCTGCGAGCTTCAAAAATGTTACAAATATGGCGACTCTTTCGTGGAAGTTAAGAAGGCACGGGAGGCAATACCAGTGGAGCGATGTCGTAACCTTATGACATCAATGCGGAGGCGATGTGAAGCTGTATTAAAACAAAAAGGGTTTGCAACAATATATTGACAATAAGTAAGAATATAAACATAATATCACAATTTTTTTCTAATGGTTTTTATCGTTTCTAATTATGTGTCGCAGTCAATATTTGAAAAAATTTTGTTTTTTTTTAAATGTAAGAGATATGTTTCTTTGAATTTGTTGTTTTGAATAAGTTTTTTTGTTTCTTTTTTATGACTTTATAAAATTAAATAACAAATAGTTTGAAATGAAGAAACAATATGAAAAATATTTCAACATTTTATGAAATTTTAAAGCATTTCTAATTAGGTGTCAATAGGTGTATATCGAAGAGCTCACTGTCTTTAGTAAGTAGGTGGTTACTCAGTGTTACAAAAATTTGGAATTAAGCAGTCTATAGAATGCCTAGTGAAATGCTAAGCATAGCTCGATCATGACCTGGGTCAGTCCCTACAGCTGTCAGAAGGTGTTTTGTAGCTAAATTTCCTTCAGTACATTAATAAAAAAATGCTCGTTCGAGAGTATTATAGTCCAAGCAGAGTTTCTACTGGGACTTTTGAACTTTGACAGTTGCTAACGGCCATCTTGTTGAAGCTGCATCTGTCAAATTAATTGTCATTTATTCAGTCTGTTTTGCTAAGCCACAATGGATGGCAAATAATAAAATATAATGGGCTCTGGGGCATTTGGCAACTGACCCTAACTTTCATCGGAAAATCATGTTCAGCGATGAAACCCATCTCTGGTTGAATGGGTACGTGAACAAACGAAAATATCGATTTTGGAACGATCTCAATCTACATCAGATCCAAGAACGTCTGATGCATTCCAAACAGGTTAATGTTTAGTGTAGATTTTAGGCTGACGGCGTTAATGTTCCATATTGTAATGAGACCGTCGTTCAGAAAACCATCACCGTTATCGGCAAGCTCTATAGTTTGATGAATACCAACTTCCTTTGGCCTGAATTGAATGATCTGGAGACCAAAAACATGTACATACATATGTACATAATTGGTCATTACAATCCTTTAGTCAGGATTACGAGCTAGTTTCTTACACCACTTATGTTTTGTATGTTAATTTTTATACATGAGTGGTTGTACCTACAGTTTAAAGTCGACTCCGAACGACAGATTTTTGAGAAACTTTTCATGGCAATTTTATTTACTCTCAGGATTTTTGCCAGAAATCTAATGAGAGGAAGTCGCCGAAGAAGTATTTTTTTCTTTTAGCTGGGGTTTGAACCTAGACCTCATGCCTAATAATAGCCAACACACTACCTACTGGACCACGGCGACTTCAACATGTGGTTTAAACAAATAGTACCACATGGCTTATGTCCCATTGGATATCTCGCACAAGCGAATTGAGAGCATGATTGTTTCACGTGGAAATGATGTGAATTTGACCATCGTGCGATTTGACTTTATCTTGTGGCGTTTCCATAAGTCGTAGATGTATCCGAATAAAACACAATCCATTGCGATCCTCAATGCCAACATAATACATGCCATAGATCAAATTCAGTCTGATCTAAACGCCAGAGTCATGGAATATTGAAAATTTCCGATGTATTTCACCTAGAAAAGCAATGGCGGACATTCGAACGATTTTTATTCCAAATATAATGGCTTCCATGAATCTCCTTTCAAATGAAAGAAAAATTTTAATGATGTCTCACACATACACTTTGTTTTATTCAAATCTAAACATAGGAAGCGTTTTATGTAAGACCCCTTATTTGTAAAGTCATTCAGCAGAGTTATGCGTGACAATATGCCAGTTTCTAGCAGATTTGTAGCTGATTCCACTGAGTAGAGTGATCGGTATGCTGATGATTATGCGAAATCTTCTTTTCCCTTAATGACGGGCACTTATCACTGCTTTTGCCATATTAAATCCTCTCTCGAGTAGATGTTGAACAGTAGTCATGCAGCATTCTTGATCGTGTAATCTCTATCGTTTTCATCACTTCTGCTGGTATTCAATCAGCAGGAAGGCATTCATAGTCCTTAAGCTGACTTTCAGAGGCTTTTGGGCAGTAAGAAGGCAAAATATAATTTTTTTTTGTATCAGGCGACCTGTTTCAGATCGAGGTTTCTATTGCTAAGAGAGGTCAAGGGTCCCATATGAAATCAAAGACTTTCAGACTGATCAGTTTATAGTTTTTTTCCTTGAAGATGATTGAAAGGCAAGTGACCAGTTGAATTATTTTCGATATGACATGTTAGTACATGCTGTAGTTTAGAGTAAGATCTGCAGTTGTGTAGGACACCATTCAGTTCGCTATTATGGCCTACAACTTTCCCTTTTCATGCTTATTTTTAAATTTTAAATGGAAATCCAAAAACAATGAAACAGTATTTAGCAGATAAAGTAATTTGTATACTCTAATCCCCCTCATCAGTTGTTAAATAGGATTTCTTGTCGTGTAATCTCTAACGTATTTATTATGCAGGTATTCAATCAGGGCAAAGGCCTTCATAGTTTTAAAGCTTACTGTCAGGGGTTCTTCAGGTGTTAAGGCACCTGATCAAGATCTTTATTCCTAAAAGGAAACCATCCACCACGAAATAGACGGTTTTCAGACCGATATGTTTGTAATCTTATTCCTTGATGATGAAAGAGAATTGAATTTGTACAGCATCTTTTGCGTGGTTGTATTCAAAACATAATGCAATGCAACAGAGTAGACTTCACTTATGTGATGAATATTCCAGGCCTGGTTCTTCTAGAAGTTGATATTGCTTCTTGAAATTTTTTCTGAAAACCATATGCACAGAATACTGCTCTCATTCCCGTAGTTTTCATTTCAAAAAAAAAAAAAATTACAAAACCAAGGCCCCCACATTGCTTCTTGAAATTTTTTCTGGAAACTACAGAACACTATTCACATTCAGTCGTTCTCTCTTTCACTCAAAGAATTATAAATGCTAGGCCCCCCTTTTCAGTAAATGTTGCACGCCCTGGTGTATCCAGTATAGTATTTGCTTTACTTTTAAATACTCGAACTTGTTAATAAAATTGAAAACAATCATGGCCCATGTATGTGTTACGTTTTCAGTGAGTATTACGTTATTAGTGACAAGGTTTTTAAGTGCATCTAAATGGAAATTAACTTTTGAAAAACCCAGCGTGTATCTTTTTAAAAAAAGGTACACAAACAGGATGACATAAAATGTTGAAATGAAACAAATTAAATGGGAAAATATTAAAATGGCTTCGGAAAATCAGTAGGTGGTCGTAACTAAACGGTTCAGATACTTGAAATAAAGGGTCCGCCAAATAACTTTTTTTTGGAAAATTCTTTAAAAATAAAACTACTGAATACTTTCTCAAATTTCTTTTTTATTTGAAAGTACAATCCTTCCGGTTAATAATGGAAAATAATTTCATTCAAATGGTTGCCTCGGCTGGCAATGCAGTTGCCTACACGATCGGTCCAATTTTTAAGCACATTATCGATTGTTTGCAGCTATATTTCACCAATGGCTTCACGAATATTATCCTTTAAAGCGTCAATTATCTCTGGCTTGTCGGCGTAATACTTATCTTTGACGGCACCCCACAAATAATAGTCCAACGGTGTCAAATCACAGCTCCGAGGTAGCCAAACGACATCAGCTCTGCGGCTGATAATGCGATCTTCAAAAACAGGTCGCAAAACATCGAGTGTTGCTTCGGCTGTGTGGCACGTAGCGCCGTCCTGTTGAAACCAAATGTTGCCAATATACTCCTCTTCAATTTTTGTGAACAAAAATTCGTTCAGCATGGCCCGATAACGATCGGCCACTCCTTACTCATTTTCGCAGAAAAATGACCCAATTATGCCTCTGGACCAAAATCCGCTCCAAACAGTGACTCGTTTTGGGTGCGTCGGCTTTTCAATGTATGCGTGCACAATTTTGCTTGTTTACATACTCGCCGAGATCAAAATGAGCTTCATCTGAAAAGATGATTTTTTTTGCCAAAATCGGCATCTTCTGTAAGTCGATCGCAGGCCCACTTAGCGAAACGAAAACGCATTGGATGGCTTCAACTCTTGAACCAATTGGACTTTGTATGGCGTCATACCAAGGTCTTTATGCAAAATTTGTCTCAATGATGTCTCCGAAATGTTCAATTGTTGAGAACGACGGTGAATTGATGTTGATGGCGCTTCACGCACACTTTCTGCCACAGCAGCAATATTCTCGGGTGTACGCACTGTTTCTGGCTTTTCACGCTTTGGTTTATCTTTCACTTTTTTCATAAGATAACGAACATACGGAGCTGACGGTGCTTCTCTTCTTCCAAAATCCGTACGCAATTTTCGCACACATTCTGCAACATTACCATGATTTTCAAAGTAATGTCGCAATATTTCCCAGCGTTGTTCAAGCGTATAAACAACCATATTCGTTCAGCGGAAGGATAAAACTAATTATCTGTCAAATCAGACATGAAATAAGCACTATTTGGAAAAAAACGTTAGATGGCGGACCCGATACTAGTAGTTAGTGTTTTGGCAAGGCCACGCTTCAAACCTCAGGTCAAACATCTCTAACAAAACGAAATACGTAAAAATATTTCTTCCGCGACTTCCCCTCAGCTGATGAAAAGTTTCTCAAAAATCTGTTGTTCGGAGTCGTCTTTAAACTGTAGGTCCGGCCACTCATGCAATAAAATTATACACACAACATATGTAGGTGGTGTGAGAATCTTGGTTGTAATCCTGTCTGGAGGGCTGTAATGACCAATTATATATTTACGTATGATATATAGGCTCCAGTCGGTGTAGTTGAGAAGTCTCAGAAGTAGAAAACATAGCAATTTTTCATTTCCTGTAACTCATTTGAAGATCTTTGTTATTCTAATGAGCGTAGATTGTCTCGGAAGTCCGTTAAGTCGTATTATATTCCATACATGTGTAGGGTTTTACAATGAGTATGTATGTAGTCTTGGTCAGTGACTCTAAAGTTCATAAAAAAGTTTCCGTAGAAGCTTGTCTGCGTAATAAAATTTAATTTTCAATTCTCTTACCATTGTGTTGTAGGCCATCAGAGAGTCTAAATTGTGTTCATATGGCCACAATAAATTCTTCGAGCGAAGAAATCATGTAAGCCCTCTTGAAATCATGGCAACCAACTAACATTTCAGACTCAATTATCCTTAAAAGTTTAAATTCAAATTGCAATTCAAAAAAAGAAGGCAAAAATACAGAGAAAAACTTTAATTTTGTTGACTCTTAGTCTCTGCAAACAACAAATTCTAGACATTCTAGAATAACAACAGGAAACAACTGTCCTTCATTTGAGATTGTATACAACAACAACAGCAACAACAATAATAATTTAATTAATTATTTTCTTTAGTCTGACACACACACACACACTTATGTATGTATACCAAGCTAAATAATAACAAAATTTTCATTGTTGTGTTGGAGGAAAAGTTTTTACTTTTTTCGCCCCTTAAATAATGCATCCTTTCATATCCTTTTTATTACCTTGACTGCAGTGTGCAAAAACGTTAAAGAATACAAGAAACATTTACGTTTTACTTCTCGAAAAATGTAGCAGATTTTGAATCTTTTTTACATTTTCTTGTAACAATAGCAACAAAAACAATTCAATTTCATTATCTTTTTTTGTTTGTTTGTATTTTCAAAATCTTTTGTTTTTTTTGTAGGAATATGAATGAACCTGTAACAGAAAATTATTTTTTATTGTTGTTTTTCCTTTAACTTTATGTCCAGAAAAAGAAAAGAAGGGAAAAAGAGGGGGATGAGTGTGTACAAATTACTTTATCTGCTAAATACTGTTTCATTGTTTTCGGATTTCCATTTAAAATATAAAAATAAGCATGAGAAGGGAAAGTTGTAGGCCATAATAGCGAACTGAATGGTGTCCTACACAACTGCAGGTAATGCACTACACTACAGTATGTACTAACATATCATATCGAAAGTAATTCAACTGGTCACTTGCCTTTCAATCATCTTCAAGGAGAAAAACTACAACCTGATCAGTCTGAAAGCCCTTGATTTCATATGAGACCCTTCACCTCTCTTAGCAATAGAAACCTCGATCTGAAACAGGACGCCTGATACAAAAAAAAAATAATATTTTGCGTTCTTACTGCCCGAAAAGCCTCTGCCAGTAAGCTTAAGGACTATTAATGTCTTCTTCCTGATAGAGTACCAGCAGAACTGATGAAAGCGAGAGCGATTACATGACCAGGAATCCCACTTAATAACTGTTGAACAGTTACTTGAGGGAGCGCTAATTATGACAAAAGCAGCGATTAGTTTGTGATCACCGTAAAGGGAAAATAATATCCTCATTAATCATCAGTCACCACAGCACTCTGCATGGTGGAATCATCTACAAAACGACTATAAAAACATACATTGTCACATTTAAATGTGCATGACTTTTATTAATAATACATCTTACATGTGCTTCCTATCGTTGTAGTCGTCGTAATCTAGTAGGTGGTGTGTTGGCGTATTGGACGTAAGGCTACGGTTCGAACTCCACGACACACAGACATCTCCAACACAACAAAATATGAAAAAATATTTCTTTGGCGACTGCCTCTCAGTAGATTTCTGCCAAAAACTCAAAGAGTAAATAAAATTGTAAAAAATCTGTCGTATGGAATCGACTTTAAACTGTTGGTCCCACCACTCATGTATAATATTATCACACACAACATGAGTGGTATGAGAAGCTAGGTTGTAATCCAGACTGAAAGGTTGGTAGGTATGTATGCCTCCTATTTTTAAGTATAAATCACGCCTCCGAAATACTCAATTATTCATGAGTCTGCAGCATACATCTGAGAGAATTTGACTGAAATTGAAATGAGATAAGTTGGCTTGTAGGATGACTATAAATCCTACTTAACAACTGTTCAACAGTTACTGGAAGAAGGGTTTGGTGTGCCAAAATAAGCCCTTAGTGCTTATCATTAAAGGAAAAGATTCCGCGTAATCATCAGCATACCGACCACTCTACATACTGGAATCAGCTACAAATCTGCTGAATGACTTTACAAATAAGGGGTCTTACATAAAGCCGTTCCTATCTTTAAATTTTAATAAAACAACGTGTGTGTGAAATATCTGTGAACATTTTTATTTGTTTGCAAGATCCATAGAAGCCATATGTGTGGAGCATAAAATCTGCCATGGTTTTTCTGGGTGAAATTCATCCAAAGTATTCAATTTTCCACGACTCCGGTGCATAAAACAAGCTAAAGTTGATCGATGCAGGGGTTATGCTTGCATTGAATATGGCAGTGGATTGTATTTTATACGCATTCACCAGCGATTTAGTAAATCCTTGCAAGAAAAAGTCAAACGTAGTTAAAACATACAATGCCGTTGGCCAGCTCAGGGTAGAATATTCAACGTAGTGCCGTCCTAAGTGAAACCACGTTTGTGTGCAGGCCAAAAAAAGTTGTTGATCATCAAACTATAGCGTTGACAGTGATTGTCTGCTCAAAGTCGTTCTCAAAGAAAAAAGTTCCAATGCCGCTGTCAGCCCAAAAACCATGCAAAAAAGTGACTTCTTCAGGAAACATTTGATGCTCTTGAATCTATTTTGGATCAGTATGACCCCAAATTCTGCAATTTTGTTAATCCATGCATCTATACATCCAGAAATGGGCCCCATTACTGAAGAAGATTTTTCGCGAGACATTTTGCCCGGACAGAAAATCCATTTTGTTACAACAATTTTATAATTTGCATGTGTTGTCGAATACTTTACATATTTATGGTGATCAGGGATAACAAACCTAATATGTAAGGACAAATCGAAATGTAGTTACATACATACATAGCATAATTGATCATTACAACCCTTCAGTCAGGATTACGACCCAGCCTATTACACCACTTATGTTGTGTGTTAATTTTACATATGAGTGGCAGGACCCACTTCGACTTTGAACGACAGATTCAACTCTTCAGAGTTTTTTTGTCAGAAATCTGCTGAGAGGCAGTTGCCGAAAGAATATTTTATCTATTTTCCGTTTCGTTAAGGATGTCTGACCTGTGATTTGAACTGTGGCCTCACGTCTAATGAGCCAGCACAATACCTACAGATTTCGGAAACTTCATTCCAAGCGTAGTTCCTTGTTGGCTATGTATTAGAAGTTAGAACAACTCTGCTATGTAAAGGGTCCGCCAAATAACTTTTTTTTTTGAAAATGCTTTAAAAAAAATTACTGATGTTTTTTCAAATTTCTTTTTTTATTTGAAAGCACAATCCTTCCGGTTAATAATGAAAAATAATTTCATTCAAATGTCTGCCTCGGCTGGCCATGCAGTAGCCTACACGATCGGTCCAATTTTAAAGCACATTATCGATTGTCTGCGGCTGTATTTCACCAATGGTTTCACGAATATTGTCTGTTAAAGCACAACTGCCTCTGGCTTGGCGGCGTAACACTTATCTTTGACGGCACCCCTCAAATAATACTCCAACGGTGTCAAATCGCAGCTCCGAAATGGCAAAACGACATCAGCTCTGCGGCTCATAATGCGATCTTCAAAAACAGGGCGCAAAACATCGAGTGTAGCTTCGGCTGTGTGGCACGTAGCGCCGTCCTGTTGAAACCAAATGTTGCCAATATCCTCCTCTTGAATTTTTGTGAACAAAAATTCGTTCAACATGGCCCGATAACCGCCATTGACTGTAACGGCCACTCCTTGCTCATTTTCGAAGAAAAATGGCCCAATTATGCCTCTGGACCAAAATCCGCACCAAACAGTGACAGTGCCCGCCAAGATCAAAATGAGCTTCATCTGAAAAGATGATCGGCATCTTTTGGTGTAGGCTACTGCCAATTGAATGAAATTCTTTTCCATTATTAACCGGAAGTATTGTACTTTCAAATAAAAAAAGAAATTTGAGAAAATATTCAGTAGTTTTTTTTTTAAGCATTTTCAAAAAAAAAGAAGTTATTTGGCGGACCCTTTATAAAATTTTTAGTTTTTACTATAGGCGCTTATTACGACCTGCGAGCACTATGCCACTTTTGGTATTTCATTCTTTCAAAGGATAAAATGCCAAATTAGTATGGGCACCAACCAACCATTTCTCTTATAACCACAGCACCATAGCCATTCAAACTTAAAAACAATTTTAATGTTGCAAGTTTACAGCAACGTCAAGATGCCACTTATTGTTAAAAGTTTTCTATTTTGAGTTTTCTTTTTGTTCTGAAAAATGTAAAAATTTTGTAAATTTTGAATTCTTCACTGCAAGCACTTACAATTTAAACCCATTGCTTCCCTTTAAATTTAAGGCGACTGTCATAAATTCCTAGAAAAAATTAAATCGATTCAGTTTCTTCCTCTTTTTTTCAACGTTTTCCCATTTAAATGAAAATATGAAATAAATTCCAGTTTATTCCCAGCAATGAATCCTTTTTAAATCATCATCATTTTTATCCTGGCCAGGAATTTTAAATCGTTCTCAGAATGAAAAAAAAGAAAGGAAGCAAACTTTTGTTTCAACTCGTAAATGATGTAAAAAATGTGTGTCATTTTTTTAACTGTGTTACCACGTCCCCGTACACACACACACACACATACACAACATTTACCTGGTTTATGAGTTCTGATCGTGTGCGAGTATTACGGCAAAAAAACTGCTGCCATGTATACCCACAGGGGAGACATTGTAAATCATTAAGTTTTCTTGTTGTTGTTTTTGTTAGCGTTTCTATTCAGTTGTCCTTATTGTTGCTATCGTGTTATTGTTATTGCTGTTGTTTTTGTTGTTGGCTTTTATGAAAAAGTATCTAAAAAAATCTCTTTTTTTAGCTTTAAAACTCTCTGTCTCTCTCTTTTCAATGCTTTATGGGTTAAAGAGAGAACCAACAACAGCACAAAAAAGTCATTTTAGAATCTGAATTTATAATGGAGTTGTGACAAATTATTTTAAACCAAAAAAAGAAGAAAAATAAACAAAGTTCCAGAAAATAAAAGACTTTCGAGAAACATTTTTAAGAGAATAGCAAAATTTAATAAACATTTTTAGAATTAATTTCCTCGGGACAGAGTTCAGGTGCAATATTCTTCTACGACATTTCGGTACCTTGTCTCTATATTTTTACAGCCTATGTGGCCGTTGACTAATCCGTTTCGCCTGAGTATCTTGAGTGCAATGTCCAGTAATGACTGCCATAACTATGCTAAGCGTGTCGCTCTGGAATTTGAGCAATATTTTCTATGCGTCCTTTATGAAGCCTGGCTCAGGTTGGGCGACACTATCTCGCTTATATCCCAAGCCGCGCTGGCAGTTCTATTGTAATCCATTGCAGCCTTCTTGATCCTAATCTTCCCAGTTCTTGAGATTGCTAAAGAAACCAGTGCTCTCAAAGCCGTCTGACTACCAAAAAGTATGCTGGTATCTTTTCCAGAGATATTGCGATCTCTTTGTAATGATCACCGCAGACGGTATAGAAGACTCTTTCGCCTAAAGCATGCAACAATAATCAGGTAACCTTATCGAATGAGCTACACTTTTCGAATCGGAAGAGTTTCTTTCACTTTTGATCTATCCAAGTGCATTACATCAGTGCATTACATCAGTATATCATTGCCACCTATCTAGAATGAATGCTTTGAACTTTGTCATGAAGTCATAATGCTTTCTCATGTAATTAATATT
The DNA here is from genome assembly GCA_932273835.1 of Sarcophaga variegata. Lineage (NCBI taxonomy): Eukaryota > Metazoa > Arthropoda > Insecta > Diptera > Sarcophagidae > Sarcophaga > Sarcophaga variegata. The sequence continues at coordinate 13,178,796 of OW026360.1, forward strand.
CCCAAAGTTTACTAATTCTGTCCGGAGTCGGTAGTATCCGCTATTCGATAAGTGACACTGTACTATCACTCACTCCTATTAACTGCTAAGCCGTTACAGTTCCAGATGCTAGGAGCATATGGTTATTTCTAACGTTGACATACCGTAGTAGTTATAAATGATCATTACATACGTAAAGAGTGTATACATCACATCTAAGATTCTACAAAATTGTTGGGTGTTCCTGCTACTACTGTTGCTACTACTACTGCTACCGCTGCGACTACTACTACTGCCACTATTTCATTGCTACTGCTACTAGTGCTACTACTACTGCTATTCTTACTACCGCTACCGCTACGACTACTACTACTATACTACTACTGCCACTATTTCATTGCTACTGCTACTAGTGCTACTACTACTGCTATTCTTACTACCGCTACGACTACTACTACTATGCTACTACTGCCACTATTACACTGTTACTGCTACTAGTACTACTACTACTGCTATTACTACTACCGCTACCGCTACGACTACTACTACTATGCTACTAGTACTACTACTACTGCTATTACTACTACCGCTACTGCTACGACTACTACTACTATGCTACTACTGTCACTATTTCATTGCTACTGCTACTAGTACTACTACTACTACTGCTATTACTACTACCGCTACCGCTACGACTACTACTAATATGCTACTACTGTCACTATTTCATTGCTACTGCTACTAGTACTACTACTACTGCTATTACTACTACCGCTACCGCTACGACTACTACTACTATGCTACTACATTACCACTACTACTACTAGTACTGCAACTACTACTACGACTTCTTGCCAAATATTTGACACTCTGCAGAAGTTCAAACAAATGGGCTCACATATTCATGAATCATTGAGCCGATTAAGGCACATGCAGAACACAATTTTTATGTTAAGCCTGACCAAAATTCATCTTAGGAACCTCATAGCAGTTATAACGGGATATTACGCCCAGAGTATCGAAATGCCCCACAGAATCTTTAATGATTATAAAGAAGAGCGGATCCCTGTTTTTATTTGGCACTTAGAAAGCTGGGACAAAGGGTTCTTGGGTACTCATAGTGTGTTGACAAAACGTGTCAAGCCAAAGGAAAATTGCCGATAATTGTGAAAATTGCAACATGTTATCGATAAATGCGGCAACATATCGGGTTTAATAAAATTAATATTTTAAATATTTTTAGACTTTAAAATATTTGTTGCTTACGATGCCTACGGCGTGTGGTCTTTTTAAATTCTTTTCTCATATTTTATCGCCATTTTAATGTTTTTCCTTATTGTTTTGTTACTTATTTATGTTTTCCTCTTATTTTTGTGTTTTCTTTTCTTTTTGCCTCGTAATTGATGCTTTTTTCAAAATAAAATTCTAACACCGTTGATGTACTGCAACAGACAAAAATACTATACTTGGGTGGCTAAGGGAATTGGGAAATAGAATATTTTTGTTTTGCTTATTTCCGGAATAGAAAAACAATTTTTTTTTTTAGAGGGGGGATTTTGGTTTGCCAAAGTACGAGTATTTTGTGGCGAATGCTACTAATGGCATGCAAATGTATTGTTATTGATCCCCAAAGTTGAAATTTACATTCTAAACTTTGTTTGTTCCTCTTTCCCTTTTTTTCTTACATTATTTTTCTTGCCGTTTTATTACCGTCTACCAGGAGTTTGTATCGAAGAAATTTAATCGCTTTAAATAGAAAGAAAATGCCGGCCAAATTAAATAAAAGAATTTAAGATGCATTAGATGATAGTAATCCGAAGTATGAATTTAAATTTTTCAAATGTTTGTTAAGGGCCTCTATATTGAGGGCCTCACATATTAGGTCGGTTCACAAAACAAGGCAACTTTCTTCTCAAAAAATGGTCCACTTAAAAGTTCTCCTACTGAGATACTATTCTCTTATGCCAACGTGTATCCCAATCCTTAAAGCATTTCTTTGTATAGCCTTGACTTACTTACTTATATTGGTATTGGTATACTTCAGAGTAGAATTAGTGAAATACTCATCGCAGTTTATAGTGAAAAGATACTTAAGAGCTTTAGTTTAAAATAAATAGGCAGCTGCAGTAAGCAAAGCTTCTTTAAGTGCTTAAAATGGTTCCACTGACGTATCTCTAAGACTGTCGTACCATTTATCAATAATTCCTCGACCATTCTGTTGACAACAATGTTAAGAATCTTATTTACATCAAATCATATATCCCATATCGAGTAGATAGGTTAGGTTAGGTTAGAGGACGTGTACTTGTCAATTAAGACAAGTACAGTACCCGGAGGTCGAATTGACCCATTGTACAACGTCTTTAAAGAGGGAAGGATAATAGAGGGATAAAAAGGGGAGGATGTAGGAAAGGGGAGAAAGGGAAGTGGAGGAAAACCTGAGTAGAGAACTTTTGGTTGTAGTATCCAATTGTCCAAGAATCTTCAAAAAAAAAATTTTTAAATTGACACATGCCTTGACCGAGAGATTGAGTGAAGGCTCTACATATATCAAACTTCTGTCACTGATGCTAGCAAAGAAACATAAGTTTCTATTCCGAACTATTGTTCGATCGTGAGCCATTGAATTTCAACGATGATCACCAACTTCGAATTCTCATTATTTTCTTCAAGTGTATGCAGGTTAAAGTCGTCGCAGTCTAGTGGCAGTTTGTTGGCTTGTTAGAAATGAGGCCACGGTTCAAAACATAGGTCAAACATCTCCAGTCAAACGAAATATAAAAACATTATTTCTAAGGCGACTTCCTCTCAACAGATTTCTGACAAAAACTCTGAGAGAAAGTTTCCCCAAGTTTTTTAGTACTTTAGTAAGCTCATGCAAATTCCATTCAAAATGAGCGTTCAATGCTAGCAACCTATCATTGAAAAATCATCTCCAGCGATGAGGCCCATTCAGGATGAAAACAAACAAAAACGAACAAAATTGTCAAATTCTAAAGGATAACAGCCCAATCCAATGCATTCCAAAAAATCTGACAGCATTATCTGTCAGTAATCCTTTTGGAACGATGTTGGTAAGGCCATCACTGTCAGCAACGAGCGCTACAGGTCGATGATTACCCACTTCTTTTAGTCTGAGTTGAATGATTTAGACGCTACTAGGTGCCGTAGTCTAGTTAGGAAAATGCACCCTCAAGCGGTATGAATCGAAAGAGAGAATCAAAATCATGCTCTGAGCTAGTAGAAGGATTACGAATTTCGAATCATTCAAGAAAAACTCTCATTAGCATTGCAGGACAATAAGGATATCATGGGAAATTGCATTGCTGATGAGCTGGACAGGACTTTCCGACACATTACAAGGCACAAATATTCTTCGATCATTGTTCAGGGAGGCGTATCTTCATTGACAGCATTAGGGGCAAGTCTAGTATTCTGGGACTGTGATGGATTACGAATTTCGAATCGTTCAAAGCACATTGTCGAAAATTGCATTTGCTGATGAACTGGCCAGGAAGACACAAATGTTCTTCAATCGTTGTTCAGGGATGCTCAGCTTCGTTGGCAAGATGAAAGCAAATCCAGTATTATTAGACTCTATTCGACTGGTTCCGGTTTTTTCTTTAAATCACGTCGTTATCCATTGCACTGTAATTGCTGTAGTCTAGTGTAGGTATTGTGTTTGGCTTATTGGAAGCAATCCCATGGTTCAAGTCCCAGGTCATACATGGTGACCAAAACGAAATGGGAAAAAATATTTCCACGGCGACTTTCTCTCAGCAGTTTTTTTCTTTTCTGTCATGAAAATTTTCTCGGAAAAATTTGTAGGTTTGGTGCCGTTTTTAAACCACACACAACGTGGGTGGTGTGAGAAGCTAAATCAAAGCGAGTTATAGCGCCTTTAAATATGTTTAAATACCAATAAAGCGATTCTAAAATGTCCTTAGAAGTCATTAGGTTTACAGTCTTTTTACGCTGTCAGTCATTTCCAAACTTTTTTCTTTTGCTATCAAACGGTAATGTACGTCAACCAAATGCAAAAAATTAAATCTAGACAGACAGAGAGTGAGAGAGAAAGAGAGGGGAGAGAGTGTTGCAATGATTATGCTAAAGTTGAAAACCTTGTTACTTGAATAACTTGAAGGAAAAACTCAAGAGTCACAAAAACAGTCATCAGCACCATCAAAACCATCAAAAAACAAGTCACAAGACTAAAAATTAAATACAAAAACAATAAGAAAAATAAGAACAAAGTACAGAGAAACTGGGCAAAAAAAAGGAGTTAAACCATGGCAGGATGATTTCTAGCTAGAGTTGGCAAAAATAAATGCGTTGTGTTCACTTTTTTTTTTGGCTCAACATTAAGTTACTTAACGTTGCAACAACAACAACAAACACAAAAAACAGGAAGCAAAGGATAATAACCGATTTAAGCCACTTGGAAGTAACAGAAAAACAACAACAACAGCAAGTAGCATTTGAAAAAAGGGGAGGAGGAAAAATACATAAAAACCAGCTGCTTAGTATGAGATTTTCTCGTAAAACAAAATGCTAAAAAACTATGAGTAAAACTTCGGTAAATATTTATCCAGATTAAGAAGAAGTAAGTTAGAAAAATAGAGGAAAAAAGTGAAGAGAAGAAGAAGAAGAAAAACTGAATTGAAATATGAATGGGCATTAGAAAGAAACTGAAAACAAAAAAAAACTTAAAAACGTAACTAACGAAGCATGTGTTCTACAATAACCAGCCATCGGGCAATAAAAACATGCACAAAAAAAGTGCAAAACTTGCTGATCTTAAACCTGACAAAATTAACAAAAAAAAATCAAAAGAAATGAAGAAAAAATTCTGAAGGTAAGTAAATTGAAATCACCAGGTAAAAAGATGTTCAGTTAATTTAAAAAAATATTTTAAAATGATTTCCTTATTTTATATTTTAAATATTATGCTCCATGATATTTAGTAGTGAAAGTGCTAAAGTCAATCTAATAAAGCAAATATAAGAGGTAAAGCAATTAATGCACTTCTTTTTCTTCTAAAAGACCTAACTATAATCCTAAAGAGCGTGTATATCACATCTAAGTTTATACAAAAATTTTGGTTGTTTCTGTTACTACTACTACTGGTACTACTACTGCTACTATTACTGCTACTGCTACTGCTACTACCACTGCTACTATTACTGCTACTACTACTGCTGCTACTACTGCTACTACTACATATACTACAATACTACCAATGCTGCTACTACTACTGGTACTACTACTGCTACTACTACTGCTACTACTACTGCTACTGCTAGTACTACCAGTACTACAATACTACCAATTCTGCCACTGCAACTGTTACTACTACTAGTAATACAATACTACCAATTCTGCCATTACTACTGGTGCAAGCATTTTTGGGTGTTTCTGTTACTACTACTACTACCGGTACTACTACTGCTACTACTTATACTACTGCTACTGCTGCTGCTACTACTACAACAACTACTACTACTCCTACTGCTATTACTACTACTTCTACTATTACTACTAAATTACCACTACTAATACTGGTACTGCAACTAATACTACCACTACTAGCCAAATCTTCGACGTTAAGTTTTATAAGAGGTAAAGCAATTACTGACGAAAAAAGTTCATTCTTCTTCAACATGAGTGCTCTATGAGTGCTCAAGTGAGCTTTTGGTATCAAAACTACCACTCCAACCTACCTGCCTCTTCAGCTCCATATAACACAGCTGTTGCAACTGTACACCTTCGTTATCCAAGCTAATAAACCTCTAAACTCCCCAGAATAAAGTTCTATTACTCATACGATGCATGGAGCGTACAACTCCGTTGTTAAAGTTGATAAGCCTCCAAACTCCCCAAAATGAAGTTCTGTTACTCATACGATGCTGGTTGATTAGAAGGCTTTCAGACCGAAATACAAATACCAGCACAGGGAAACCAGGCAAGCCTCAGTAATTTTTTCCTTTTTCAGTGTATGCTAATGACTTCTGCATTCAGATCTGTAACGAATTCTTTTTAACAAATGTACCTTAAAGCGGTATGTATCGAAAGAGAAAATCATGGGCTGGAGAAGTGGATGGATTACGAAGATAACTCTCATAAGCATTTCAGAACAATTAGGACATCGTCTGAAATTGCATTACTGATGAACTAACTGTTCAGGCATAGAGTTCACTATTTCCGCCACTATACATACATAATTGGTCATTACAACCCTTCAGTCATAATTATGGCCTAGCTTCTCACACCACTCATGTTGCGTGTGTTAATTTTATACATGAGTGGCGGGACCTACAGTTTAAAGTCGACTGCGAACGACAGATTTTTCAGAAACTTTTCATGGAAATTTTTTTTATTTGCTCTCAGAGTTTTTGCCAGAAATCTGCTGGGAGGAAGTCGCCGAAGAAATACTTTTTACATTTTATTTTGGTGTCTGGTTTGACATGTAATGAGCCAACACACTACCTACTAGACTACGGCGACTTCGACTTCCGGCACTATACAAGGCACAAATGTTCTTCGACTGTTGTTTAGGAAGGCTCAGCTTCAGCATTCAATATTATTAGACTCTGTATATAAAATTGCCATGAAAACTATTCCCAAAAATCTGTCGTTCGAAGTCGACTTTAAACTGTAGGTCCCGCCCCTTACATGTACGAAATTAACACACACAACATATGTGTTGTGAAAGGATAGAAGAATTTTGGGTGTGTGGTACTTGAAGTCGCCGTAGTCTAGTGGGTAGCGTGTTGGCTTATTAGATGTGAGGCCATTGTTCAAACACCCGCTTAGACATCTTGAACAAAACAAGGAAAACATGAAAAGAATATTTTTCTTCGGCGACTGCCACTCAGCAGATTTCTGGCAAAAACTGTGAGAGTCTAATAAAATTGACATGAAAAAGTTTCACCTGACCTAACCTGAAGGGCCAATTATGTATGTAGCAAAATACAAGTGTTCTCCAATCTGTTGTTCAGGGGGCTTCAGCTTCGTTAGTAGCATGAGGGCAAGACTAGTATTTTTAGACTATGTTCGAGTGATCTCGTTCTTTTCTTAAATCACATCGTTCTCCATCGTATTGTAGCCGTCGTAGTCTAGTAGTTAATAAGTTGGCTTATAAGACGTGAAGCCACGGTTCGAACCCCAGGTCAAATATCTCCAACAAAACGGAAAATAAAAAAATTATTCCTTCGGCAACTGCCACTCAGCAGATTTCTGGCAAAAACTCTGAGAGTAAAAAAAATTTCCATGAAAAGTTTCTGAAAAATTTATCGTTCGAAGATTAAAAAATCTATCGACTTTAAACTCTAGATCCCGCCACTCAGGAAGTAAGTGGTGTGAGAAACTAGGTCCCAATCCTGACTGAAGGATATTAAAGACCAATTGTGTATGTAACAGGTTAGAAATGTTCTTCGATACGTTGTCCAGTGAGGCTCAACTTCGTTGGCCGCATGAATGCAAGTGCTCTGTCAGACTGATCAGATTCTTTCCTTAAATCACTTGATTATTCATTGTACTATTGAGTTTCTAATAAGCCCGAGCTAATTAGAGAACGACCTGTAAAATTTGCTTTAGATCTGAGGAGGAGACGGAGACTACCTTTAGCCTCATGTATCATGTGCCTGGCTGTTACCATGAAATAGAGGAGTTTCTTGACTTCTTAGGTAAGATTAGGTTAGAGGACGTGTACTTGTCAATTAAGTCAAGTACAGTACCCGGAGGTCGAATTGACCTAGTGTACAACGTCCTAGTTTCTCACATCACTTATGTTGTGTGTGTTAATTTTATACATGAGTGGTGGGACCTACAATTCAACGTCGACTCCGAACGACAGATTTTTGAGAAACTTTTTCATGGCAATTTTTTTACTCCCAGAGTTTTGGCCAGAAATCTGCTGAGAGGAAGTCGCCGAAGAAATACTTTTTATATTTTGTCTTGATGTCTGGCCTGGGGCTCAAACCCTGGCTTTACGTCTAATAAGCCAACACACTACCTACTACGGCAACTTCTAAAAATTGACCTCTTGACCTCTTATTTTCTATTATCTTGGTATGAATTCTCCAAAATAAATTAATGCAATCGAAAGATATGGAATGATTGCTGGCCAAAAAATTAAGAAAGTGTATTAAACCAGCGTCTTTTGTGGAAATATCAACTGCAACCATGACAATGCGCACAAACTCAGTTTCAGGAGCTCCAACATTCTTTACTAGCCTCTACCAACGGAAGAAATAGCATTAATTATCGAATACTGACTTTGTGATAAACTGCAAAGCTTTTCATATCGTGTACATTATTCTTCAAAACATTTTTTTTTTATTTTTTTAAATCAGATTTCTTATCCTTTAGCCACTTATGTTTTAAATTTTAATACCAGCCTTTTAATTATCCGTTATACGATATAAAAACCCCCACCCCCTAATATATTAAAACATTGAAAGGAAAGAATCTTTATTTAGAGTCACAATGAAATGCTTTTGCAAGCCCTTACAATCGTTGTTAGGAATCTTATCTCGGTCATGATTACAATTTAATTGGTTTGCTTAACGTATTCATTAACACCTAAAACACACCACACACAAACTGTTTTGTTTTCTTAGAAATTTTCATTTTTTTTTCAACAGCTTTAAGCAAACATAACGTCCATGCATACTCCTTTATAGCTCTCTTCGTACTCATCATATGCTTTCACTCACACTTCATAATTGAATACAATGAACTGAAAAGAAAAGTTTCACTGGAGAGAAAGAAAAGCAACAACAACTGCATACGTTACTCAAGTAGTGGTTTAGACCTTGTCCTCATATTGTAAAATAAACATGATAAAATGCAAATACACATACACATGCACACACATTTATATTTAAGAAAAAAAAAAAAATAAATAATGAAATATGAATAACACACACGAACACATCCATACATGCATGCTTATGCATGAATGTTTTAGAAAGAATAAGAAAAACACATATGCAGCCACATTCTACTCATTAATAGCCAATGTGGTTATAAGAGAGTTTATTAAGAAATTACACATCAATGCACACAAACTTGTACACCCACACACGCTCCCTCTCTCTCCCTCTTTCTTGTTCGCTCTTCTCTTGATTCCTTACAACTCCTTTCTGTCGCTAACACACATGCAATCTTAAAACGAAAGGGTTTCCATGGCAAATTGTATGAAAACTATGAATTGCAACACTTTTATTATTATAATCACCCTCTTTACACACACATATACATCTACACATGGTTTAATAATGAGTATACAAGCATATGAGGGGTTAGGTGTGTATTGACTTTGTCTTATTTCTCTCTTTCTCTTCTTTTTTTGTTGTTGTTGCTGTTTCTTGTGTAAAACACTACTTTTAAGCCCAAATGTTTATCTAAGCAAATGGCCAGGAATGAATGAATGAATGAACGTACGAACGTACGTACAAACGATTGAAGGATATGCTGTATGAAAAGCCATTTAAATTAATGGACTAATACATCTCAAAAATTTTCAACATTTCAGCAACCGCCTTAAATGTATTTGCATGTGTATGTAAATACATGTATGTCAGTACTTACATATATGAAGGGGTTTTCAAAAGGATTGAAGTTTCTTAGAACGTTTGCCTACTGGATGTTAGAGATGAGAAATTTTTTAAAAGAAAGTAAAGAAGGAAGTTAAGGAAGAAAGGCTAAGGTTCTGATTGTTCTGTTCTGATTGTTGGGTCCTTTTAATTTTAAAAGTTCCGCTTTATTAGGGTCAAATGGTCGATTTATGTGCCGCCCGTATTTATCACGAACGTCATTTAGTGCCTTGGAACACTATTTTGTATGTTAAAAAGCCTTGACCAATTCAAATTCATTTCGTCTCGATTGAGATGTATTGTAAGCACCCTCTATCAAAGATAATTAGGCGGCCATGCTTAATAGCTACGTAGGAACTTCTCATCCATGTAGTCAAAGCTGTGCAAAGGTCATTAATCATAAGCCAAACTATCCAACCAAAAAGGCAGGCCAGCAGTGTGAACATATTTTCTCTTCGACGATCTAAAAACGTTCCAGACAGCCTTATGTAATACATACATATACAATTGGCCATTACAACACTTTAATCAGGATTACGACCTAGTGTCTCCTACCTCTTACGGTTTGTGTGTTAATTTTATACATGAGTGGCGGGATCTACAGTTTAAAGTCGATTTCGAATGACAGATTTTATCCGAGAAACTTTTTCATGGCAACTTTATTTGATTCTCAGAGTTTTTGCCAGAAATCTGCTGAGATGGAGTCGGCAAAGAAATATTTTTTCGTATTTCGGTTTTGTTGGAGAAATCCTGGGGTTTCAGCCATGGCCTCATGTCAATAAGCCAAGGTAATACATACTAAACTAAGGCTTCTTCTATGTTATGTACGTATGTTCAAAAGCATTGAGCAATTCAAATTCATTGCATTAGGTTGAGCTGTATTGTTAGGGCCAATTCATTTTATTGAAAACCCCGGTTGCCTGTGATCCGCTTAGGCGTCTATAGAGAAAATAAGCTGATCGATCGTACTAACCCAAATGCATAAGAATACTGGCTTGGTTGTTCACTCCAGCCTGAAATAGTTGTGAACAGGCTTTGTTAGGTTAGGTTAGGTTAGAGGACGTGTACTTGTCAATTAAAACAAGTACAGTACCCGGAGGTCGAATTGACCCATTGTACAACGTCCTAGTTTCTCACACCACTTATGTTGCGTGTGTTAATTTTATACATGAGTGGTGGGACCTACAGTTTAAAGTCGACTCCGAACGACAGATTTGTATTTATTGAGAAACTTTTCATGGCAATTTTTATTTACTCTCAGAGTTTTTGCCAGAAATCTACTGAGAGGAAGATACATAAGAAGGTTGCTGTCCATGCTAAGATAACAGGGGCTTATTAGTAGTTAGTACCAGAGATCAGCAAAGAATCGCTTTGTCGCTACTCATAAGTACTCATGAAATTTTGAGTATGAGTGAGTCAACAGTATTGAAATCCAACTACTCTGATTCATTCGTACTCAGTACAACATTGATTTATAGGTACAAGTTGCAATGAGTATGAGTACAACGTTGACATCAAACTCATAACATTCGAAATGTGTTTGATACATACGCCTCATACTCATTCAGATTCATAAATTTAGAAAAATACTTAAAAATACTCATAAATGATTCGAATGATTCGAATCATTCATCCAAATTTACACTCTTAGTTGTTGTTGCATTTACAAAGAAAGAAGAAAGACACATAAATAAAAAAGACAAAGACAACAAGCAGAGCAAACCCACAACCTTCTTGTGAGTATTGTAGTGTTCGTACGCGAATCATAATTATTTTGTGATTCGTGGATACGATGAGTCATGTAGAGTCGAAATCAATAACATCGTACGTTTTGTTAAGTATGAGTGCCATGAGTATTTCAAACTTTGAATATGAGTAGTATGAGTATGACACTAAAATAAGCATGAACGCGTATAGTATCAGAAATTATAAGTATGATTCGAATCTACTCATCGTTTTGAATACTCATTGCTGACCTCTGGTTCGTACCTAGCTTAGTATTGTTTGAAACAATTCGGACACAAACCTCTTTCCACTGAAGATCTCATATAGTGGCAGCATGACTATCCATAAAACGTAATTTCTCTCAACTAAGTAAGGAATTGGTATGTGCAAGTGGGAGCATGAACTTGAAATTATAAGGTAAGAACCTTGGCGATTTTATTTTGATTATGAAATGCATGAACCTAAGTTGATTGATACAATTAAATAAGGATTTCAGACTTACAAAAACAGTACAAATACCATTCCTTATTTATACTAATGTGGGATATAAAAGCCCCAAATGGTAGTATGTTTTATGTCCCCCTAATATCCATTCTCACTTTTAGGCGTCCAATAATACATAAAGCAAGTACTGTGAACACTCACAAAAATTGCTGGCAAGAAGTGTAAAACGGTTTTTATAACAGTATTAAAAGGCTTTTATAAGAATATAACACTTAAATGTTTAATACAAGCAATATATTATTTTACAGCCTAAATGTAGGCTATAAAAATGGAAATAATCACTTTAATATTGAGCCCAGGATATGCTACACAAACACACACCTCCAAACACATTTTGGCAATAGCATTGTTAAAGAGGAACAGGACATTGATAAATTGGATTTTTTTTACTTAATTTTCTCATTTGAAAATTTAATCTGAGGCAAACAAAAACGAGAGAAAATGGAGAATAAAAGCAAGAACTTGGCCAGAAACACAAAAACAGAGGAGATTGCCTCCTTAGAGAAATATTTTGGCCACAAAAAGTAAAAAAAAAACCTGCAACAAAAACGAAAAGGAAAATAAAATGTGTGTTATTTTTTATGTTTTAAATCAAGTTTAAATAAATAAAACATATACATATACATGGACATACATAGACCTATAAGCACATATGTATGTACATGCCATACATACATACTTTGTGGTTTTATTTTGGCAAATTACAGACAAGCCAAAGTGCCTGCCATTATGCCTGCCAATCTGCCAGTCTCGATGACTGACTGTTACTTAAACAAATAAGTGGTCAAATATTTATGTCTCTCTGTGTGTGTGTGTATGTACGTGCATGTAAATCCATGTAATAAATATATGCACGTGTCTACATATATTGAATATATTTACATAAGAGAGTGTCAGTGTTGTTTATTATGAATGAATTGGGCAAATATGCCACACATAATAATAATAATCTCCAGACAAAAACTTTTTGTTTTGACCACATCAATCATCGTCATCAAGCATCAGCATCAACTTCAATTACAAGAGCTGGGCTACTGATATTAGACTAACCACAGGAAATAGTTTAAGTTCAATATACCATAATGAAGGAGGAAATCTATACCTTCTGTTTTCTTTTTTCATTCAATATTTTCTTAGGAAAAGTTTAAGACAAACAAGATATATTTTTCACAGGATAATGAACTTAAGTGTGGCATATTTTTATAATTGTTTGCTATGGCTGTTGGAGCCAATGTCTTAATGAATTAAAAAAGTTTATTTCTCAAAGAAAAGTACATATTTCGAGAGAAAAGATGACAATTTTTGAAGCAATCTCTAGTTTTTCCTGGAACAAGCACAGCCAACCCTCAAAATGATAGAAAGGCTAGGCGAATGGAAAATTTTGAAGTCGCCGTAGTCTAGTAGGTAGTGTGTTGGCTTATTAGACGTAAAGCCAGGGTTCGAGCCCCAGGCCAGACATCAAGACAAAATACAAAAAGTGTTTCTTCGGCGACTTCCTCTCAGCAGATTTCTGGCAAAAACTCTGAGAGTAAATCAAATTGTCATGAAAAAGTATCTCAAAAAAATCTGTCGTTCGGAGTCGACTTTAAACTGTAGGTCCCACCACTCATGTACAAAATTAATACACACAACATAAGTGGTGTGAGAAACTAGGACGTTGTACAATGGGTCAATTCGACCTCCGGGTACTGTACTTGTGTTAATTGATAAGTACACGCCCTCTAACCTAACCTAACCTAGACAAATAGAGGCATGGCTCCAGTCTCCTTGAAGTTGGCTTACATTGCCCTGTTATGAGCTAAATACCTTTGAAAATGCAAACTAGATGGTTGACATCTTCTGTCTAAGACATGATATCACCGTTAAAAAAATACAAAAAACACATGACTGCTTTTTACAACACCCAATATTTAAACGGGGTACGATATTCTGACTCCCTAATCCACTTCTTCACTACAGTTAACATCTTTAAAGGTTTAATTATAGGAGAAAAAAGGAACATTTATTATGTTTGTTGGACAGTTAAAAAATATTAGGGGAAGGTACCCTAGCCAACCCATAAAATACTCTGTACATAAAGAGCTAAGTCATTGTAGTCGTAGTAGGTATTATGTTGGCATATTAGATGTGAGGTCATGGTTCAAATCTCAGCTCAGACATCTGCAATAAAACGAAATTTCTTCGGCAACTGCATCTCAGCAGATTTCTGGCAAAAACCCTGAGAAAAATTAAAAAATTGCCATGAAATGTTTCTCAAAAAATCTGTCATTCTGAGTCGACTTTAAACTGTAGATTCCGCCACTCATGTATAAAATTAACACACACAACATAAGTGCTGTGAGAAACTACGTTCGTAATTCTGACTGGAGGGCTGTAATGACGAAGTATGTATGTAAAGGCCTATGTCCGTAGACACATAAAAATGGCGGTTTTTGGAAGGCTTGGCACGTAGCACTGTTCTGCTTAAATCATCTATTTCAGACCAAAAAAAAAAAAATTGTCAATCATCGACCCACAGTGTTCGCCGCTAATTGCTAAAGTATGGCAACTACGTTTTCAAAGAAATATGGACCGATGACGCTGCCAGCCAAGAATCCACTACAATTTTTTCAGGATGCACTGGACGGCTTTGCCATATTCGAAAATTTTATTTTTTCAGACTAGAAATGTTCCTCATTGTTGATGAGGATTTTTTGCTGAAAATTAGGATCAATTGCGTACAGAGCCCATTTAGCGAATACACGTTGTTGTCTATTATCGTCCACAGTGACTTGGCGAAAGAAACTGAATTAAATGATGTATTTAAACTAATTCTAAGGTTCTCAGCAATCTTTTTGAATGCCTTATTTAAAGTCTGCCTAAGCACAGTGTTTGGATTGACAAAGGGGTTAAAAAAACCCCAAAGAATTTAAATTTAATATAATTGCGAAGTCGCCGTAATCTAGTAGGTAGTGTTTTGGCTTATTAGACGTAAAGCCAGGGTTCAAGCCTCAGGCCAGACATCAAAAACAAAATACAAAAAGTATTTCTGCGACGACTTTCTCTCAGCAGATTTCTGGCAAAAACTCTGAGAGTAAAATAAAATTGACATGAAAAGTTTCTCAAAAATCTGTCGTTCGGCGTCGACTTTAAACTGTAGGTCCTACCACTCATGTATAAAATTAACATACACAACATAAGTGATGTGAGAAACTAGGTCGTAATCCTGACTGAAGGGTTGTAATGACCAATTATATATGTATGTATCTAATTGCTTCAAAGGATTTCTTATTCTCGTCAATTATATGCCAGACAATGACAACTAATCTGTCTGTCGCTTCAAGAAGTTGAGAGCTTGCTGCTGAAAGATCTGAATGCGTATGTTCTTTATGTCCCTGTTATTTGTTATAAATTTGTGTTTAGTTTTAATTAGAATTCTTTATTATTCGCACAATTCTGTGTGCCGCTGTTCACAACTTAATGTAAACAACAACAATTACATTCCTTGTTATTCTTCTGCTTATACCCTTTCCATAAACAATAACAATTACTAGACAATTGTTCGACAGATCTTGGTAATGGAGATCTTCAAACCACGATTACTCTCTTACACATTACACACCGTGTCTTCATACAAGACTGGCTGAACTTGACTAACTCACTCGGCAGACTAAACAGTCTGAAGGCGAATATTCGTGGCTTCGCCTTGTCCAAATCTCCATAAATGTAAACATCGTTGTTTGATTATTGTTGTGTGTGTATTTTGTTTACATTTATTCTTGTAGTATTTGTAGTTGTATTTTTGTTTACTTGTTTACCATTTTTATTTTTTATGCTGGTGTTTGTTGTTGTATTTTTGTTTATAATTTTAGTGTTAAGCAATGTAAAAGCAAAACACCAGTATCTTCATTAACGTAACAATATATTTTGCGGTTTGAGGTCTTATCTAGGGGAGTTGAAAATGTTAACAATTGGCAGTAATTAATTTAATTCTTAAATCAATAATAATTTATTAATTTCTGTTTAATGCCGGAGATTCATTTCATTAAAAGCCAATAAATTTCATTTGCAAACAAAGTGTCATAAAAGCATCACATTCCATCGATGGATAACAAACGATTTACGTCGCTGGCCGCAAACCAATGCAAGAAATTCAAATAATCACTTGAAATAATTCACGTTTACTTTTAACTTTTTTTTCATTCTAGAAAAAAATTCTATTGAAACGTTGGCAAGAAAAAAGAATTTATTGCCTGCGGTTAAAACATTTCACCCAGCATTTGTTCACACAGAAAAAATCAGAAAAAAAATCTGAAAAAAAGAAGCGAAAAATCAGAAAAAATTAAGGAAAATAACCTCAAAAAACAAATATTCTCTCAAATGAGTTAAACAGTCGTCAGTTAGACGGACAGACAGTGCGATAAACAGACTGCCTGTCTGTCTTTTTAGCCTGAAAAAACAAACGCCTTTAAAGATGAGAAAAACAGTTAAACTTCCTTCCCTCCCTTGCTCTGTGTTTTTACGGCGAGAGAGATAAATGACATGCCATTACCGTGTAATCAACGAAATTGAAATACGGTTGTGGCTTCGGCTTTGGCAAGCAAGTAGCAGCAGAAAGCGTTTCTTGGTGCTACATATACATTAAATTAGAATTTATTGGCATTTCTCTTCATAAATTATTCTGCTTTGATTGATTCTCAACATAGAGAATGTGAAAAAAATTAAAAAAAAAAAAGAAAATATACATGAAAAAGAAAAATTACAACAAATATTTAATATTAGAGGGAGAGAAAGAATTTTCTTTTACTGTGTGCGTTTTATTTTTATTTTTTTTAAATACGATGAATAATATTCGTGGAATTTTTGAAGTTATGAATCATAAAGGAATTTACTTCGCTGTGATTGGCATGATAACGGGGTATCCTTTTGTGGGTTTCAGAACTAAAACTAAATAAAACAGACAGAAATCTATGTTTTTGATGAAACTTTTGCTTTATCATACCGCTTTCTCTTTGGATCTGTGAGAACACATTCTACTGATACAATCATAGTGTCTGTGTAATACTTAGACATTCTGTTACGTTGGGCTATACTGTCCGCTATTGGAACCCATTTTTTTTTACTAATTAGCATTGACGCCATCTGAGGATTTAGAATAGCCGCAGGAATGCCAATGTCTAACAAGAAAATATGGGAAAATTGCTTTCGCTATGTCATGTAAGCTTTTAGCAGGCATCGACTTTCTACAAGTAAAGCTAAAACTTCCGAACACTTTCTATGTAATAGTCCTGCAATCGACTGAAAGAGACTTATCCTTGATGACATTGTTGTACCGCCATATGGATAATGGTTGGTTGACCATTGTGTAATAGAGGCTCAAGTTAAAATGATAATTTTGTCGCAATTTTTCTTCAAGTTGTTCTATCCAGTTCAGGGCTGAGGTTATGTTCCCACGCTGATAGTTCTGGGAAAAGCTAATTATTGTTCCACAGAATTTTTACTACACTGTGGAGTAGAAATACATGTGTTTGGCGTCAGCTTTTATTAGTTTTGTATTTATGTTGTCAGATTCAAAAGCCCTGTTCTATGTTTTAGAGGGTGAATAGCTTCAACTGTCGACATTACATAATTGGGATCTCTAATAGGATATCTTGCAATGCTCTAATCTGTGGCTTATGATTATCCTCATGTCGATTGAATGGGGTTGCTCGATAGAGTAATATGCCCGTATTATGCATTAATATACTCAGACAGTAAGGCTGCCTTAAAGGCCCTTTCGAATGTGTTCGAATGTCGCCTACTTAAGGTCTCCCTTACTCTGAATCTGTACTATGGAGGCTTTCGTTTAAAGGGGTTTGAACACATGCTGATCTCCTGTGACCACTATTATGCTGGAAATAAGGGAAAAATTCCATTTCTTGGCTAACGTTTCATAAGCAGAAGGAAAAACTTTTTCGACCGTTACATCGAACTATTGTCCTCGTTACCCAAAGAGAACGAACAGCTTATTTAAATCTTATATTTATAATTAGGCCCCTGTTCTAATAGGATAGTTCCTAGTGAGAAGATATATCTGTAACGTATAATTTTTGTTCTTTTGCATAAACTGTAACTCGGAGTCAAAAATCGCCTTAGTGTGCTACTGCCCAGCACTCGCGAGTATTTATGCAAGAATACTGGGAACTCAAGTCGCCGTAGTCTAGTAGGTAGCCACGGTTCCATCCCCAGGTCAGATAACTCCAACAACGAAATGCGGAAAAATATTGTGCAGGTTACTTCCTCTCAGCAGATGATTTCTGGCAAAAACTCTGAGTGCAAATTATTAATTGCCATGAAAAAGTTTCTCAAAAGTCTGCCGTTCGTTCGTTTAAACTGTAGGTCCCGCCACTTATGGATAAAAAATTAACAAAAACAACATACAGTGGTGGCCTTATAATTAGAAACGACTTAGCAAGATGTATTTTGTATTTGTTAATTTGTTTTACAGTTTTCACTGTGTACCTGGGATCAAACGCTTTGTTTGGAGGACATCAGATTGGAACAAATTAAACTTAGATTCGTCACACCAGAGAACTCTGTTCCAGAAACATCGTTTCTAATTATAAAGCCACCACTGTAAGTGATGCAATGACCAATTATGTAACTCGGAGGAAGAAATTGCCTGCTACTTAGTGTGTCATTAGAAATCGTCGTAGTCTAGTAGGTAGAGTGTTGGCTTATTAGACGCAAAGCCATGGTTCGAGCCCCAGGCCAGACATCAAAGACAAAATACAAAAAAAGTATTTTGCGGCGACTTCCTCTCAACAGATTTCTGACAAAAACTCTGAGAGTAAATAAAATTGCCATGAAAAAAGTTTCTCAAAAAATCTGTCGTTCGAAGTCGACTTTAAATTGTAGGTCCCACCACTCCTATATAAAATTAACACACACAACATAAGTGGTGTGAAAAACTAGGACGTTGTACAATGGGACAATTCGACCTCCGGGTACTGTACTTGTCTTAATTGACAAGTACACGTCCTCTAACCTAACCTAGTGTGCCATTGCCAAGCATTCACAAGAATTTGTGCGAGAATTTATACGAGAATATTGGAAACTCTATTCTTGACCTCCCCAACGCATAATATCCCTCACTGGCTCAATTTAGAATAACAAACACTGCCCGTAAGTAAGTACATAAATGAGACTGGATGGTTTCGGTTAAAGGACTCTTCCTAATGATAGACATTGGCACATTTTAAATAAAATGGATTGTGGTGGCCTCATATATATTGCCGTAAATGGAAATCTCACGTGTGTTTACACTCAGCGCCAAAAGTAAGTAAACAAAACTGAAATAATTCATTTTCTTAGAATAGCGAGAAAAGTTAATGAGAATAGTCGAATAAATTTCTTTTTTTATACTTAAGAACAAAACTGTTTTATACTTAAGAATAAAAGTGTTGACTCACTTATGGCGCTCACTGTATGTGTGCTGATGCCACTTAACATATGTAACTCAGGAGATCGATTTACATGTTATCGCTTTGATATTTATTATTTAACTACAATTCATTATATTTTGTATTTTAAAAATATTTAATTATTTATAATCCATTTGTAAACTTAAGAAAGTAGTGTGTTTGGTACTTAAGCATTTGACTCAATTAATTTTTTTTCAAATCCTAGCCATTTAATTCCATTATACAACAACGTTGTTCCTTTGCATTTAATTACTGTAATTGAATTTCATTTACCACTTGTCTTTGCAACAAAAAAATAATAAAAAAAAAACAACGAAAAAAATGTCAGAAATGGAGGAAATGCTCGTAGAAAAACTTTGCAAAACTTAAGAAAAACATGATCCTGCACAAAAAAAGCCAAACTTCAGAAGAGAAACAAAATTTCCCCAAAAAGGGAGAGCAAAACAAAATGGAATCATTGACCAAACGATACGAAACGAAGTGCATGAAGTAAGGCCAGTGGAAAGAAAAAAACAAAAATAAAAAAAAGATTTGAAAGAAGAAATTTTTAATGGAAGCTTTTAAAAGGATTAAAACGTTATCGTACACACAAGACGACGTCAACAACAATGAGTAATAACAACAACAACAACAATAGCAGCAAAGATAGGATAAAAATAAAAACATTTACAAGTAACCAGCTAATACAGAGAGAGAGAGAGAGAGAGAGAGAGAGAGAGAGAGAGAGAGTGCGAGTGCGAGATGTTGCAAAGACGCATACAGTTTTTCCTCGTGTTCAGAATAAAAAAGCAATACAATGAAGGGCAAGAAAAATAAATCTGTTGTGATTTTCCTTCCCTTTTAAAGAAAAGTTTAATTTCTTTAACACAGGGAAACTCTTAAGAAAAAAAACAAGCGATAGGGGTTACTGTTGGCTTTAGCACTATTAAACGGGAATCTATCAAGATGGAGACTGGCAGTAATTGAGGGCAAAACGAAGTATATGTTGTTGACAAGTAGGAACCTAAGACGTATTGGATCCCAGTATACTATAGTTTCGTTATAGTCAAGGAATTTGCTTATCATGGCTCCAACGTTACCACCAAAAATGATGTCAGTCTAGAGATCAGGCATAGGGCCACTCTTACCAACAGTTGCAAGTCTTAATAGGCCGTTATGTGGGAGAGACCCCTATTATACTCTACAAGACGCTCATCCTTCCCGATCTTCTTTATGGCACAGAAGCTTAACCACTATTAAGCACTGATGCACCAGCCTTGAGAGTAATCAAAAGATAAGTCCTACGTAAGATCTTCCGTCCTTTGCAGGTTGGCGATGATTTCTGCAAGAAGATCCAATAGTGAGCTCTATGAGCTCCTGAACGACATAGATATTGTGCAGCGTATTAATATTCAGCGGCTACGCTGGCTCGTCCATGTCGTTCGAATGGAGGAGGATGCTCCGGCGAGACGGGTATTTGTTGCGGGGATCTGCGAAAGTCGGCGAAGAAGACGACCTTGTATGCGTTGGAAGGAACAAATCGAGAAAGCCCTGTCCTGACCAACTGGCGTAGGCGCGCAAGTAGCAGAGGCGCCTGGAAGGATGTATTGCGGCAGGCCGAAATCCGTTAATCGGATTGTTAATGGCCAATTAAGTAAGTAAGTAAGATCCATCAATGAGCTGTATGAGCTTCTCAACAATATGGACGTTGTGCAGTGTTTTAACATCCAGCGGCTGCGCTGGCTCGGTCATGTCGTTCAAATGGTAGAGGATGCTATGGCGACGTGAGTATTTGACACGGGGATTTGTGAAAGTAGGCGTAGACCATGTTTGCATTGGAAAGATCAAGTCCAGTAAGTGCTGTAAACGACTGGTTTGACCAGCTCGCGATCAAGACTGTGTTAAGGCAGACCGAATCCATTAATCGGGTTGTTAATAACCTATTAAGTAAGTAAGAGGTGACACAAGGACACACAGCTGGAAAAAGATTGTAATTATCTCATATTGAAAGTCAGGGTGAAAGGTCATGAAATAAAACAACAAACACAACAAAATGGAACAAATGTTTCGCTATGGTATATACAGAATACTCTTGTACCGCAGTTCGTGTGTTAAATAAAAAGGGTGTTGGTCAAACACTCTACTTTGGCTCAGAATTTCAGGGCCCACACGTTCAATGCCCTTAGTAGTGTTTAATGTTGGGGAACATCAACGAAATATGTATTTGTAGGTTTTTTGATGGTTACACTATCTTCATGGATGACTCGAGGATAGAAATAGACACCAGCGCTGAAATCCATATGATCTTTTATCCTGAAATATTTTGGATCAAATGAATCAAACGCTAGTAGAAGCGAAATAGAAGAGATTATTAAATACCCAGGCTACTTTATTCTAAACTGGACCATTTTAGTATGAAATAAGTCCTAATCCTACTTATAGGAGCCCTGTTCGAACGGACATTGTCCTTTGAGAGTGAAAAGTGGTTCTTGATACACACATAACATGGGTGGTGCGAGAAACTAGGTTGTAATCTTGGCTAAAAAATTGTAATGAACAAACACCAAAGTAAGTTCAACACCTACCAGGATTGCTGACATGAAGTGATTCGTCTGGACACATTGGCTGACTGGTTAGATTTAGTTATTTCCCTCTTCTTTTGTCTATTTTTTCCTTCTCTTCAATTTTTGCTTCCTTTCTATCGTTCCTATGAACTACAGTAATCCCTCGATTTACTTCGCAATTGGTTCCAAAAATTATTCGAATTTCATATTGCTCATACTACAAAGTAGTATGTTTTTAACAAGGAACTTAAAAAGTTACAGTAATCCCTCGATTTATGTACGTCGCAGTTGGTTCCAAAAAAAAGGGTGACGTAAATCGAATGGCGACGCAAATTGAAGTTAGAGGGAACAAAAAATTTTTAAAGTTCGAAAACGATGGCGAAAAAAATTTGTTTCATTTTCTCCAAGTTTGTTTGACCACTGCTTATACTTATTGTACCAGCAGTAATCAAGGAAAGACGCTCTATTCAAGCATACATGTGTGCGTATTACGAGAAAGTGTTGTAGGAAGGAATAATCAGCAGCTAGTGGCAGAGAAACACTAAAACACAGAAGATCCTAGCTTCCCTAGCTGCTGACTAGTCATTTCCAATGTGTATAGCAATGTTGTATTTATGAGAGACTCCAAATGGTATATTATTGGAGGCAAATCTTCGGACAGGTTAATTGCTGTCAGTGTGAGTTCCAATTTCTAACATAAAACCTAACGTTTAGAGGTTAGAGTTGAATAAACACAATTTTTTTTAGCAAATGCAATCGATGGATTAGTTATCGAGAAATTATGAAATTATTTGATCCTGTTCCTATCAATGCCCAATCAAGTTGGGTTTTCTGTAGCATCAAACCTCCTCCGAAACCTTTTTTAATGCCTTATTTAAAGTGTTTTTAAACACAATGTTTGAATTGAAATAAGATTTTTTTAAAAAACGCCAAAGAATTTAAATTTAATGCAATTCCCTCAAATGATTTGTTATTTTCCTCAAGCATATGCTCGACATACCATACAAAGAGAGATTATTATGGAAATAAATAAACTTTTAATTACTTGTCACAAATGCTTGCCACATAACAACCTGAATGCTGATATCCTGACAAACACTTTCTTCATACCGCCTAGAAGTATGGCCTTAAAAAATGGCAATAAATTTGTATAACAACCAATAAAATACGAAAATTAGATTCCTTTTAATGGTTTATTCTTCTGTATTTGATTGTATTCTCGTATTCGTAGTCGTAATCATTAAAATTTACAGAAATAAACATTAAAAATTTTGTAATTGCCTAAAGACTGTCACACCAGCAAAGAAGAAAAACGACAGATAGATAGACCGGCAGACAGACACAAAAAAGTCATAAAGAATTATACGACACAAAATTCCATATTGTAGACCAGCATAGTAGAAAGTTTAAACAGAAAAAATTGTTTTTCCAGAGCCTTTCCTTTAGCCAAAGCAAGCAATACAACCTACTGATGGTGGTGGCGGTTGCTATTCCCTTCCTAAGTTTAAAAGTTTAAAATTAAACAGGAGAGCGTTTAAGCGTTGGCGGGGCAATGAGAACTGATTGCAGCAGGAAGTGCGTAGTTAAAATTGTGAATTGTATGGCAGAGACAGACAGACAGACATGAAGCATTTCATGCAATGAAATAAAACTTTTCTAATTAGAAACCATTATGCGATCAAAGTGACAATTATCTACTCTTTTCAAATATCTACGAAATACATATGTATGTATGTACGTATGTACGTACAACTTATAATGAAAATGAAATGCTCAAAATGAACAACACAAACATGAAAAAAAACCCGAACAATTTTCTATGAAATTATTTTATTTTGACGTTGTATTCTGTTGAATGAAATATTTATACAGTCACACGCACATACCCATACATACACTATTTCATTTCATACTTGTTGTAGTGTGAGAGTTGTGTATATGTATGTATGTTGTATTAAGAGTATCCAAAAGTGGTAGTAGAAGTTACTGAATTGTAATGAATGAGTGATTGTGGGTTTTAAGAATTTTGTTTTTGAAATGAAAGTGGCTTTGCACAATGGGTGGAAAAGAAGAAATTTCTTAAACAATTTCATTACGGATGCTCTGGTCAAGGCATAAAAAAAGAGGTACTCACGTTGGAATAGAAAATTAACATAGGAAAAGACAAGCCTAAAAGGGAATATTCACAGTGCTGAGAAAAGAGATTGGAAAGCGCCGTAGTCTAGGCTCTTTAAACGTTAGGTCACAATTCAAATCCCAGGTCAAGCTTCTTCAACAAAACGAAATTTTAATATCTCTTCGGCGACTTCCACTCAGCGGACTTCTGGCAAAAATCTGAAAGTAAAGAAAAAATTGCCATGAAAAAGTTTCCCAAAAATATGCAGTTCGGAGACGACTTTAAACTGTAAGTCCTGCCACTCGTATAAAACTAAGACACACAACAAAAGTGGTATGAGAAACTAAGTCGTAATCCTGGCTGATGGGTTGTAATGACGCATTATGTGTGTTATATAGTACCCGCCGTAATAACACATATGCATGCTATCTTGGACACTTACCACTTGAAAAGCATAGCTAAACTACTATCCTGGAAGGTCTTCTATTATCAGGCTGCAATACTGATGGATAGCACGTGCGAAAAGACCGACACAATTGAAGAATCGTTACATCTTTTGATTTAAAGATATTTTGGTGGAATTAAGCGGAGTTTAACAACTGTTTGACTGAATCCTAATCGCTACAATCGAAGGAGAAAGACATAATATGGAACGCATGAAAACTTATCACAGATATGGTACGAAATGTAATGAAAAGTTTCTCTATATTTAAAGTAACGTGATCAGACACATCACAAATTAGAATCCTTTCCTCCATTTTTCAAAATGAAATGGGCTTTGTATCAACTCAATTAGGTTATGTTAGGCTTGAGGAGCAAGTACAGTACCCAGAGGTCAAAATGAGCCATTGTAAATTGGTCCTAGAAGAGAGAGAGAGAGAGAGAGAGAGAGAGAGAGGAGACTGAAGGAGATAGGGAAATTGGAAAAGAAGAAGAAGTAGCAAAAAAAGAATATAAGAGATCAACTCAACTCAATTCGTTGGCATCACAAAAGCTTAGTTATTATGACAAAGACTTTCCGCTTGCTTAACCTAACTTTTCTCTTGCTAAAGACCATTAGGCGGAGAGTTTATAACATCAAAAGAAGTTCATTTTAAAGAATACTAAACGATTGATGAGGCATATCCTTCATATGTAGTACTTATTGACACCGAAGAAGCATTCAACTTAGGAGCTGGAAGATTTGATGGTTTATATACTGCAGATAAGGTGGATAAGTTGCCTTTTATTAGACATAAAGACATAAGAGATAAGGTTGAACGAAGTACATCAGATTTTAATATCCTGTTGCTATCCTGCAGCGGAATCTAAGACCGAAACAATACCTAGAGAAAAGAGGCTGTGCTGATACATATTGTTACGAAAATGAAAAATCAAGATACTGGTGTTTACAAGTAAACAAAAATACAACAACAAACACCAGCATAAAAAATGGTAAACAAGTGAACAAAAATACACCAACAACACTACGATAATGAACGTAAGCAACGATGTTTACATTTATAGAGATTTCGAGAAGGCTAAGTCATAAACGTTTGCCTTCAACAACGTTCATCAGATTGTTTATTTGGCCATATAAAAGCCAAGGCAAAGCAAAGCAGGCGACTGAATTAGTGAAGTTCAGTCAGTCTTGTGTGAAGAGGAGGTGCGTTTGAAGAGAATAATCGTGGTTTGACGATCTCCGTTACAAAGATCTGTCGAACAATTGCCTAGTAATTGTTATTGTTTATGCAAAAGAATGTAAAGAGGAATAACAAACAAAGCAATTGTTGTTGTCTACATCAAGTTGTGAATAGTGGCACCTGGAATTGTGCGAACAATAAAGAGTTTTAATTAAAACGAACTAATATTTTAAACGTTTTTAAAAGAATAAAGTCGATGACAGATTTTTGAGAAACTTTCCATGGCAGTTTTATTTACTCTAAGAGTTTTTGCCATAAGTCTGTTGAGAGGAAGTCACCGAACAAATATTTTTTCATATTTCGTTTTGATGTCTGGCCTGGGATTTGAACCGTGGCCTTACGTCTAATAAGCCAACACACTACCTACTAGACTACGGCGACTTATTACTTTAATTTGGGAAATTCGGTTAGTACATGGACTGCGTTTATCGGTGGCGTCACAACGGGGCCTTATATGTGCTCAACTGGACTTTGGTAATCAAAGCTACCCCTGCAACATACCTACCTACCTACCCACCTACAGTTTCCAAATCTTTGTGGCTGGAATGAGACGCAGGTTATTAGGTCATGATATATGGACATTTTTTGAAAACAAAAATGTGGATATCGAAACAAAAAACAACAAAAAATTATTTTCTAATTTTTCCTTTACGGTCCCCATAGTGCTAACAAAAGGATTGTACTGAAGTGGCAATGCAAATTATGCTTCCATTTCGACAATAAGTGAGCGACTGAATGACAAAAAAAAGTTTAAAATAAACCACCGAACAGAAAATTTGTTGAAAAAATATTTAAATTGTTACAAAAATATTGTGTGAAAATAAAAACAGCAACAACACGAACAAAAACAAAAACAACAACAGCAAAAACAAAGAATTTTATTTTTGAAAAACAATTTTGTAGTTACACTCGACTACAACGAGCAACAACAATGAAAACAATAAAAAAGAAAAGAAAAACTAACACTGGTTTAGGCTAGGCAGCGGAAATGTAAAGAGGAAGGAGGAAAGAAAGAGAATGAGAATGAGTAGACCACTCGTACAAAATGGCAATAAAATAAATGTTTAAAACTATTGTCAAAAATGGTTTTTGTGGCCGATTTTCTGCTTTTAATTTTAAAATTTTTAGTTTTTTAAGTGTGTTGCAAAGTGTAATTTGAGAAAATTGTTACAAATTATTATCACAACGATTTAATTGCTTCCAACTAACCAACAACAACAATTTTTTTTTGTAAATTGTTGCAAATAAATTGTATTTTTAAGCATGGAATTGTGTTTTTTGGAAAAGTAGTTTTCAAAAGAAAATTCCTTTACAACCCCTAGTGTACCATCACTTTTATTAACCACTTCTTTAACATCAATGACATAAGCTTGGGCATATTTAAGAGGATAATGATTTCAATTGTTCTGCTCATTATAATACTCAAGTAAATATTGTGTTGGCATAATGGTGATGGTGTATTAATTTCTTTAAATGTATTCCATGAATATCTCATTATAATAATGCCAATCAAATATTAGTTAATAATTAATATGCCAAACATACATACATTCCCTAATCAATTAAACAGACACTCAATGCAAACAAACAAACAAACAAAATCCTTCCATACAGCAGGACTTCCTTTCGAACGATTAAATTATTAATTTGAATGCCTCTTTCAATATTGCAAACACAAGATGGCTTTTATTGTAATTGCCAAATGGAAACCTTAATAGTTAAATATTTTAATACCAATAAACACCCTACAGCTTAAAAAAGTACTTTAGTTTGATGATTGCATATGCAATGCTAAGAAGTATTATCGTAAATAGGTCCTGCTCTTCTAAGAGATGATCTTTCTGTAACCAGTTTTTAATTTGAATTTTTTTTAGTATAAAAAAGGATTCGTGACATGTGACAATGTCTAAAATATTCAGTAAGGTCACCATGAATAGACTAACAATTGAACAATGCTAGTAAATCAGTGAAAAATCTTCAACGAAGAAGCCTATTTTTAGTTCAATACTACGTGACCGTAGTTTAGAAGTTTGCCAGTGGTTCAAAACCTGGCTAAGTTATATTGCACAAAACGAAATTTGAAAAATTCTTGTTTCGGCAACTTATTATCAGCAGTCTTCTGACAAAAACTCTGTGAACTACTAAAATTTGCATGAAAAGTTCCTCAAAAATCTATCATTTGGAGTCGACTTTAAACTATAGGACCCGCCAATCATGTATAAAATTAACACACATCACATAGGTGGTGTGCGAAGCTAGGTTGTAGTCCTGACTAAAGGTTTCTAATGACCAATTATGTTAAGTGAGTACGTCAACAAACAAATTTGCCGATTTTAATTCAGTCAGACACAGTTCCAGAGCCAAAGGATATCCGGCATCATTGCAACGTGCTAGTTCAAGAACATTGTTATCGATTTATACCTTACACGCATCGGAACAAGGTGTCAAGCATGATTACTGACATATGATTTCAATAAACCTGAGTCACATTGCCTCGTGAAACGGTATCAAATGAAATTATTGAGAGATGTTTTATTGGAGTCCATTATCCGACAATATCATGTAATTTGACCCCGCGAGATATTTTTTTTTCGTATAGAGAGTCAAGCCATTCCCATTTTCACAGCTGGCAGTCAACTTAAAGATATTTTGAATAATCACTTCGGTATAATAAAGGTTTAAAACCAAACAACGCAAACAACCACAAACGCGCATTCCTTCCGGAATCCTCTTCAATCGACTTGGGTATGCCACTTGCCACGGTCAAGTTGGCCATTGCGCGGATATTCTTTCGAAACGCCAACCTATCCAGGGTCAATGAGGAGTCCTGCTCTACCGCTAGACTCACCTGGTCCTTGATGGGTAGAAGGCGTACCAACCACTTACTTGGAGTTGGTAGTGGCATCATCTCAATCACAGTGGCCATGCTTACAGGTGACGGGTAGACACCATTTAACAACTTCTAATGTTGGTACAGATGCACCACTGAGGAAGAGGAGACTGTTATCCACTTTCTTTGTCACTGCCCATCTCTTGCGAGGTTCAGATACAGGCTATTTGGTGACCGAAACCTAAACCACAAACTCTGTTGTATGATTGTTTGGCAGTGTTCAAATATAATCTGAACACGATTTCCAAGTCTTTTCTGATACATAGAACTGCCATTACAACCATTTACGAACTGGCTTCTCACAGTATCAACGTTATGCGTGTTAATGTTATACACGGGCTACGGAACTTCTACATTTTAACGACGTATCTGAACAAGATTTAGTTTCCTCTGAAACCTCTGCTTCTTTCTTTCGAGGTGTAAGAATTGAACTCTTGAACCCTCGTCTAGTAAGCTAACAAACTGCTTACTAGACAGACTATGACGACCACAACACAACGAAGATCAAGCATCAATCATTGCAATGGTTTTTTCAAAGGGAGTACGCCAGTTTTTTAAGACTCTTTTACAATCTTTTTACACTCAGAATTTTTGCTAGAAATCCGCTGAGAGGAAGTCGCCTAAGAAAAATTTTTTCGTATTTCGTTTTGTTGGAGATGTCTGAACTGGGGTTTGAATCGTGGCCTTACGTCTAAATACGGCGTTTTCATAGTTAAAATCCATTAATTAGGCTATGAATTCCTCTCACAACCATTCTTTTCTACGAATTTAACACCAATTGACTATCGCGCCCATCAGCAGTCTCACAAACAAATCTATTCGGTTGAGTGGGATGACAAATTTTATATTTTTGGAAAATTAAAAACCCATGAAAAAAGCGTATAGGACTAGAAGTAAACCATTTTGAAAAATTCTGAATTCTGTGTGTACTGGCCCATGTATTTTTATAGGCATTGGAAGCCCTCTAATTGATACGTTTATGATAGTAAAGTAGGGTATTGAACGATTGGTGTTAAACAATCCTGATTTCTTTATTTATTTTAGAATTTTTTGTGCAGAATATACATTCACTAACTAAAGTAAAGGATATTATCTGTAATGGAAGGGAAAGAAATTTCATTCCATAATTTGTAATTTGTTTGATTACAATATAAGCGTAGAATTGTGGTGGAGATGACTTATTATTGGTTGGTTTGGTTTTCATTATTCAACTGCTGCTTTTGCAATTTTTTTTGTAAATTTTTCTTTTCATTTATTTATTCAATAAAAAATGATTTTTATGCTCTTTTAGAATTTTTGGTTTCATTTTCATTTTATTTGTTGTACGTACGTCGTCGTACAGCTTCATCATCATCTGCTTTTATCAATTTTTCATTCGATTATTCTTTTGCTCACTTCAGCTTAATTTCCTAAAGTAAATATTAAAACCGTACAAATGATTTAATTTATGCTACTCCAACTCCAACATCAATTCCACTACCAACTCCAACCATCCAAACTACAGATGCTGATGATGATGTTGACGATGCCAATGATGCTAATGGTGATGCTGTTTGGTGATGACGTAGCTTGTGGCTGATGTCATGACTGAGTGACTGACTGGTTGCTGCCTTTTCAACTCTCAGGCAAATAATAATAAAATACAGTCAGTGAGTTTGAGTGTGTATGTTTGATGCGAGTTTCCAGTTTTCTCCCTTTTGAAAACATTAACCAGAGACACAAATCAAATTTTACACAAATAATTCCATTTAACGGTTACTTATGATACTCTCGTACTCATACTCGTACTCACAGAAAAAAAAAATAAAAATTGCCAAAGGCAGCACTTGCAAGTGTTGGATTGGGTATGAGGCATGAAGCATGAGGAATACATGAATAAATGGTTTGAAATTCAAAATGATAAAAATCAAAATTGAAACAGCAAAGAAAGAGATAGAAAGCCAGTGATGAAGATAGATGCAGAAATAGAAAAAAAATAGAAATAGAAATGAAACTACAACTGGAATTAGCAATTGCCATTTGCATACATTAACTGTAACTACCGTCACTGCCACCATTACTGCATCAAGTTGAATTGGTTCCGTTACTGTTTTTGTACAATTGTTAACGTGACCCACTACTTAAGGAATTGAAAGATGTCTCTTTAATAATGGGTGATTTTTAAAGAGCTATAGGAAAATTTTTCAAAAAAAAAACACATAAAATTCAAAAAAAATTAATGAAATCTTTATTTGAATTGATAGTACGGTCCATATAATTGAGTGTTTGAAGATTATTTCATGCAAATATTGACCGCGACTGCGCCTCAAATGGTCCATCCGTTTAGTCCAATTTTGGCATACTATATCCAACATTTCGGCCAGTATCTCAAGAATAAATGCTTCAATATTGTCTTCCAATGCGTCAATTGAAGCGGGCTTGTCTGTATAGACATGAGCTTTAACATAGCTCCACAAAAAATAGTCTAAAGGCGTTAAATCGCACGATCTAGGCGGCCAATTGACCGGTCCCGAACGTGAAATAAAATGTTCACCGAACTCGCCTCCCAATAAGTAAATTGTTAAGCGTGGTGTGTGGCATGTGGCACCGTCTTGTTGAAACCACATGTCATGCAAGTCAAGCTCTTGCATTTTGGGCAAAAAAAGTTGGATATCATCTTACGGTAGCGCTCACCATTCACAGTTACGTTACGATTCGCAGCATCTTTGAAGAAGTACGGTCCAATGATGCCACCAAACTGCGACTTTTCTGGATGCATTGGTAGCTTTTGCAATGCTTCTGTCTGATCTTAACCCCAAAATCGACAATTCTGCTTATTTACGTACACTGGCCGATACAGCTGCAACTTACCGTTAAAGTTGGGTTTAGTTAAACCTAACTTTAGCTAAAGTGAACTTTAAAGTCACCTTCAACTGCTTTTCGTTAATAAAAAGAAGTTAAAGGTGACTTTAAAGTCCACTTTAGCTAAAGTTACCTGTAACTAAACCCAACTTTAACGGGAAGTTTTAATAATGGCCCTTAGAGAAACAAACCGAATATTTGTATAAGCTGAGTATAGCTGGATACTCTTCTCTGATGCGATGACGGATGATGACAGAAAGACATGCAGAAGAAGTCTAATATACGAGTCATATCACAATATACTATTGTACATTGTAGTCTAGTTAGAAGAGTGCTAGCTTACGATATGAGAGCTGAAGAGAAAAAAATGTGTACCTTTCGGCAATCCCTTCATTCAGCAGCCTTCTAAGAAAAGCTCTGAGACTAAACCAAACTTATTAAACTGTATGGCCCGCCACTCTAGGATATATTTGACCCACGCAACATGGATTGTATAAGGTGTTTGTAATGCACAATAATGCCTGTATGTAATGCGTGTGGATTCTCATAAATACTGACTTAATGGTCTCTCTAAATACTAATCTTTTTCTGTCCCTCGAAGTATATGTGCGACTCAAGAAGAAATTTCTAAAAAGTCAGAAATGGGCCTAAAGAAATGGATATTGAATACAAATCCATTCCATGCGAAAGGTCATCAACTCTGAAAAACAGAAAGGAAACCTATAACAGCAGCGACCACCGGCATCTGGTCTCTCCATTACAAATTGGCATAACAACGAACAACAAACAAGTTATTGATTGAGATGAGATTCTGCACTGGAATTGGCGAAAATGTCTTGGTAGTAGGCCGTAGTCAAGTAGGTTCATACCCCAGATCACATGGCTCCAGCAAAACGAAATACGAAAAATATTTCTTCGGCGGCTTCCTCTCAACAGATTTCTGGCAAACATTTTGAGAGAGTAAATAAAATTTCCATTAAATGCTTCTCAAAAAATCTGTCGTTCGGAATCGACTTGAAACTGTAGTTATAAAATTAACACACAACGTAAGTGATGTGAGAATATTGGTCGTAATCCTGACTGAAGGGTTGTAATAACCAATTATGTATGTATGTATGTATGTCTTGTAGTATACGGTGTACTCTGAAAAACCGGTGAAGACTTTGGTCTCTCTTTTTCTTCGTCATTACATATTTTGCGGAAGTTGTTGTGAGATATTCCCAGTTGTACCAGCCTTTGTATGAGTGTAACCCTCGAATGTTTCGCTATCTCTCCGGCAGAGAAATTTTAGACACTCTTTAAGAGGTTACTTTACTGCCAGCAAAATATACGTATGCCTCTACTCGATATTCTCTGCTTTCGGATCCAAGCAGCCACATTTCTTTGTAGACATTATTTCACTCTGATTAATACGCAGTAGTACTACCATAACAAGGGACAATCTAAGATTAAGCTGTTGTTGAGAGAGGTCTCATGAAGCTTTTAGTAAGATACAGATCAGCTATATCCATCACTATAGCTTGCAAATTTCGGGCTCATGTAACACTCAGCCTCAATGAATTATTCGCAGTCATTTACTTCGCCTATATGTATGAAGGTAGCCAGTAAAGGACGGTAAAGAATGCCAAAGCTAATGCAGTCCCTAGAATATGAATATTCTGCTTGCCAACATCCTCAAAATACGATCAAACTAAGAATCACTCTTTTCTATTTGCTACGCAGCCAACTTAATTTGTTTTCTACAAAAATTATTTCCGGCTACTCCATTGGGAAGATTTAAACTTTTGCATTGAAATATGTTGTCATGGTAGGATATGTTAGCAGTTGTGATACTTAAGAAGAAATTGTGCTCTGAACAGTAGGACTGACTTTCAAAATGTTAGTTGCTTTTTGTTTGAACAAAGTATCGTGTTTCATAATGCCACTGTACAAAATGTTTACAATGTATACAATTTCAAAACGTCGTCAATGTGTATTTTTAACGCAGTCAAAAAGCAATCAGGCATCGGATTTATATTTGATGCAATGTTTGGTTACTTTGCATATCTACATAATTTATGTATATACTGTAGTAGAACTGCATACAAACTTTGTATTGATACATTTTGAAAGTCAGCCTAGATGACAATGAAGCAATCCCTACCCGGACTTTCTTACCCTTGACAATAACGATTTATAACTTCTTATGGTATTCAGATCCTCTTGCAATATTTTAGACAAGGCATTTATAGTTGTCAAAGCCTTCTTGGAACACTAGACTAAGTAACTCAAACAATTGAAAGGTTTTAAGGAATTTGTATCGCCTCTATTTATTCGTTTTTTCAAAGTCTGTCTCTACACCGTCCGATTAAATGTGGCTATGCTCCTAACAGTACCCTTCAATTTATCAGCAAATGGATGATAGCTGGTCTCACTTTGGTTCACTTTCATAATTCTTATAAATCATCCAGCAGGAGAGCAAGTGCAAGTATGGAAGTATTGGGTTGGATATTGTGGGGTGTTTAATGTTGTTTTTTTTTTCTTTGCCAGCGGAATTGGTGAAATACTATGGGAATGGTTTTATATATTCAAGCTGCTCATCCATTCATTCATTCATGCATTCATTTTGCACACAACGATGAATCATTAAATTAGCAAACGACTAATATTTACACTTGTTGTCAAATGCAACCGAAAAAAAAGATACATCAACAACAACAACACGAGCAACAGCAACAACAACACCAGCAACAACATCAACACCAGCGCCACCAACAATAATTGCAACGCCAAAATACATACAAGCATGCATACGAGCTTACAGAGAGCGAGAGAGAGCAAAATGGAAATTGGTGGAAGCAACCATTATTGCGTGTGTGTGTGTGCAATGAGGAATAGTATCGGAGCATCGGTAGTGATGGCTGGCAACAAAACAATTCATAACTGCATGTGAAATGAAAATCCCTTCTCATATGAAATCTTTCATTTAATGTTTCATTCATTCCAATCTAATGAAGGTTTTCTATGAAAATTATTTGTAATACTCGAACACACATACACATATACTATCATATGATATGTACAAGTGTGTATAGAGCTGTGTAGCTGTGCATGCATGTGTATTTGTATAACCATAAAGAAAACAAACATCAACTATTCGCAACTTTTGCTTATAAATGTTGATCTATGGTTGTGGTTCTTGCCACATTGTATGCTTTAGTGTGTGTATGTATGTGTAAGAGAAGGATATAATCATACACAAACATTGTATTATAGCATAAGTAATGTATGAGTAATATATGTGTATGTGTATGTGTGTGCGTTCGAGCGTGTACAAATGTTAGTTCTCTGCATGTGAGTGATTTGAAATGAAATGATTTATAAACGCAAAACGCTTTCCTCGTATCGCATCGCATTTATTATTTATTGACTAAAAACCCCAAAAAGGTTAAATAGTTTGTGCCGTTTAACAAATAATTCCAAGCATAAATCTTTAAGTTTTACTTCGTCTTCTTCTTTGTGCTGTTGTCAAAATCGAAGTGTTAAAAATTACATACAACACGTTTAATACGCTGGCATTTTAAAGGGATTTCAATTCTGAAAGCGAATGTGTGAACATAAGTAAGTACTCTCGTATTAAATTAGGAAATCCTTAAAGTTTTCAAGTGATTAACAGTGTTTTGAGGTGTTTGAATAGAATTTGTTGAACAAGGGATTGAACAGTCAGGATTACGACCTAGCTTCTCACACCACTAATGTTGTGTGCGTTAATTATATAAATCAGTGGCGGGACCTACAGTTTAAAGTCGACTCCGAACGATAGATTTTTGAGAAACTTTTCATGGCAATTTTATTTTACTGTCAGAGTTTTTGCCAGAAATCTGCTGAGAAGAAGTCGCCGAAGAAATGTTTTTCATATTTCGTTTTAATGTCTGACTTGGGGTTTGAACCGTGGCCTTAGCTAACATAATATTTACTATACCATGACGAGCATAACTCACCGAAGATCCAGCATCAATCATTACAATGGTTTTTCTCAAAGCGAGTTAGCATCAAAGAAGCCCAAGCTTGTTTAGTGTGGCAATAAATTCCTGGAGATCGTTTCTAATCCACATTGACTTGTTCCAAAAGGAAGAAAAAAAAATTCTTTAGCACGAGAATAATGTGAGAAGGCACTTGTACGAGGTTTTCATGGCTAAAATCTATTAATTAGGCTACGAATTGCTCTCAAATCCATCCTTTTCTGCGTATTCTGTTGAGAGGAAATCGCCGAAGAAATATCGTTTTCGTTTTAATGTCTGACCTGGGGTTTGACACTATCAACTAGACTACGGCGTATTCATAGTTAAAATCCATTAATTAGGCTATGAATTGCTATCATAACCATCCTTCTCGGCGAATTTAATACCAAGTAGCTCCCACCAGCAATCTAGAAGTCTCGCAATCAAATATCTATTCGTATAAGTCGGATGACAAATCATATATCTTGGAAGACAGCGTATAGTACAGGAAGAAACCTATTTTGAAAAATTCTGAATTCTGTGTGTACCGGTATATATGTCACATAACAATACAAAAGTGTCCTATGTATTGTTATTGAAGTTTAAACTTCAGGAAATAAAATCATTCTGAATATTCCTGTGAAAATGCATTTTTATCGTTTGAATCCTTTTATATTGTATATACAGTGGGAAGCAGAAGTTTGCCTGTACACTCCGATAGAATGTTTACTTTAATAAAAATTAAGATGTCGTCTAATAATTCAAATTTAAAAATGAATGCCAATAGACAGTAAGAAGAGTACTTTGCATTATTGGCTATAAACCTAATGCCTTCATTGTGAAAAAAATATTGCTGTCGTTATAAGAATGGAGTTGTTGAAGACTGTAAACGAGCACCCTTTTCAATTCGATTGCAAATAGCATTATTGGTGAGCACCTGATGAAAATATATGCTGCCATCACAGCAACGAACAGTGAAACGAAATGCAGCCAACGTCATGGTAAACTATTCTATGATATTAAATTGTACAGAATTTTACAGGAGATCTGGTAAAAGTTCGTTCATAGAATTGTTATGGGAAGGATCTCATCTGATTCAAATTAAATTCAAATGCTTTATAAGGCCATATTTAGTTTACAATTGTGCTTTCTTTATAGTCTTCCCCTTTTCATAGAAGATCTATTATGGAAGCACGTCTATTGAATAACACCCTGATGTCGGAGCTTGGTCGTCAAAAACTTAGTGACTCTTGTAATAAAATGCAGGTGCCTGGTATTTCAAAACCTTCTTCCTTCAAGCCGTTTCTTTCGATTTGGAGTCAAAAAATAGCCTCTGGGCGTGTAATCCGCGGGGCTGGACGTATAATGGAGCAATGTGTCGTCCAAATTATTTTTCTTGGCCAAATGTGGTCCTGGTTTTTGATTTTTCTAAATCATTTTAATGCGAGGATTATACTGCGGGTAACCCAATGATTGCCATAACCTTGCTGAGTAAAAAATACTCTTCGGTATATGAGTGTATGAGTAGGTCCACGGCTACGAAACCATGCAAAAAGAATTTTGATTAACTTCAGATACTTCAACTACATTTTGCAGCAATCTTTTCATGACCAAATGATTATTCAAAGTTGAAATCACTGGTGAGTGTTAGACATCTATTTAGTATGCAATCTCTAGCACTTTCAATATCCGATAGGCTAATATCATATCCCGAGCTTTTTCAATTTTCGCTAGAGTTACAGGATCATGAAGTAGTCTAAAATGGCTATGAAAAGTTCCTCCAAAATCTGTCGTATGGAGTCGACATTAAACTCTAGGTTCCACCATTCATGGCTTATGGAATTGG
The DNA here is from genome assembly GCA_932273835.1 of Sarcophaga variegata. Lineage (NCBI taxonomy): Eukaryota > Metazoa > Arthropoda > Insecta > Diptera > Sarcophagidae > Sarcophaga > Sarcophaga variegata. Next base: position 13,215,943 of record OW026360.1, read on the forward strand.
ATTGGAAATTAACGCACACAATATGGGTGGTGTGAGAAGCTAGGTCGTAACCCTGACTGAAGAGTTGTAATGACCAATCAGATTAGTAAGTATGTAACAGGATGGTATGCACATTCCAAGTGCTAATGGGCCACTGCCAACCGAAATCATTTCTTTGTCTTTCCAGTTTTTATTGCAGTTTTAACCCTGGACGGTTACTGCTCGTCGAATCGACGAAGCTCATTTACTCTTTATCATATAACTCTTTTATGTTTGACCAAATTTCGCTGTTTTTTCAGCAACGTTAGTTGGTAATGAAAGCTTGCAGTCAGTAAACGAAAACAAATTTTTTTTGTTCGTCGATTCAACGAAGAGTAACCTTACTATACAACAATGACCATCCAGGATTAAAAAATGGGTGGAGAGGGTACGTTTACTCACCACCACTATGATAAAGAGTAAATGACCGTCGTCGATTCGACGAACAGTAAAAAATTAGGGTTAAAGTGTTCGTCGATTCAACGAAGAGTAACTTTAATGTACAAAAATGAAGATTAACCGTCCGGGGTTAAATATGCTGCGATGTCCTAAGAGCTAAACGTTGTGCTTTTGATATTAAAAATCTGGCCGATTGTATCTTTTTTTGATTTTTAATCAATTAAATTAAGAACTCACGTTATGGAGAACCCTATTGCATGTGTTTACCAAAACCACTTTTCATTCATTTAAATGACATTCAAGGACAAGCGAAGCAAATAAAAAAAGAGGACAAATTTTGTTGCTGCTCATAAACATTTTAATATTTAATCAAGTAATTGAAAAAGTGTACTTTAACAAATTGTCATATTTTTCGTCCTCCTGCTTCTTCTTTTTCTGCTTCTTCCTTTTTTTCCTTTTGCCATTTCCCCATTACATTTGATAGACGTACATATGTACATACGTTTGATGCTCCAAATTTTTTAGGCATCATTGCTCTTGCTTTGAAGATTTCGAACATCTGTTTTAGTTGTTATTTTTGTTGTTGTTGTTGTTCTCTTTTTGTATATTTTACTTGCTGTTTAATGTTCCGCCTTATGCATGAAGCTGAAGATGGAAAATAAAATATAAATTCAGCTAAACATACAGATACAGATTCCCGATACACAATGCCAAGCACAAACAAACACTTGTAAATGAAAAAGCAAGAATAAAGCCGGGCAAAGAAAAATAAAAAAGAGGCCAAAGAAGGGCCAGCCAATATGCAAAATGAAGCATGAAACTGTAAGTAATCAAGTGTCTAAAATACATACTTTAAGGATAACAGCGGCACCAGCAGCAGCATCAACGGAAATATAAAGCATAAGAAGCATAAGAAGAATAAAAAATCTTCTTCGATGTCAAGATGAAAAGAAGGAAGTAAACAGCAGAGAACCAAAAAAAAAATAGAAATGTAAACAAAACAATCTTGTTTAGAGGAACTCTGTGGAAAAAAAAAGAAAAATAATGGAAGAGTAAAACAACATAACGACAACAACAAAGAAACACGTGCAAATCTCTGCATAGGATCTACAAAATCCAAAGCTATAGGCCCACGCATACTCACCACATAAGGTGGATGTTATTGCTCTAAACAAGAGAGAGAGAGAGAGAGAGAGAGAGCGAAAGAGCTGTGGAATTTAAAAAGGATTTTCAAAAAAAGTGTTTGTAAATATTTTCTACTTACTCGACTAAACACATTAATTTGCATTTAAATAGAGGAAATCATTAAAGACTAAATTAAATTAACGGTTAATTTGCTATTTAATTAAGGCCACACAATTAAATTGGCGTTTAATTTGAGGTATTCCGGGGCCTATGAAAACACAAATTATTTTAAAATTTTTATTAAGTTTTATCACCCGAACATAAATTAAGTACCCAAGTACTCTTCGCAGCATTATTTTTAATTGTTTGTTTGTCGGTTGGTTTGTTTATTTTTTATTTCCTTTTTATTTAATTTTCAATTCCGTTTTTCCTACTACTACTGCTATTATTGCTGCTGCTACTACTGTTTCTGTTGTTGTTGTTTTAAAGCATGCATAATCATGTTTATTTATGTGCTTAACCAAGTATGACAAGTGCAACCCTTACATTGAGTGTGTAATCAACATTCAAACACACGCACACACACACACAGCACTCACAAACTGTTAGCATCACAATCTTGTTATGAAAGTAGTCATCATTGGAGTCGCTTGCTGGATAGCAATTGTAGTAGTGTTAGTGCGAATTTATTAATGGCAGCGCTGCTGCTTTAGTCTCCTAACAACACTGTGTTAGTATGACATTCAAAGCAGCGTAACACTACGATGCTACGACGTTGAATTATAAAATGTCACCCCAGTTAACAAATGGGGTTGTCAGTTTCACTTACGAACTCCAAATACTTTCAAATGCAACCTTTAAATAACCAACAAACAACAACAACAGCAACAACAACAACCAGTAAGAAAAACAAAAATAATAACAAAATAGGCACAATGGGGTATAAAAGTTGATAAACAAGGAATTTAAGTTACAGTACAGGAGGCGAGGTTAGCTAAAAAATTTTTTTATTTTGAATGAAATTAGATTAACGTTCCATGGATTATAGGTTAGGTTAGGTGTGGTTAAATTGGACATTCGCTTCAGGGATTACAGCTAAGTAGGTCGGAAGTACCTACACCATCAGTAACTTCTGGTTGGCATTTTCCACCGATTTTAATATCAAGTGGTGGTGGATAGGACTTTGGCCTGATGCGGCCGCGCTACAGCAACACAAGCTGTTGATAAAACCAATGATCTTATCCTCATTGACGTGTAGGCTGGTTTTTTAACGAATGGAAGTAAAGCAAGCCACAAAACTATCTTTAACCTCAAGTGCCAGTGCACGGCATTTGCAATGAGGAGTTGAAGGTACAGCGTATTAATATCCAGCGGCTGCGCTGGCTCGGCAATGTCGTTCGAATGGAGGAGGATGCTCCGACGAGACGGGTATTTGATGCGGGGATCTGCGGAAGTCGGCAAAGATGACTACCTTGTATCCGTTGGAAGGACCAAATCGAGGAAGCCCTGTCATCGATTGGTGTGACAAACTGGCGTAGGCGCGCAAGAAGCAGAGGCGCCTGGAAGGATGTGTTGCGGCAGGCCGAAATCCATTAATCGGGTTGTTATGGCCAATTAAGTAAGTAAGTAAGTAAGTTGAAGGTACTTGACCCCTGATTTTCTTTAATCTTTTGACTGAGCTCTCCGAAATAAAGATCTTTACAGTAGCAGAGTTTAGTTTGGAAAGGGTACTGTGGCCCTCATTTTGGACGGTGTATTACAACAAGTATAATCTCTGGTCTTAATGAGATTTTACCCTTTGAAGAGGGTCTTCAACATAACCTAATTAGAGGGAGAATTCGCTCCCTATTCACACCGTTTGTTCGGTGGATTCTCTTTCTAAAACAGAAATTGAACCCCCACCCTATCAATGCAAGAGCTCTGAAATATAATAAGAAAAAATAGTCTTCCCTTGCTTCTTAAACTTACATCTTGTGCGCAAGTTATTAAAAGGAATGTGAAGTCTATCGGCATGCCTCCTAATAGGGGGAGGCCTGTGAGCACAATAGTAAGTTGGAAGATCATGCGATTTAAGGAAAGAATGAAATCGGTTACCTTCATAACCATATCGACGAGCAGAGCATACCAATATTGCATGTAACCTTCAGCTGCCAACGCATGATTCCTGTCAAACACATGGCCGATTAAGTTCAGACAATTGAAACCCTTCTGTTCTGCAACGTGTAGGAGATTGTGAGATCTGTACAAGCCCTAGCAGGTTCATCAGCAATCTAAATTCAGAAGGTATCACTATGTCTTCGAATTCTTTGAATGTTTCAAAATTACTCTGAAATCTCGAGAATCGAAAGCGGAAATCGGGGGACTTGAAACCAACCTAGCAATCCCAGAATATTAAGAGATTTTCAAGGAAAATTTCTTCACCCAATAGCAAAGCGTATTGGCATGTAAGCACGTGATTAAAAAGAAAGGAAGAAAATTGTAGAGTCTAGAAGCATTACAGATGTGATCAACTTGAACTGATAGTTGTAGGGAAAGTGTGAAGGATAATCACGTATATGTTTGGTCATTGCAACCCTTTTGTCAGGATTACAACCTAGTGTTTCAAACCACTTATGTTGTCTGTGTGTTAATTTTATCCATGAGGGGCTGGACCTACAATTTAAAGTCGACTCCGTACGACAGATTTTTTGGAGAAACTTTTCTTGATAATTTTATTTACTCTCAGAGCTGAGAGGAAGTCGCCTAAGAAATATTCACTCATATTTCGTTTTGTTCGAGATGTCTGGCCTGGAGTTTGAACCGTGCCCTCAAGTCTAATAAACCAACACACTACCTGCTAGAATACAGTGATATTCAGAGGAGGATGATCTCCTCGGCTTTTTAAGCATTTTGTTCCTATCTTATGCTCATTACGGCGTATTTTGCTGTTAGATTTACAAATCCATGCATATAAAGACAAACTCATGCAGCAATTAAAGCCAAACGATCGCTGTAGTGCAAGATAGTGATTGAGTGCTAGGGTCGCAGGATTACAATGTAGATTTCTCGAACAAAATTGTCTTCAGCAAAGAAGTTCATTTCTCTCTGGGTATTACTTTAAGAAGCAAAATTGTCCCCAATAAGAGCCTCGGAGGACTCACAAGTGATTGTGGAAGAAGTATTTCACACGGAAAAACTGGCTGTTTACTAAACATTATGTACTGGAGGTGTTAGTGGACTGCATTTTTACGGTAATTCGTATATAAATTTACTTTTGAAACTCAGGAACACTCTTGCCAACAGGTGCTGCTATGGTCTCAATAGGCAATTGAGTAGCGACAAGACGCTCATCATCCCCGTGCTTCTTTATGGCGCAAAGGCATGGACCCTATTAAGCACTGATGCTGCAGCCTTTGTAAGATCTTCGGTCCATTGCCAGTTGGCGATGATTTCCGCATCCGATCCAATAGTGAGTTGTATGAGCTCCTCAACGACATAGACTTTGTGCAGCGTATTAACATCCAGCGGCTGCGCTGGCTAGGCCATGTCGTTCGAATGGAGGAGGATGGTCCGGAGAGACGGGTATTTGATGCGGGCATCTACGGAAGTTGGTGAAGAATACGATCTTGTTTGCGTTGAAAGGACCAAATCGAGCCCTGTCATCGATTGGCGTGACCAACTGTCGTAGGCGTTCATGAAGCACAGGCGCACAGTAAGCAAGTTTGAAACTCAAAAATGCATAACCGTTGGGCTTGTACAGCTTTAATCGTACCTGCATACACTTCCCCTGTAATGTACTGTAGAGTGTAAGAATAATTATCAACTAAAATTGGTTAATACACAATCCCCTCTCCCCCTAAGTGAGTACTTTTAAAAAAGCACGAGGGTATTGCTGCTCTTTTATTTTCGCATGGATTAAGACAATTCTTTATATTGTCTGGCAGATGTTGGTGTTGTTGGTGTTTGTAACCTTTCATGTGGCAAACAACCAACACTTGCATTATCAACCACAGAGCCGCAGCTATTGCAGTTGGTCTTGCTATTATTGTTGTTGTTGCTGTTGCCTGGCATTATTCTTTTTGGTTTATTGATGCAGTTTTGTTTCGGATGGCTCATCATCACTTGGAATGAAGTGCAAAATAGATGAACGACACGAATTTAAAAAAAGAGAGGAAGAAACAAAACTAAGAGGAACAAATAAAACTCAAGCAGCCTAGCCTCAGTTACACGTTTATTGCAGCAACCACTGCAATAGCGTCTGCTTATAACGGTTTGGTGTTGGTGGCACTTGTTAATGCTAATGTGCCTGCTTATACATACTCGTGTACAAGTACAAGTGTCGTCAACCATTTAACGGTTTTGTTTTGCCACTGGCATAATTATGCCAAGAGGGTAGGTAAGCTCAACAACAGTATCGTTCAACAGCGTCATCGTTATCGTCATAATAACCATTCTGTTTGCGTGGCATGAACGTAACCTTAGTTCCAGTTATCCTGTTACTAGGTTACTAGTGCAAGGGTTTTTCAATTCCCATTTTCCCTCAGCGAAAAGAGTTCAACGAATGAAATGAAAAACGAAATAAAAAAAACCAAAAACTTGGTTAACTGTTGTCATACACTTGGTGGCACCGGTATTAAATTGCAACTGTAATGGAATGCCATGGAAACGAAAATTAGATGACGTGAGATGAGCTGAGTTAAAGAGACTTTGCTTAACTTCATGCCTGCTTGATTCCTAATACAAAGGTTTTACAGGCTTTAATACATGCTGCACAAAACTCATCATCTCATTGCAATTGTTGTTGTCATCATCACCGTCATTATTATGATGATCGCAACACGTTAATTAAAGGATTTCAGTTGGCAATGTCTTCTGTTTAAAGAGAGGGTTTGATTGTAAACAGAATTATTTCACATTATCCTGTATGCCATTTTTCTTGGTTGTTGTTGTTGTTGTTATACAAAAACGTATCATTTTACTAACCAACAGCATATATTTTTCTTCTTCTTCTTATTAAGTACAGGAATATTGGATTTCACGGCGAATAGCAAAAGCGTGTTACACTGTTTGATCTTTGAGCTGCTTAAGTCACTTGTTAAGTGGCAAAAGTGACACCCTTTTGAAGGCACATAATTTCCTTTAATATTCTGCCGAATGGTTTTCGAAACTATGCAGAATAAGAAGGGAATTTTTTAATAGTAGAAAGCCTCTATTGAAACATATTGCAACTGAAACCGACACCTTAATTGCAGTGCATTAACAGAACCCTTTACTTTAGATTTCATATCGAATTTCAGTAAACAAAGTCATTGAACTTCATGCACAATAATCGCAAGAAAAAGTTAAACAACAAACGTATAGGGTTTTTCATTAAGGCTTTCCTATCTTTAAATTTAAATAAAATAAAGGTTTTGTAGTGGCCGCGGTCTAGTAGATAGAGTGTTGGCTTATTAGACAAGAGTTTGTGGTCCAACCCCTGGCTCAGACATCTCAAACATAACGAAGTATGGAAAGAATTTCTTTAGGCGACTTCCTCTCGGCAGTCTTCTGACAACAACTCTGAGAATAAATCAAATTGCCATGAAAAATTTCTCAAATCAGCCATTCGGAGTCGACGTTAAACTGAAGGTTATGCCACCCATGGATAAAGTGGTTGTAATCCTGGCTAAAGGGTTGTAATCAATATCATAACAATTTGTGAATTTATTGCGCAGTAATTAATTGAAACTTTATATGAAATATTGAGCTCATTAATGGCGTTTATATCTGAACAACGTATAATGGAGAAGAATAAATTGTACAAAATTTATATTCTTCCGCTTCTTTAAAATTCTCTGCCGTTTAGCCACAGAATAACTTTCATCTATTGCTGTTTGAGTGTCTGTGTGAAGCTGCTGCTGCTGATGTTCGTGCTGCAATAACGTAAAATTAATCGTTGACAATTTTTTTAAACACCATCAGAAGAAAAGTTTGAAGTTAAGATAAAAAAACAAAAATTTTTTTAATTTTATTTGAATTAGTTTCTTATTCCCCTCCATAGATTATCAATTTGTTTGCAGTTTTTATTTTCTTCTTCTTCTATTTCTATTCCTAATTTGATTCGGCCACCCCTCTACTCTGTTCCTATGGGTTGAACAAGGAAAACTTTTTTAACAGATGAAAAGCAAAACTTTCTAGGTTTTTTAATGTTATTCTTGTGTAAAATGTTCGATGTTTTTTTTCAATATTTTTTCCATTTTTTTTCATTCAAATCACAATTTATCAAATTGGAAAAATTTTTAACGCCAAAGTTTTTCCTTTTCGAAAGTCGTTTGATTTCTTTTTTATTTTTTTTAATTTTTTTTTTTAATTTTCTTTACTTTTGTACGGGTTTTCCTATATACTTTTTCAGTATTTTTCTTTTGTCTGCTGTGGTAAGAGGCAGATGATAATAAAGTTTCAATTGTTGTTGAACCAGCCATAATCTTTTGCTTAATCTTTGTGTGTTGATACTTTGTCGCTTGCATTACACCATACATACATACATACATGCGGGTTACACTTACAGTTGCTTGGAAAAGTAATAAACATGCAAACACGGGGAAAATTTGAAAAATCTTGTATGGAATAAATTATCGACAATATGGTAGAAGAGACGAGAAAGAATATTTTTAATTTCCATCACTTTTATAATGGCTTCAATAATGCCACCCCTCGTAATCCTTCTAGTTCCAAAGTTTAAATAAAAATTCGTTGATATTTTTTTACTTTCTTTAACTCATGATTTATTGAACGAATTCAATTCAATTGTCTTAACAACGCATATAATTGTGGCACACGCAGACAGACAGAGACGCTTTCAGGTTTTACTTACAGTTTAAAAAGTTTTCGGAAACGGAACCATGTACGAGAGAGTAGAAGATGGCTGCTATAGATGTCTGCAAACTTTATTTTATTCGAGGTGTTGAAAATATTTTTCAAGATTAAAAATTGAAAAGTTCACACACACAAACTAAAATCAGGATAATAAATTTAAAAAATATCCTTTTTTGCTGTGACTGGTTTTAAATGTTGAAAGATTTTCAATTCAATTAAACGGCATTTAAATTTGGCATTGTTGGCCAAAAAAGTGCTTTTTAAATTGCTGAAAACGAACCACAACTTATTCGAATAGCCTGTTCTGAAGCAGTTCCAGTATAATGAGATAATGTGTGCCCTATAGATGGGACTAAGCCTTCCAACTAATATTTTCAAAATAGTTTTCAGCACATCTTACACTGATGGATTATAACATAATCCAGACCGATTTCAAACGAATAGCACACGTGGTCATTGATATCTGCATTGCTTCTTTGCTAAAAAGGTGAAAAAGTTCTTCACTCTCCTTTCGAATTTTCCGTCACTCTCCAAGTAATCCATTTATGAAGTCCTCTTAACCTCCAGAGGCGTAACATTAACGAGTAACATTATTAGACGGTAGATAGTGCCGAAACTTGATATAGAGTACGACGCTTACTTACTTACTTATTTGATCATTACAACGCTTTAGTCAGGATTACAACCTAGCTTCTTACGCCACCAATTTAACTTTAACTGCTAATTTTATCCATGAGATGCGTAACCTAACTAACACTTCTTTATGGCGCAGAGGCATGGGCCCTATTAAGTACAGATGCAGTGGCCTTGAGAGTGTTCGAGAGAAAAGTACTACGCAAGATCTTCGGTCCAGTGCGAGTTGGCGATGATTTCCGTATCCGATCCAACAGTGAGCTGTATGAGCTTCTCAACGACATAGACGTTGTGCAGCATATTAATATCCAGAGGCAGCGCTGGCTCGGCCATGTCGTTCGAGTGGAGGTGGATACTCCGGAGAGACGGGTGTTCGAGGACTACCTTGTATGAGTTGGAAGGGCCAAATCGAGGAAGCCCTGTCATCGAATAATGTGAGCAACTGTTGCGGCAGGCCGAAATCCGTTTAATCGGCTTGTTAATGGCCAATTAAGTAAGTAAGTAAGTAAGATGTCCTTTTTATCTAAGCTCTGGTGTAGTACTGAAGTGCTGGTTCTCTAGTTCAATTTTGTTTCTCATGCTGTGATCTTCCATTGTTGTTGTTAATGGCGATGCTGATAGAGCCAGTGCTGCTGTTATCTGAGTTTCCCGGAGTAGCTTTTCCAATCGTCTTTTCTGTTCGGCCAACTTTCTTCGAGACGAGTATTTTATGCGGAGACCTGCGGAAGACGGCAAATAGAATGACCTTGTAGGCGTTGGAAGGACCAAATCGAGGAAGGCCTGTCATCGATTGGTGTGGACAACTGGCGTAGGCGCGCAAGAAGCAGAGGCGCCTAGAGGGATGTGTTGTGGCAGGCCGAGATACATTAATCGGGTTGTTAATGGCCAATTAAGTAAAGTAAGTAAGTAAAGTATGAATGCTTTCTTGCTTTAAATATAAATTACGTATCCGAAATGCCCAATTTTCCGTATGTCCTTTCAATAGAATAGGTAGGGATAGACACACTTTAGGCCACAAGAGGGGCCTCTGTTGCTACTTATGTGGAGCTTCTTATGAATCGACTCAGTCTCATACACACATAATTGGTTATGACAACCCTTCAATCAGGATTGCGACCTATTTTCTTACACCACTTCTGTTGTGTGTGTTAATTTTATACATGAGCAGTGGGACCTACAGTTTAAAGTCGACTCCGAACGACAGATTTTTGAGAAACTTTTCATGGCAAGTTTATTTACTCTCAGAGTTTTTGCCAGAAATCTGGTGAGAGGAAGTCGCCGAAGAAATACTTTTTGCATTTTTTTTTTTGTTTTGATGTCTGGCCTGGGGTTCGAACACTGGCTTTACGTCTAATAAACCAACAAACTACCTACGAGACTACGGCGACTTCAGTCTCAGTCTGCTAATATTTATATCCGACAGTTCCTTGAGATCACTCATGTAGTAAACACCAAGAAATGCCTTCTCTGGCATAGTGCTCGTCCTGTACCCAATAGGTGAAGAACAGTCCCCTTTCTTTTGCGATTTGGGTACACAGATAAATTTTTTCTGGATAAATTTTTCTTCTACTAAACTAACGTTTTGTTATTGTCCTGTGTAATATTATTGTATTACAAGGTATTTAAATATTTTATAAACTTAACTTCGTTGTGCTTCTAGGGCATTAACATAATGAAAATGTATGCCAAAGTTGATTGAAATAATATTATGTTTGGAAACAGAACGAACACTCTTTCTTTCTTCTTTCTCTAATTGCAATGAAGCCAATTTAAACTCTTGCATTCCTTTTTAGGTTTTTTTCTGTTTGCTTTTTTCGCTTCTACAACTTTTTAAAATTCCATAGAATTTCTATTGCCATTATCTTTACAATTTTATTTCAACAAGAAGAAGAAAAAAGAAAGTAAAAAAGAGAGAGAAAGAGAAACAACAAACAAACAAACAAACTTTATGCAATTAATGAAATGCGTACAGGAACGTAAAAGTCCTTTCATTTCTTTGCTCCTGTTATACTCTTTAATTTCTTGTTCATTCCCTTTTCATTTATGCAGTTATTCAATTCGTTTTATTTTTTCTTCTTCTCTCTCATCTTGTTGACATTTGCATTTCAAGTTCTTTTCAATTTTTTTTATTTTAACAAACAAATCCCCCCCTCCCGATACGCCTTCTTACAAGAAAACTTTACACTTCAAACGAATTTTATTTCTTCTTTCTTGCTTTTCTTTCTTGCTCGCTTTCCTTGGTTCTCTTTTTAATTTATTTGATTAACTGCATTTAAAAGAAAAGGAAAGAAAAAAGGAAAGGAAAATATTTTTAAGCATATAAAACGGAACCAGTGAAGAGATTCTCAAATATTTGCATAAATTTTAATTTTATTCTCTCCAAAAAAAAAAAAATAAAATTGGAAAAATAAACAGAAAAAGAAGGGGAATATAAGCAATATAAAGGATTTCCTTTTCAATGTTTAAATACTTCAGGTTATTTGAATTGAATTTTAATTGGGTCAGTCAGTTATACACAACAATATTTCTCCGGCTCCTCCTTGAGTGAATATTAACAAATGATGTGGAAAAATTATGCTAAACATTGAGAATGGAAGCAGAAGCAAGTTGTTAAGACATTTCATTTTTTAATAAATTGTTTAATAAATTATTTAATCGCCTTAAACTCTTTAAACAATTAGTCCCCAAAATAAAAAACCCATGAGCTTAAAACCTTATGCCGCTTTACAAAAAAATCTTGGTAATGACTTGAAACCACAGGATAAATTTGAAGATTTTATTTGAGTAGACATACATACCTACATACATCTTAACAGTTATAATACTTTACAAGTACTTTTACTAATTAATTAAGCAGAAATTCCATTAAAAAACACAACAAAAACTCTCTTCATTTAAAATATCTGTTAAGAGTACTCACAGCTAACAATAGACTACGACCGTTAACAGTAATAAACTTGACAATGCAAATCCTTTACACAATTAAGACAATTAATTGAGAGCTTTTTACATACACACACACTCACACACACACTCGTGTAAAGAATTTTAATTTCCCATATCAGAAAATAAACTGTTTAACATACACATTTTATTTCCATAAAACATACCAACACACGTACATATTTATAATAAAAAAAACAAGCTTACCAGCATACCATACACACTCAAATACATATCCATTGAAACTAATCCAGTGGCAAGTATAACACATACGCATGCATACCTATTTTCCATCTACAAATGATATGAATGAATGCGTGCATATATGTAAGTATTACCACTACATGCACTATGTGTATTATAGTGTGTATTCATGTGTAAATGTGAGTGTAAGTTTCCATTGAAAATCTTTATTACATTTTGACACACGCTACATCACCTAGACCCTTAGTTATAACGTTTGTAACACTTTCTGCGAGTTGCTACAATAACAATAAACTGTATTCAGAGCTTAAACCAGGACTATTCAACAGTAGACAGTGGTATTCAGTAAAAGGTTTCCATTTAGAACGTCTATCGGAACGTCTATCAAAGATTTTCTGTACGTGTATGTTAGTACTCGCCGTAGTCTAGTAGGTAGTGTGTTGGCTTATTAGACGAGAGGCAATGGTTCAAACCCCCTGGTCAAACATCTCCAACGAAAGCCAGCAGATACATACATACACACATATTTGGCCATTACAACCCTTCAGTCCAGAGAGCAAGGGGTCGCAATGACTTCATAGAACTTCGGGAAAGATACAGAGTGCTCAGAGCCAACCTTAACTGGGCCATTGACAGGAGCAAAAGAAGGTGCTAAGGGAAATGTGTGTCGATTTGGATAAAAATCCCTGGGGCACGGGATATAAGGTGGTAATGAGGAAGCTTTATTGCTTTCGACCACCGGCCACGGAAAGCGCGGAGAAGCTGCAGTCAATTGTCAAAGGCCTCTTTCCGGAGAGGGCCGAGATCACGTATGCTATTCGAGACAGTATATCTCACGATGACATTCCTGAGGTCAGCGGCCAGGAATTCAATGCAGTCTGGAAAGAAATGAAACTCAGGAAGGCTCCGGGAATTGATGGGATCCCAAACGTCGCACTTAAGGTGGCTATAGATAACAACGTTGAGGTGTTTAGGAAAGTATTTGATACATGCATTCAGGAGAGGAAATTCCCAAGGATATGGAAGAGACAGAGGTTGGTTCTCATCCCGAAGGGCAACGGTGCCCATTTTGTATGATTGATAACGTAGGTAAACTGCTGGAGAAGATAATATGTAGAAGACTCGAAACGATATTGGAGAGAGACGGCTTCCGAAAAGGGCGCTCCACAGTGGACGCAATGGAGGCGGTCATAACCGTTGCGAAAGAGACCATCAGCGGTGACCGCTGGTTTGAGGATGATAAGGAGTATTGCGCAATCATCACCCTGGACGTCAAAAACGCATTCAATTCGGCAGATTGGGACGCCACCCTGGCTGCTCTCGATGAGAGGGGCGTACCTGGATATTTGATGGAACTCATAGTGGACTACTTTAAGGATAGGGTACTTTGTATGACACAGACGAAGGCAGAAAGTCATACGCTATAACAGGAGGGGTACCACAGGGTTCGGTGCTGGGCCCAATACTATGGAATACCTTTCTGGCAAAGACTCTGAGAGTAAATAAAATTGGCATGGAAAATTTTCTTGAAGATCTGTCGTTCGGAGTCGCCTGTAAAATGTAGGTACCGCCACGTATTGTTAAAATTAACACACATAACATAAGTGATGTGAGAAGCTAGGTAGGACTGAAGAATTGTAATGAGCAATTATGTATGTAGGCTGATTCCTACTTAGTCCTTTAGTCAATATTACAACCTAGCTTCTCACACCACCCATGCTAGGTATGTTAGCTTTAGCCATACATGGCATACAGTTTAAGGTCAACTACGAACGATTGATTTCAGAAACTTCCTCAGCAATTTTATTTTCTTTCAGAGTTCTTAGCCAGAAGACTGCTGAGAGGAAGTCGCCTTAGGAAATATTTTCCCTTTTTCCAAAATTTTATTTGCCCTCAAATGTTTCAACACATTACACAGTCGGTGGTAACCTATTGTAACATCCTTACTTACTTACATTTTTTGTAAATCATGTTTCTGGTCTGATTTATTAGTCCTTAAGCCTCTTCATGTTTTATTGAATGATTACACATGAACGATTTTTCAATGGATTTTCATTAAATGATGATATTTTACACACTTTCACACACACTTACAATAGTACTCAAGCAGTAGCTATAACAACAACAACAACCTCATGCCTTTTTGTTTTGTTTCTCTTTCTCTCATATACACATACACACAAGGATATTGAATATAAGACCAGGATTATATGACTGCTGAAGTGTGAGTTCGCCTTTAATGTACGATAATAAACACGTTTTTACTGTAATGATGACATCATTCGTAAATTATAACAACTTTATTATACAATTAACGCAATACAATGCAAATACATATAATACAACAATAACAACAACTCGTTATAATAAGGGTGTTTTATAGAGGTATAGAACTTTAAGTTGCAATAAAACAACGATGGATTATTCGATTGACATGAATTTTATTTATCCGAAAGATAATATTGTGGCATTACACTTTAAATATGATTTCTGGCATATGACCGCCACGGCTGGCGCGGATGTAGTCCAATCTGGACGTCCAATTTTCGATAACTTTTTCCAACATTTGTGGCCGTATATCGGCAATAATACGGCGAATGTTGTCTTCCAAATGGTCAAGCGTTTGTGGCTTTACCGCATAGACCAATGACTTTACATAGCCCCACAGAAAGTAGTCTAGCGGTGTTAAATCACAAGATCTTGGAGGCCAATTCACAGGTCCAAAACGTGAAATTAGGCGGTCACCAAACGTGTCTTTCAATAAATCTATTGTGGCACGAGCTGTGTGACATGTTGCGCCGTCTTGTTGAAACCACATCTCCTGGACATCATGGTTATTCAATTCAGGAATGAAAAAGTTAGTAATCATAGCTCTATACCGATCAACGTTCTGCCCACCATCGTTTTTGAATAAGTACGGACCAATGATTCCACCAGCCCATAAAGCGCACCAAACAGTCAGTTTTTCTGGATGTAACGGTGTTCCCACATACACTTGAGGATTACCTTCACTCCAAATGCGGCAGTTTTGTTTGTTGACGTAGCCATTCAACCAGAAGTGCGCTTCATCGCTAAAAAAAAATTCGCTTATGAAAATCGGGAACAACGGTAATCTCGTTTTGGGCCCATTCGACGAATCTACGCCTTACTTGATGATCGTGAGTCTATTCGAATTGTGAATGCTCGAATGATGAATTGCCAAACCAAACTGAGAATAAATCACTTGACAGCTGTTAAATCGGTCGCCATCTTGAAAAGTAATGCCAACTTAAAGTTCTATACCTCTGTAAAAACACCCTTTACAATACAATACAATACAATACAATACAATACAATACAACATCATTTCAAGTTTATCGATTACCTTTCGATTTCTAAGCTTTAACCACAACTTGACCATTGAGTAAGTACTAAGGCTGAAAGCAAATAAATCGCGTGCTCGAGCATTTAATACCCTCCAAGTAAAAAAAGTTGAATTCTATCAATTATAGTGGCCTTTGTCTCTCTCTCTCTCTCTAAACAACATCAATATGGACTGTGGGTGCTCTTCGCTAAGAGTCTTATGCCCACAGGGGATTGTAACCGAAGAGAAAGTTGTTGTAATATCCGGAAAGATGCCGATTGATATTCAAACAAATGAGCACAGCCGGCTTTATAATGCTCAGTACATGTGGTAGACACAACATATCGGTAGAATTATTGAATATTTATTGAATTTTATTTTGTGTGCGTAAATTTTAACCATGAGTGGCAGGCACAACAATATAACGTTGAATTCAAACGACAGATTTTCGAGGTAGTTTCATGACAATTACTCGCAGGATATCTTTTCCTTTCAAAATTGAAGATTGAACCATCGAACTCTCGGAATGTAGACTACAAAATAACGCTTCAAGCCGAATTGTTACTTTACACAGATCACATCTGGTCATAGATGGTTCCTCTAATACCTGCATGGTTTTAAACTAGCAGACAGCTGCATGCGCACACACTGCGGGGGGACTTGTAACTTTCGCTAGGAACTGATTCACTAAAGAACGTTATGCAATAGAGAATGTTTTTGGTTGCAGACCAAATGCCCGCTACTTATGTGCCAGCCAAATTTGAAGTAGCATCGCAATAGTTCGCAGAGAATATAAGGCGCTACATCAATTGTAGCAACTAAAATCTTAACAACTGATCAACTGGACATTTCAGAAAGGCTATAATAGTATAGGGACAATCAAATTGCAATGAAAATCAGTTTTGAGCATAGCGCTCAAGACATTCTTCAACAATAATACTCAATCGAAAGTTTTATTTCATCATTGGACAACAGCGTGTAAAAATATTTCGCAATTCTCAGGGGATGGCCCCTACTCATGCAGTGCATTGTGTTACATACATGATTGGTCATTACAACCCTTCAATCAGAATTACGACCTAGTTTTTCACACCACTTATATTGCGTGTGTTAATTTTATACATGAGTGGCGGGACCTACAGTTTAAAGTCGACACCGAACGACAGATTTTTGAGAAACTTTTCATGGCAATTTTTTATTTACTCTCAGAGTTTTTGCCAAAAATCTGCTGAGAGGAAGTCGCCGAGGAAATACTCTTTGTATTTTGTTTGATGTCTGGCCTGGTGCTCGAACCCTGGCTTTACGTCTAATAAGCCAACACACTGCCTACTAGACTACGGCAACTTCAAGTGCATTGTGTTGGAATTTAGAAAATAGATAATGGGAAGGAAACTAAGTTAAAAAAAATACTTACAGCCTCAGCCTCATACAGACATCCAGAACTCTATAGTATAACAGAAGTGAAATAACAGTTATTCGTATGTTAGAAGAGTAGCAGAATAGTTCCTATTTTTCCTTGAAGATGTTATCGATTATTTTAAGATTGCACTCATTTGGGTACCTGGGAAACAGTGTTATGAACACAGTAGCCAGAACGTGATATCCGTTCTTCAAAACTTTTGTACGTGGAAGCCAAGCCCATTCCAATTCTTGACTTAGAAAAGAGAATTAGTTTGAACGCTATGTTGAGCTGGCCCAATGTTAACCCAAGGAAGATAAAACATCGCATACGAGTATTTTTCATTCCGTATTCAGATTTATTACGTGGTCTATGTCCTCATGGGACACCCTTTAAAAGGGACAGCTCGCATGACTTCTGTAGAAGTTGCGGCTCGAGGAATCTAAATCAACATCTTAAACTCGCACAATTCATTTCAACATTTTCTTTTTTTTTTTTTTTTATTTTAGTTTCATTGTTCAAGTTTTTTTTTCAAATATATATAGTTCTAGAATAAGAACAGACAGCTTTATTTATCGTTGACAGCAACAACAATAGCAACAAATTTTAAAAATAGACAAAAATATCGATAAATTATGCAAAAGAAAACATCTATTAAAATAACCCACAGAAATGAACAAACTTAGGAGCTGAGTTTTAGAAAAACTAATTAATTATTGGTTCAACGACTTACTTAATTGGTTATTACCACACTTTAGTCAGGATTAAAACCTAGCTTCTCACACCACCAATATTGTATGTATGCGTTTGATACATGAGTGGCGGGACTTTTGTCGAAGTTGACAAATTTGAGAATCTTTTCATGGCAATATTATTTACACTTCAAATTTTTCCACAAGACTGCTAAGAAGAAGACGCCAAAAAAAAAATGACTGAGCTGGGGTCTGAACCAGGGACTCTCGTCCAATAGGCCAACACACTACCTACTAGATTACAAGGACTTATAAAGGAGCTGGAGGAAACCTACTCGTAAAACCTTAGCTTGCTAAACTAGCACTCAATATTACTTTGCGGTTCGCTTCTTGACAGCTTACACTTTCTCACACGGGCTGGTGGTGATATCACAT